>CM041635.1:43059552-43129119 GCA_023333625.1 Bothriochloa decipiens | reverse complement strand
CCCCCCCCCCCCCCCCCCCCCCCCCCCCCCCCCCCCCCCCCTTAGGGGAAACATGTCTTGTTCTTCAGTTTGCGGTGTCAAGTGGAGAATTTCGGAGGTTCTAGCCAAAGTTGGTGTGAGGGTTAGGGGCAAGATGTCACCAGTACCCCTTGTTGCCGGCGAGGACGGTGTCCTTAAGAGTTGGGGGCCATGGAGGTCAGTGCATGGGGGCAGGGTTGGGGGAGACATGTTTTGGTCTTCAGTTTGGGGTGTCATAAAATTCAGATCTCAGTTTGGGGTGAACTAGATGTATACATGCTTACTAGAACATCATGGGTGGCATATATGTCATGATGAATGTTCACTTTCCAACAATTTTCATAGAAGGTTAGTATATTCATATTAGGGTTATATTTGCTCTGACTTTCTGGCTGAGATTATCTAAATACTGCTACAGTGCTAATGCTCTTGTAGGCAGTGTAGTGATAAGCTCCCCAGTTGAGGGAGAGACTGACCGTGGCAACAAAAAAATTCCCCTCGCTGGCAACCCAAGAAACAGTGTCTGGGTGTTAGCTTGTGGCACTTAGGTTGTTTTGGGCCCTCCTAAAAAAGGGTATTTGCAGTGGTCACCAGCTCAGAATGTTGTGGTCAGCCAAGGTGTGGCCCTATAGGGTGAATCCGCGGTTCAGGGTTTTTTCTTGGCCATTTGGTTGAGGCTTCTTATTATTAATAATGCCTTGTGAGGCTATTCTCCAGGGTTGAATTTTTAAATACCACTACAATCATACTGTGTTTTGAGATGCAACATGTTTGGTTCCAGTACATTTTTATGAAATAACCTTCATTTATTTGCTACTTTGCAGGTTTATTGACCACTCGCTTTCTCCATTCTAGCCTGTCTGCAGTACTTAGGACCAGCTTTATCTTGCCTTATCACCAAGGTAGCACCCACTGGTTCATAGTTCTGAACTTACAAAACAATTTGATTTCTGCACCGCATAGGCTCTGAGGAGATCTGCATATTGCTTCTCTTCATTCATACCCTCGTTGTAGCACTGTTGCCACCCTCATACAACTGTGCACTGTTCTTGTTGTCTCTCATAGGCAATTCAAAGTGTTTCATGTTTATGAGGATCCTTATCTTGACTACCATGGCTATATCAGTCGCCATGAATGACTACTAGCATATTTCTCGTGCTGTTTGTTCTGCTGTGCTTTGACTTCTCAATATATCTGGCATTCAATCTATTGTGGCCCGCAAGAACTTCAGTAGAGGAGAAAATATGCTCACAGGTCTTGTTGGAAAATGGCCATGGTTACAAAGTTGGCAACAAAAGGAACCCCTTAACAGATCATTTACTTGGAGAATTTGAGGATACCATCAAACCGGTGGGAATCAGGCATGAACCAGTTCTGGATTCTGAATTTGAAACTACTTTACGAGAGCAAATCATGGTCTTTGATGAGCAGGCTGAAACATTTTACATCAGAGAGATACCCTTGTCCAAGACATCCAAAGATCATTTGGGTCAAACCGTTGGTAATGAAACACCAGTTTCTGAGGCCTTACATGTTGACACTACTGATTCAGTTTCATGCGATGATTCACTTTTCCTCTCTGAGGATGATATTGCAAGGAATCTCAATCCTCCTTGTTGACAAGCTTCAACTTCTGAGTTCCATTCAGGCAAGAATATGCTTGCCATGATGAATTATCTTGCTGCTGAAGGTTTTGCTAATGGAGAAGTATTAAGGGATGCAGTTTCTGCTGCCTTAAGTCAACAAATTGCCGAATTGACATCCATAAGACGTAAAGAGATTAATGACACTGTGAGATTTCGTAATGAATATGCTAGTAGCATGAAGTCAAAAGTTCAAGTGGTTTTATTTCCTTGACACCACGATTTTGCTGATATTCTTGATGACTTCTGGGGCAATTTGTTTGACCTGCATGGTGAATTGACTGAAAAAGGAAAGGCCATAAGGTTGGACCTTCTTATTGGGCTGTATGTTGAGGATATCAAAAGCTGCCCATGCTATTTTGATTTACTACCTGAAGGACTATGTGATCCTTTGAAGCCAAATTTTGGTACCATGAGGATGCCACCTTTGTTTAGAATCAGTAATAACATGTGCTGTCAACATGGAAACTACACATTGCCCTCTGTTGTGGCGTTCAGAAGGTGCATCATGGACTCATTCCTCACAGAGGATCCTAGTCTATTGAAGGATAAGGAAGCATCATATTTTGCCATGAGAAATGATCAAGTACAATATGGAGATCCCATATACAAAAACTTGGGCAGGGTTGCTCAATTCGTTGGCATGGGAACTCGATTGGAGGAGCTGAACAAAATGGAAGTTTTGGTTCAAAAATGTCCATCACAGCAAGTAGCTCAACAGGCTTCCAAGACAAATGTTTACTTCTCCTATAATGAATTGAAAGGGCTACTCTTGACTTCTTTTCGGGCTTGTATTGTGAATATATCGGGGATTCGAGGAGCTGGTTGGCTGTTCAAGAACAGAGGTTGGTATGACGAGGAGCTAGTAGACATGGCTTTTGAAATGGTGATGTTTGGAGATATTCATCCAAGTGGGGTATTCTGTCTGAATGCGGTAGTTGATCCTGATGGTAAAATATTCAATCTGTGCACCTCAACCCTTGGGTGTGGAGATGGATGTATGTGGCAACCTACTCTCCTTATTAGCTTTGGTGTTTGGTGCATTTCTAGAATATTTGAAGTGCTTCTTTCGGACAAAAGCAACCTTTGTTTTTTGGGAAGTATAGTAGGGTTCTCAATTGCCTTCAGGTAAAACTCTCATCTTTTGTTTACAAGTGTTCTTTATTTTTTCTATTAAAAATCGATTTAAAAAAGTCTCAATTATGCCTGTATGTATGCATAAGAAAGTTACATCAGTGTTTCTCCAAATTTGTCTTGCACGCAACCTCCGTATTTTGAAGATAATCAGTGGAGTTTAGGAATTAGTGCTTGATCAAGAGAACAAATGAAAATGAGTAGTTGATCAGGAAAACAAATGAAAATGAGTAGATGACCAAGGTTTTTGGATTTCTGGTGGATTAAATATTGCACTCAGTAAAATTGTTGTTGTTTTTGGTTTCCGGATTCAAGGTCGCAACATAGCTTGCATTGTGAAACTGTAAAGCTGGTTTGACACCAATAGCATGAAAAATTGTTTTTTAGGAAATAACACGAAAATTTATGATCTGAGTATTCTTTTTAATTGAAATAATTGCTATATTAAAATAATTTACAGTGTTTTCACTTGTGTATTCTAGAAAGATGGTTCCTGGTACTAGCTTATTTTTTAGAATTATGGTGACTCACTCAATTATAAGGGTCACCATATGATATGATATCAGGTGCTTTAAGTTTAGGTCCTTGACCGTGCTTAATCTTTTTTTCGATGCGGGATAGTTCCCATTTGCATTAACAAATGGAAATTGTTTACATAAAAAATGCATGCATGGATCAGTATCAATGGAAAACCAAGGCCACAGTCTAGAGCAAAAGAAGATATCACCTGGCTCAAATATTGGACGTAACCTGCCTGTTACTGCCAACCATTGGACTTGGAAGGGCATACCTGCACAGCACGAACCAAACCAAACGACCAGGAAACTATTATAGAATATGTACAAATGCCATTGGAAGGAAGACATAACCATGCCATCTCTAGCACTCCTCTAGCTGAGCACCTTTGTTGCCTTCGTCTTCCTAGTTGTCCTCAGTTGCAAACTTGCAGTGATCCTCAGCCTAGGGCATTGTTGTGGCATCACCATCATCTGCAGCACAGCTCGAAGCAGTAACACAGCACCATCAAAGACTTTCTCCTTAAGACCATTCTTGTACAAACACTTGGCTAGATGCACACTAGGCCTAAACTAGCGTATCCTTAATGTTGTGCTAATTGTTGTGATCAACCATCAAAATCCAAGTGCTTCTACATTCCAATGGTCCAGAGGTATGTAGCCTTAACCTTCAAAAGTAGCCTTTGGGAGAAAATGCTGAAACTCTTTGCATCAGACTATCCGTTTAGTATTGAAAAATATGTCTGCTCAATTTGTCCAGTGTAACAGACCATCTGCTGAACCCACTGTCCCCACCTGATCACAAAAGTTGCAATAAGTAAAATAGCTGTAACCTTTGCTCCAGACTCTGATTTCGAAGATCTTGGGGATGTTTGAGCTCTACACTTGTGTTCAAATTTCATTTGATCAAGACAAAAGTATCTTTATATTGCCTATTCTTAAGAGTTCCGATAACAGAAAACTTACATTTGTAACTGTCAGATATTGAGTGCTAAGCAATGTGGTTAACTTTCCCTAATGGTAGTCATCGTAAATGGGAAAAATAGTTCACTAACAGATATGTGTGCATTCATTAATACATTCAGTATGAGGTTGAAATGTTGGCAAAAAATCATAAATACTTCTTTTTTTTTTTTTTGAAACGGCCGGCAGGAGCTCTGCCCGGCATATATTAATAGAGAGGTAGAGTAAGTTTGAACATGAAAATTAGTTAAAAAAGGAGGGAGAAACATAAAGTCAAGAAGCTCCACTAGAGGACTACTCTCGAGGTAAGATCTCCTTGAGCCACTTGGCTCCTGCTAGACACTAGGTCCTCGCTTCCTCCTTCATTTTCGCAAACAGGCTTTACGAAGTGGAATGGCGCCTTTGAAAAATCCTATTATTGCGTTCCTTCCAGAGCTCCTAGGCCACGAGGATTGTCAACGACCGGATGGCTTTAATAGACATGCCCTCAGCCTTTCCGACCGCTTGCCACCAAATGGGCACAGATTCAAATGAACCGTTCTTTCTTCTGCTGAGACACAGATATAGGATTATTAATTTCACAAGTATTTTTTTCTTCGTATTTGAACTTTTTGGTTCTCTATGGACCCATTTTCAAAGAACTAAACAATCTTTTAAGCTGTTGCTGGAGAAGTGGTTTAAATCATTTTATTTAGTTTCGATAGCTAGGATTTTCTTTTGGGCTTGCAGCTATGTACATGTTTTTGTAAGAGAAATTAATAGGGATCTCTCCTGCTGACATCATTAAAAAAGTAAACAAAATTATCATTGTGTTGGTGACCAGCTTACTGATTTCTACCATTATACAGGGTATTCTGGATCCAGCATTCGTGAATCCTGTGCAACCTTTTTCCACATGTTGGTGCACCAAAAATGGTAAAGTTGTGAGTGTCCAATGGAACCCAACGTATCAGTGTCGAAGCTGTGTTGAAGATGCTGATGCAAGTTGAGGCCACCATATTTGGGGCGGAGGACACTGAATTCTTTGGCAGGGAGAAAAAAGACCTGAAATCTACTCAACCGCTATAAACTCCTGCTCTCCAAGGTGGCATCTCAGGAGTAAGATTTCCTAAGGTCAATATAATAATAAAAATCTGAACTCGCCAGCTATGGTCACAGATTTCTGTAATAAATAAAAACTGATGAACTCTCCTCCAGCTATGGTCACAGATTTCTGTGTCTCTGTCGTCTATCTGTGCGGATCGAACTTTGGCAAAAGCTATATAATAATGTTATGCTACATGGTATGAGATTGTGAACTCTAATAGTGATTTGACAATTCCTGAAACTCTCCGCACTGCTCATGGTATGATGGACGGAATTGACAAAAGCTATGTAATAATGTTATGGTACAGGGTATATGATTTGTGGAACGGAAGAAATAACAGATGCAGCACACTGGGGGCTTATCTGTATGAAGCTGACGGCTTGTTGCTGCCATGTCGCGGAGGCGTGTCGCTAGCTTATTACTTGGTTTGGGCGAGAAAGTCAAACCCGGAATGCCAGGCTCGATCTGGCACAGCTATGTTTATCAAGCTTGATCAATCGGGAATCGTCCGTCACGGGCGTCCGTCCCGTCCGGACGCCGTGTCACGGACCGCCGTGCAGGTGGGCCATCCAGCTTCTTCATCCGGCCCAATCCCTTCTCCGGCTTCTTCATCCCGGCTTCCTACATGCCCGACCTCTCTCCCTGCTCACTCTCTCAATCTTCCTCGAGCTCTCCGGCGAGCTCCCCACCAGCGGCCGGAGGACGATGACGGCGCTCTCCTCTCCTCTCTCTCTCTCTCTCCCCCCCACGCTCCACCGGCTCTCGGCGCCCCCACTGCCTCGCCCCCGCGCGGACTAGGCGGATCCGGCGGCGACGGGGCCGGGTCCGGCACCGGTGACGGCGGAGACACCGTATCCAACACCGGCAGCCATGGATCCTCCACAGGTAGGCTTCCTCTTCCTCCCTCCTCCTCTCTCCTCCCTCCCTCCTCCTCTCCCAACTCCTTTGACCCAAGCTAAGGGTTCCGGCGAGCTCACACCCCTTCTTCCCCAACTCCGGCGGGTATAGATTGCTGGCCGGCCGGGGGGACGGGGGGAGGAAGGGAAGACAGGCGGTGGGGAGGTAGGAGGGCGGCTTAGGGTGCCCTGGCGGCGGGAAGGCGGCCGGGCCAGGCCTAGGGCGGGGGCGAGATCGCCGGAGTTGAAGAAGATGGCGGCGAGGGCACCGGAGGCGCCGAGGGGAGGGGAAGAGGGTGGCCGCCGCGGGCGCTAAGGGTCGCCGGATGGCCGGCGGCGGGGGCGAAGGAGCTAGAGGGAAAGGAGTCGGCGGCGGGAGCGAGGAGCTGGCGAGGGCAGGGGGCGGCGTTGTGCGACCCGCGAGCTTCTAGACGGGGTGGCTGCGTTCGGACGTCCGTGCGCTAGTCCTTCCGATAATCAATTTGGGGAAGCTATTTGAGGATTTACAGTACCTTATTATGCTCCAGCATGAGGTTGTGTAAATGAAACCTAGAAAGCTAACCATAAGGGTATCAAAATTTCAAAACGTAGCGCTCCTGCTTTAGAGGTTACCGCTAGAGTTTTGATTGAAATACAAGATATCAAAAAGTAGTTAGAGGTACCAAATCGAAAATATGGCTCCAATTTGGAGTTACGGCTAGAGTTGCTCCTGCTTTGAAAGAGACGCATCACAGCATAGCAAGTGTTGGCGTCCGACAACCTGAGATGGAAACCACGTTGCCATTGCGACTAAGTTGGCATGCCACTTTCTTGTTACCGTGTTGACATTTTTTATATTAAAGGCCAGTTGTTGCGGGTTACTTGTGGGATAAAGTCAAACTCCACGCGTACACATATCTGATCAGAGTTCTTGTCAGGGCATCGGCCATCCCAACATTATCTGGTAACAATCCTAGATAGCTACTTGCTGGAGATCATATCCTAGAACTGATGATATATGTTGCAATGGGAACTGGACACCTGGTGCAGTTGCGACTAATCTGTCAGCAGCCGGTCGGCCAAACACTGCTCTTTTGACAAATCTTTGGCCCAAACGAAAGGCCAAGGAGCTGCTACCAGGGCCGTTACTGTGCTGCGGGCACACTCAGTACTCTCGAGTGTACCGCAGTCAGTCACTGACGATGCCTATTGCGCCATGGCCCTGACGCTCACATTCACATCCATATCGAACGAAAGCAGTCAGGCGCGGATGAATACAGGGCACGCTGCCCGCATTACTACTCCTCAGTGAAACGTCGCAGCGTGATCTTTAGTGGTGTAGTACTTGACAACTTCAGTGGGCAACGGGATACGGAACGCCACACCACGAGTGGCCATGGCGCAAGTCGAGCGGATGAAGGGATAGAGGGGTTCAGCTGTGAATTGATCTGAACGACTGAACAGGCAGGCGAGCGACGGGCAAAACCGGCCGGCCGCACCATCTCGACGCGTTTTCGAGAACATGTCCACTCCGATCGAGCCGCGAGGTTGGAAGGTCCCGGGTCTGTCGGGCATGGCACGGGGCTGGCTGCCAGAAGTCCAGAACATGTCCATGCAACTATGCTGGTTCGTGCCGCTACAGACTAGTGACAACAGACATGTGGAGCCGTGAGCGCTGGCTGCAGGTTCGTCGGGGCCCCCTGCCGTGCCTAAGACGCAGCTGGGGGCGTTTTCTGATAGCGCTGTGCGGCGGCAACTTGCTTGTGTGTTTGGTAGAACGTGCGGGTCTCCAGTGCCCGGTGTCCGAGCGGCGAGCGTGGCTTGGCGCCTTGGCGTGGTGACTGGTGAGCCCCACAAGTTCCAGGGAGGCACTGGCAGGGATCGGTCATGACTGATGAGTGATCTGCGGACACTGTGACACAATGTGATCATGTGAGCAATGCAATTAGAGATGGATTTACAAGTTACCAATGGAAAACAGTGGGGTGGGTGCCAAGTTTCTGGTCAGCTATTTTTTCTTTCTTCACCAAACATCGCCGATTCAATGTGTCAATGTTTGGTGAAATGGTGACGGTGAAATTGAGCGGCTACCTGCACCATCAGATGGCAGCCACTTGACTGGTCACTATTGACTTGTTTGCAAGGCAGTGGCACTGGTCAATAGGCTGCATTCCACTCTGGGGCGGCGGCGCGCGCATGCATCACCTACCATGAAGCACAAGCACTATCATGAGCAGCCCTCTAAAAGTCCTTTTGAGGCGTGTACGTATTATATATAAGCAATTAAGCATATATATATATATATATATCAAGCCACTTGACCGGCGTGCTCCATGTTTTCTTGACCTTTTACTGCCTTTTTTATGTTTGAAACACGAACGTGGACCATGTTCAAAACAAAGTTTGAGTGCGTCAGTTGAGCTTTGAAACGAAAACGTGGGTAGGTGAGATGGACGAAGAAACAACGCAAGAACATGTGGGTGATAAGGTCGTTTTGTTGGATTATATTGACCCTTCTTCCACTCCGGACAGCGTTTTCATACTATACTCTATACTCTATACAATCCTTGGCCGGCCCTCCAAATTAAATTGGGGATAGGATGATAGTGTCACTTCTTTTTTAGATAAAGTGATAGTGTCACTTCTGATAAGTGTGATGTGAAGCGAATCAAAAAAGACAAGGGATAACTCTGCCTTCTTTTAAGCTTCAGAGAAACCACAAATATCCTTGCATAACAAAAGAAAAAAAGTATTTATTTATGATTGAAAGTTGGTCCACAGCGCTGAAAGTTAGAAGTCTGAAAATGGACCATGGAATTCGGAACGGACAATGATCAAGATGAGTTTGTTGGTGAGCAAAATTTGTTGACCGGAGATCGAAGAGAGAGTTTTCTGGTACTGTCCATAATGGGTTGGTGAAGCTAGCCATACTAAAGCTTGGTAAATGAGACAGTGTTTCATGGACTAAATATGTACTCCCGCCATATTAAAGTATGTGCCCTCTCCTTTTCCTTCTTGTTGCGTATGAGTATGACATGACAAAGTGGCACTACCGGTATCGCCTATATACCAAACCTGTGCTTCCTCCATTTTAAGTTATAAGATATACATCGTTTTATTATGTGTTGTTGATCATTGTGGCTGATAAGTCGGCTAATAAAAGCATCTCCAAGAGAGTGCTAATAATAGCCCTTAAATTGAGATTTATGTGGTTAGCACAAAAACTACAGGTCCAACACCTCCCCGAAATAAACGCTAAAATTTGCATGGTCCGAAAAACAGAGGCCGCGCCCCCCATGATATCTGCGAACCAATGGCGCCCCCACAATCCTCCTCCTGCGCTGGTCCTCTCACTTCAAGCCATTTTCTGAATGTGTTGCCGCGCTTTGCTGATGATGTGGCAAGCTAAAAATAGTTTTGGGTGCATGATATTGGAGAGCTGCTGTGAAGGAAAGTAGTTTTTTGACAACAATTATTTGAGAGAGTCCCGATATAGAGTTTTGGGGTTTATAATTTTGGGGGGACTCTTTGGAGTTGCTCTAATGTTGTTTTGTTGTGACAAAAATATTGTTTACCATATTTGATAAGACAAGCTGTTAAGGTCTATAACAAAAACTATGCAAAAAGTATAAGCACACAAGATAACTGCATATATGGTTTAACGGCCAAACCCATCCAGCATGGCCCGCTGTAGACTCGACTTTTCTGACACTTTTTTGTGGAATGACTTGGTCCTCTATGACCATCACCTACGATTTACATTGCCTAGCATCAGCTTCGATTATAGGATTAGATGATGCCGGATCAGTTGGCACCATAAACCAAACATATTCTAAATATCTTTGTTTTTTAGGAAATCATAGGGAGACTGAGTCTCACTTCCACTTTACTACCAATGCCAGCGAGCCGGTAGAGGGTAGTACAGCACCAAGTATGGAGGCGACCTTTAGCAGGTTATTAAGGGAGGTGTAAGCAAAGATGATGATAGAGGTGAAGATTTTGTCAGAAACAAATTACACTAAAGTTAGCACTTGAACTAACAAGCTCCCGTGTCCCATGACTAAGAAGGAAGTAAGACTCTATAGCATAAGTTTTTAGTTCAAATCCTCTAAATATTTCCTTTCGGCGAAATTTAATGGGTGATAACTTAAGGGCGTGGAACAGAATTATTGCATCCATACATGACTGAAACTTACGGGATCAGAGGGATGTCTTTGTTAGGGGTCTTAACGAGTTTGGTAACTTTATAGTCAAGTCCATGTACGGTGCGTTAATTAATAATGGGTCATGGTGTCACAGGATTTATGGCGGATCAAAGTACCTATAAAAATTAAAATATTTTTATGTTATCCAAAAAAGGTGTAGTTTTAACTAAGGATAACTTAGTTAGGTGTAGCTGGAACGGTGACAGCCATTGCAGTTTATGTCATTGTACGGAGACTATTCAACATCTTTTTTTCGACTATGTTTATGCCAAATTCCTGTGGCGTGCTGTATATATGATTTTTGGTATTTCTCCTCCAACCGATATGAATGACTTGTTTTTAAGATGGTTAAAAGTTAGGACAAAAAGTATAACTCATTGTTATTAACAGCGGCGGCAACACTTTGTTAGGTTGTTTGGTTAACAAGAAACAAAGTGGTTTTTGATAAATGCAAACCAAAATCTTTCTTGCAGGTTCTATTCAGGGGAACACATTGGCTTCGATAGTGGGTAAGTCTACATCGGCATGAAGACTAGAGAGAGTTGCTGGTCGGGATTGGTCGTTATATAGAAACGTCCATACTTCGGTTCTTTAGTTCCAATGGATGGTTGTCGTCAAGATACATTGGTTATGTTTAGCTTAAACTTTATTTTATTTTGGTTCGTGGGTTACAAGTTGTTATTTGTGGTCTGCGTTGGAGATTTGTGTCAAGACTTTGTAATAATTGGCCTGATTCTATCTGTGGATAGATGAAGCCGGATATTTTTATCTTTTATCTAAAAAAAATGTCCCATGACTAGTGTGCGTCACTGTATTACTGATTTGTATTGTGAGAAAGAATAAATAAATAACAATTAAGTAGCACCTATATATGTTTTGAAATTACCCACTTCTATCACTTAAAGTAAAGAGTAAATGCACCCTGGGTCCTTAAACTATTGGTGCCTTACCATCTGGATACTCGAACTGAAAAAGTTACCACCTAGTTACTTAGACTGTAAGGGCATTACTATCTGAGAACTCGAACTAAAAAAGTTACCACCTGAATACTTAAATTATTGAGACAGTATCATCTGGGTATACGAGTGGGCCGTGGTAGCTTTTCCTTAAACACATGCTTCTTGGGCAATTAATTTTATGGGTAAATTCTATTTCCAAACCTTCAACTTGCATAGTATTATGATTTTCAACCCTAAACTATGAAATCAAGCACCAGACATCCCTCAACTGTTGAAAGCAAAAAATTCTATTTCTCTAGTTAGGCTCAAATACACTTTTCTATTTTACAAAAAATATTAAAAAATATTTTCATCTCCAAATTTCATAAGTAATATATGAATTAAATAAAAATATGAAACTAGCACTATTTTTTAACAATGTTATCTATCTAGTACTTTATGTTGTATTGATTGCCTAACTAGGTTATAGGTTTTAGACAAGACATGCCTCAAACATCATGCAATAAATTGGTCATATGATCGACATAAATAATATGTGTAACTACAAGCAATCAAAAACCAAAAACATGAACAAATAATATCCAAATAACTCAACATAAAGCACTAACATAAAGATTAAAACAATTATGATTATTTTTTAATAAGAAAATGGAAAACCACCATTACAACCAGAATGAGCCCGCTATCCAGTTTTGTAGTCCAGTTAAGAAAGATGTGCTCCCATGTAAACTGAAGGGTGACAAAACAAACCTTACCCATAAAATTAATTGCCCAAGGAGTATGTGTTAATAGAAAAGCAACCACGGCTCACTCTTGTACCCAGATGATACTGTCCTAATAGTTAAGTACCTAGGTGATAACTTTTTTAATTCAAGTACCAAGATTATAATGCCCTCAGGTGGTCATGATAACGCTCTAAAGTAAACATGCATACTTAGAAGGG
This sequence comes from Bothriochloa decipiens, assembly GCA_023333625.1. Lineage (NCBI taxonomy): Eukaryota > Viridiplantae > Streptophyta > Magnoliopsida > Poales > Poaceae > Bothriochloa > Bothriochloa decipiens. The sequence continues at coordinate 43,116,777 of CM041635.1, read as the reverse complement.
GCAAGCCAATTGTACATGCGTGCGCTCTGCTCCACCGGATCTTAGATTGATGGTCCCTAAATCACCCGTTCTTGAACATGGCGAAAGCTGTTCCCATGATTCCGACATATTCCTTTTTTCCACACCACTTTGTTTCATCATGTTATACAACATTGATCTATAGAAACTTTTTCTTTCACATGTTTAACAAAGTCCTTACAAGAAAAAAAAATCTTAATAAGTTTTTCACAACACTTACTCGAGGAAGTCTTTAGAAAACTTGTTTCCACAAAATTCTTAAATCTTTCATGAAAAGCTATCCTACGTAATAGTCCTTGAAAAGCTGCTCTTACTCTACAATAGTTCTCACAAGTTCTTCTGAAAAAAATCATATGATAAGATAACATAAATTGTATGTATAAATAATGATTTATAAAACATATAACGTTGCGAAAAATAAAATTTTCCAAAAGACAGAAAAGTCACATGCAGTACAGGCGCATGCCCAAGCCCAACCACCATGCTCTCATGTTTGGCCGTTCACTCGTTTGCATTGACACTTGGCTTTTATTAAACTGAAAATATGATTTATAATGAAGCAAAGCAATTTTCAATCACCCATCTGACCTTGCTCAAAGCAGGTTATGGCGTTGCAGCTGTATAACAAGAATCTGTAGCATTATCAACGAACATAAACAAATTAGGAATACAAACTATTAGCTAAAAATACAGTCTTCTGCTCCGTGTACTTTCTCTGTTCAGCAAATGGGCAGTGGCTCGCCGTTCCACTCCTTGAGGCACTCGAGCAGCGGGTCGATATGCTTGCCCTGGTTGATGGCAAGGAGCACCTTGTTGAGCTCCTCGCCTGGAGAGCGCGTCTTCTCGCCGGTGAGGTACACGGCTCCAAGCTCCTCGCGCACGAAGCGGTAGAGCGGGTAGGAGCGGCACTCGGCAATTCTGTTTGGTATCACAGCCGTGCCGTTCTCGACAGCCGCCCGTGCAGCCTCCACCGCCTTGGGCAGCGCCGCGCGCAGCTCCTCCTCGAACCGGACGACCTTGGCGAACACGGATGTCTCGGCGTCGAACTCGGCAGCACCATTGGCGAGGGCGCGCTCCACGAGCACGTTGCGAAGCTTCTTCATCAGCGGGTAGTTGGCGCTGCAGGGGTCGTCAGCGTACGCGAAAACCGCCTCGCGCTCGATCTCCTGGAGCAAGTCCTTCTCGCAAAAGCGGGCAACGTGGAGGCCACCGGTGGAGTTGGTGCTCAGAGTCCTCTTCGCCACTGTCATCACGCAACTCTTGACGGCGCTATTGACGTTCTCCTCAATGTGCCGCAGGTCGACGGCCTGGCACAGGGCGATCAGGAATGTCGAGGACATGAGCTTCAGGATCTCGATGGCTTCGGCAGTCTTCCTGGAGGAGATGAGCCCGAGCGAGTTCACATCCTGGTTGTGCTGCTCCGCGCTCTGGACGTGGTTGGTGACCGGGTTCCCCAGGAACTGCAGCTCAGAGCAGTAGGATGCCATGGCGATCTCGGCACCCTTGAAGCCGTAGTCCAAGCTGGGGTTGCGCCCACCGGACAGGTTGGAGGGCAAGCCGTTGTTGTAGTAGTCATTGACGAGCTCGGAGAACTGCGCAAACATGAGCTTGCCGATGGCTGCGATGGCGAGACGGGTGTTGTCCATGGACACCCCAATGGGCGTGCCCTGGAAGTTGCCACCATGAAGGGCCTTGCTCCGGGCGACATCGATCAACGGGTTGTCATTCACGGAGTTGATCTCACGCTCAATGGACTTGGTGGCGGCACGGATGACCTCAATCTGTGGGCCGAGCCACTGCGGCGACGTGCGCAGCGCATATCGGTCCTGCTTGGGCTTCATCAGGGGGTCCAGCTCGCCGAGCTTCTTGGCAAGCTTCATGTAAGAGCTGCCCTCCAAGATGTGTTCCATGATGGCGGCAGCCTCGATCTGTCCCGGGTGGTGCTTCAGCTTGTGGGTCAGGTGGTCGGTGAACTCCGGCTTGCCATTCATGACCTCGCAGAACACGGCGGACAACACCTCGGCAAGGATGGCAAGGATGTTCGCCTCAAAGAGCACAGTGGAGGCAAGGCCAGAGCCGACGGCCGTGCCGTTCACCATCGCAAGACCTTCCTTGGGCTGCAGCTCGAAGAAGCCGCCCTGGATTCCGGCAATCTTGAACGCCTCAGCGGCATTCACCTTGCTGCCATCTGGGGCGACTGCAACAGAGTTCTCACGCCCGGTCACGAGGCCGGCAATGTAGGAGAGCGGCACGAGGTCGCCAGACGCGGTGACCGTGCCTCGGAGCGGCAGGCACGGCGTGACGTTGGCGTTGAGCAGCTTGACGATTGCCTCAAGGATCTCAAAGCGGATGCCGGAGTAACCCTGAAGGAGGGTGTTGATGCGGACGAGCATGGCCGCACGCGTCGCCTCGGCTGGCAGGACGTGGCCGTCGGTGCCGGTGCCGAAGGCGCCAGCGTTGAGGAACCGGATGAGCTCTCTCTGGAGCGCGCCGCCCTCCTTGGTCCTCCTGTGGGACGTGGCGCCGAAGCCGGTGGTGACGCCGTAGCTGTCGGTGCCGTTCATCATGCTGTTCATGACCCAGTCGCTGCTGGCCTTGACGCGGCCACGGGCGGACTCGTCGAGCTCAACGCGGGCCTCGCCAGCGCCGGTGGCCACGGCGGCCACCTGCGCTATCCGGAGGCTGGCGCCCTCGATCTTCACCAAGGGCTGGCGGTACTCGGCCACCATCAGCTTCACCTCGTCGAGGTGGCTGCCCATCAGCTCCTCCGCCGCCTTCCCCCAGTTAAGCGGGTCGGCGCGGGGCATCGCCATGCATAGGCCATCGCCGTTGGTAGCAGCAACGCGGCCGTTGTCGCACTCCATTGCAGTGGGGCTGGGTATTGAACAAGAGGCACTTGCGCCGTAAATGACTTGGGATAAGAAGCTAAGTAAGGCGATGATGGCCTGTTGATCTGGATGGAGAAGAGCTCGTGGTGCACTGGATGGTGCTGCTCTTCTTGGAGTGAGACGGTGGCGGAGGCCGCGTTTAAATAGGGGTGCGCCCGCGCGGCTTGGGGTTGTTGGTCGCCTTTGCACTGAACAGCACGAGTGCCGCGTTGCAACTTGCAAGTAAAATTTTTTTGGCGAGTGCGGGGCCGGCGGCGTGGAGTTGTGGAAAGCGTCACGATTTCGTTTCGTGGTGGGCGAGTGGCCGCTTGGTCACGGAGGACGGCTCGGTCGCGTTGGCAGGGGTTGGTGACTGCTGTGGGCTGGCTTTGTCCACCGTGCTTGTTTCTGTTCTCTGTTTTGGTCTTGCTTAGGCACTAGGAAGCCAGTAGGAAGCTGTGGGCACACTGAACCTGAACTGTCGTATTGTGGATGCAATCAAACGCGCGCATCAGGCGAGTAGATGCCAGTAGTTCACAATGTTTTGATGGACCATTGGCGTCAGCAACAATGATTCCATTTGGCACGGAAAAAGCGTATTGATCTTCTAATATAAAGACCTGTCTCTTTTGGCAGGATAATTGGACTCAACAACTTTAAAATTGTGATACTTGGTTGGACCTTTCTAAACAACCTGCTTATTTTTGTAGAATACACAAGAGAGCTGTGTATCATTCATTAAGAAGGAAAACCTGCATATTTTTCAAACTTGTTTATGATTACTTGAAAGTTAAAACTTGTACAACCTTAGCCAAACTGAAACTTGCTAAACTTGGAATCTGGGACTTAAGTTTACTGATATCTAATTTTGAAAACTTTCATTTGCTTCCTACTGTCCTGTTGGAAGGAAGGAACATGGAAATGGACTTGCTATCCTGTTGGAACTCGGTTCTAACAGGTTTGAATAAGGTGAAACAATAAGATCAAGCAATCTCTCTCTTAGTATTAAGAAGGTGAAATTACAAGGTGGGCCCAAAGGTAGAAAATGCAGCAACTACCAGGGGACAACTGGGCATCGCCTTTTATAGTGGCTGCCCAGTTCTAGATTAAAAGTACAAGCATGCCCCTGACGGGAGTTTCGAAACCCTAGACATTGATTGTACTACATGTGGGCCTCCCAAGGGCAGATCTGTTCATCATTCCACCGTTGCGACACGCGGGCCAAGGCCCATTAATGCCCGAAAGAAGGGCCCATGGCGTCCGCTCCTTGACGACAGTCCTCAGCCCGGCCCAGCACACCATCTTGACGGTTATCATCCTCATTCGATCCCACCTCTGCTGGGGTCCTCTGCGGAAGCCGGACGCCCGGTCAGGAGACCTCCGCGGTTAGGGGAGTCGACACCGCCAGACCTCCGCGCTGGCCGACCCCTCAGCCTCTGATGGAGTCGCTTAGACGAAGGTCCCGCCTCCAGAGGCCTATCTTTGGTACCTGCAGAATAATACACAGGAGAAAATGCTCGGTTCGTTGGTTAGGCACGACTCCGGAGGTAGCAAGCCTCTCCAGCCTCGGGGCACATCCCCAACATTCCCCCCTTGAGGGTTAGGTCCAGCGGAGGCGGGTCTAGCCATCAACACGCCCCTGGCTGTGGAGGTTGCTTTTACCTCCGTCCCCCCTGGCCCGTTGATCGTTGGATCGGAGGCTGGGTTTTTACCGTTGCACAGTGTTCGATCTTGACCGTTGATTTTGAATTGATTCGATTTAGGCCGTTCGGTCTACGGACCGACGTGACCGTTAGGCTGAGAATTTGAGGCGTCGCTTCACCGCCTATATAAGGGGGAGGGGCGGTGAAAACGACCTGTACCCCCCCTTTACTCGCCACCGCGTAGCTTTGTCCTGCCAGTTGCTGCCTCCGCTATCGATTTCCCTTGACATCTTGTCACCGTGGCACCTGAACGCCCCTGCTGCACGCGTCACCGCCCGTTCTCCGGCCCCTATTCCTACTTCCAGGGTGTCGGAGTTGGATGTTTTTTGGATCTGTTCGAGCAGTGCATGATGGCTACTGCGGAGGCTAAAGATCTTGAAGAGTCCTTGTCAGACGTCGAAGCTTCTTCGAGTGAGTTGATGTCTCTGAAGGTGGATTCGACCAACGCGGAGGTCACCTATGACTTTGGTCATAGTCAGATGACCCAAGATATGATTTCAGAGCTTGAAGGAAAAGGATTCTTCCCTGCTGTTCGTGGGTGGCCTCCGCATGGAGAAACTATAACAAAACCTGAGGAGGATGAGGCTGTCGTCTTTCGGGATTTCTTCACATGTGGCCTTTGCTTCCCTGCCACCAACTTCTTGTGGTATGTTCTTGAGTAGTTTGAAGTATAGCTCCATCACATGACCCCTTATGCTTTTTTGAATATGAGAAAGTTTCTTTGGGCTGTTGAGACTTATGGTGGGGAGCTTAGCATGAACACCTTCGTGGAGTACTATGAGCTGCAGAAGCAACCGCGGTATGTTGGGAATAAGCTGGCCCAGTTTGCATCTTGTAGCTTTATGGCTAAGAGAAACCCGAGCAAAGGTAAGGAAAAAATTGCAATTTCTTGGTGCCAGAGGGGGAAGTATGAGCCTGTTGACTCATTGGACTTTTGGTTCTATGTGCAAACCCCCAGCGTCACCTGGCCTGAGGAGGGTGGTAAGAATGTTACCCGTTTCCCTTTCGCCTCCATGATGACCTGGATGAGCCCATAGACTAGCGTGAAGCCTGGGTCTGTTGACTCTGAGAAGCGAAGGTCCTGCACGGAGGCTTTTGCTGTGGCCTGCCGCTATTCAAGAGGTAGGGATCTTGTGGAGGAGATGATAGCTTTTGATTTCTGGCCCCTGCTTGGTGGTAAAGATAGGAAAAATTCGATATGCAAATGCTGGATCCCCTGTCCGTACTTTGGACTTCGTCTTCCCGAAGGTCAGAGCAAGGAGGAGTTTGTTTGTTTAATCGAACAAAAGGCTGTTGAAATTCTTGGTGACATTTCTAAGAAGGAGTATCTTGCTCGGAGGTTGGAGTCTGGCATTATGCCCCGCCTTAATAGAGTTTTTGAGGAGCTTGGCGTGCACTACGTTGAGCGTGAGGTCCCTGACAAGATCAAAAAGAAGATAGACAAGAAAGATTTGGTTTCTACTGCTGCTGTCGCTGGTGGTGCTGCTGCTATGAAGGCTGCTGAGATGAAGAAGAGGAAAGCTGGTGTTTTGACACGAGGGTTGTTGAAAAAGCAGAGGGAAGACTCCGCTGAATCTGCGGAGGTTGATGATATCTTTGAGAGTTTGTATGATGAGGAGGATCTTGTTGTGGGTTTGGAGGCGGATGCTAAGACTCTAGCAGAGGCTGGCATTCTGACAGTTCATGATTCTGAGGGATCTTCTCCGTGGTCTCCGTCGGCTGCCGCTACTCCTCCGGAGGTGTCTCCCGTTCATGCGGTTGATATGTTCCTGTCGTCTTCACTCAGGCCTGTTGTGCCGTCTACTGTGCCTTTACCCCATCCTGAGAAAGAGGCTATCTCGTCAGAGGTCGCTGCAAAACCTTTTGCCAGCGCCTATTTTGATGTTAGTTCTGATGACGATGTGGCGGAGTAGATGGCTATCAAGGCTGATGACATCAAGAAGCCCGCGGAGGATGCTCAACATGAGTTGGAAGATGTAGGGATCTACTAGGATGTTTAAACTACGAGCCAAGGTGGTATTCTTACTCAAAGTATGACTTATTTAGATTTTCTTGCTTTGAAGGCTTCTTGTGGTAGGGCTTCAGAAGGGGAGATTTCTTTGCTTGGTGAGCTAGTATGCGATGTTTATGATCTTTGATTTTCTTAATTTCATCTTTGACTTATTTTATTTCACCTATTTATTCTTGATCGTATTGCTGCAAAGGCTGCGCAGGTGACGCCTCCGATAGCCCCGACGCCCTTTTTACCCTCAGCTGGAGGTGCGGTTACTGAGGGTGCTGCTAGTCCATCTCAGCCTCGGCCAGATGTCGATGGTTCGGGATCTGGCGGTGGTGGTGACGAGGATAAACACTTCCTTCTTGGGTGGGTCGATGGCATCGGGCAGATGACTGAGGTAATGGGTGCTGATTTGACCCGATACCTTGTGCAGCTGCCCCATGAAGTTCTGATGCATGCTCAAGTTGACCATCATATAATCGGGAGTTGCCCTATGTTGTTTTGGTGCATTTCTTGTTTGGTCCTTCGCCGGATTTGTTTCACTTATTGTTCCACTATTATTTTTGCAGAGCCATGCTATGTCCGTGGCAGTTGAATCCAGTAGTTATGTTGAGATTGCGAGAAAAGACAAAGCAATTACTGCGCTGAAAGCAGAGGTGGAGTCCTAGACTCTTGAGAAGGAGGAGTTGGCGCAGAAGGCGTCCGAGCTGAGGAGCAGTTGTCAAGTCTCGAGGCTCAGCCTATTGAATTAAAGAAGTCTCTTGATGATGCTCAGAAATCGGTGACTCTTGCTACCTAGCGAGCAGAAAAGGCCAACATGACCTCTGAGAACCTCCGTAAGGAGGTGGATGCTGAGCGGCAGTTAGTGGAGGCCATGAAAGCTAAGGTTGAGAGTCTTGAGGCAGAGTTGGACGCCCTGAGGTCAATTGGGCTGGAGGTGGCAGAGTCATATGTTTTCGCTCTTCACGCATTCGGTGGTGTTGCGACTCCAGTTGATCCTGAAGCTTCTACTTCCGGGGTTTTCTCTTGGATTACGGCGCACCTCGGCAAGCTTAATGAGTTTCTAATCGGGGTCTTCGATTTCAGTGCCAAGACCTGCGCCACTTACCTTTGCAAGTTTTTTTTGCATCCAAGGGTATTATGCAGATTGGGAATTTTGCTTGCCCGGAGGTGTCTAATCCTGCTGAACTCGGCAAGACAGATCGGTTTGTGAAGACCACTGTGTGCAGCTTTATGGAAAAATTTTGGGCCAAGTTTGGTCGGACTGTGACCGTGGCCATGGCTAAGATTACTTGTGAGACGGTATGGATTGTTTTCTTTGTTTTTCATTTGTTGTATTACCTGTGTCAATGATTGTTTTTCCTTTTGCTTACTTTTGTTTACTTCAGGAGCTGAAGTATGGCAAACGCGATGCTCAGGACTCGACTGCTTCTGTCGGTACTTCTGCATGTACCAGAGGATCTATCAATGCTGGCACCTCCAAGATGCAAGTTCTCTCCGTGGGTGTTAGTGCTGCCGCGACAGCAAAGCGGGCAGACGTACCACCGGAGGCTCAGGCGGAGACCCAAGATTTGACTGCCGACGAGGAGGTTCAGGATTAGGCTTATCTTGTAATTGTGGATAGTTAGTCTTTTGCTCACTCTGTGCCGGTGGCATGTGTAAGAAATACATTCAGCTCTCTCTTGGTTTTGTAAATTATTACCGGTCGGATCGTCCTATGCAGGTCTGCAGTTTGGGGCCTGTGTAGGAGGTCGACCCTGTTACTTTTATGCGTGATGGCATTTTCGTTAGCGGTGAACTGTGGGATTATTGGAGGTCGACGTTTCCTAGGCGTACTGTGGACGATATGTTCGATTTTGTTCTTTCTGATTTAGATGACAAGTGCTCAAGCTTTACTCATTCTCTTGCGTGGCGTGGGGCGGCCAAGCCTTTGTAATTTTTTTCGGTTGCGCGGAGGTGCGATGCTATGATGAAACTGTTGTTTCAGAGTTTGTTTAACTTGACCTCCACCGTGTTGCGAAGGTTGATTTGATTCTGTCAGAGGCTTTCATGCTAGATCATGGTTGGGGCCTCCGAGTTTGTTTTCTTTTTCCTTCTTGGAGGATGTAACCGTTTTGATGTACATTTCTCTTTGACCAGTGATGGTCCTAACTTTGTTGCATGTCATCTTTTTATTGTTGTGGTTAGCTTTGTGGTCTTCGGCTAGGTCTCCGCACGTCCTGACGCTTGATCTGCAATGATGAGCTGTGGTTGATATTGGCAGAGATGGGGAGACGTTATGAGTTCTTATGCGGTATCCCCCTTGCCTCCGGGTTATCGACGATTCTGATTGGCTTGCGCTGTCAGCTAGCTTCTTTTGCATTCCCCCGGAGACCCTCGTGGCCTCCGGGTTAGCTACTTTGCTAACCCCTTTATGAATTCTTGAGCAGTATCCTGTGTTTTTTGTTTGGCTGTATGCGCACCTCAGCTTCCATCTTTTTTGTTTATAGTTTGGCTGTGCGGGGCTGCTTGTGGTTGCTTGTTTCCTGGTTGCTGGTGCATGTGACCTTTGAGCTGTACTTCTTTTATAGTGCCTCTATGTACTTTGAGTATCTTTTTTATTTGCTGCCCTTGATTTTGTACTTCTGCCTCTTGAGGTGTAATGATACAAGTACTAATTTTGTACTTTTTTCTTTATGATAGGTAGCTGCAGTTGGTTTAATGATACTTGGGAGCTCCCTATAAAAGGATTTGTTCCCCTCTTGTCATCTAGGCTGCTTTGTCATTTGTATTATACTGATGGTGTCTTCTAGGAGCTGCTTTTGTACTGATACTGCGTGAGGACTCGTAATGAAATAGCCATGTTAGTAAAACCTGTTGCCAACGATTAAGGATGGTGATGCTTCTGTTCGCCAAGGATACCATACTTGGGTTCCTTTTGTATCTTCGAAGATTGTGGCTGAATGTGATCCTATTCACTGTCATAGGCGAAAGGATTTTGGATGCGGTGTTCACTTATGGATGGAAGGTGCAAAGTGGTGTGCAAGCAGATGATGGTAAAGCGAGTCATGCACAAATTTGCATTGGAGATTCACCTCCTTCTCTTCGTACCAAGCAACTGTTGGACTTGCTTCAGCTGGCTGGTTTTCCAGAGGCACAGGGTGGTACAGCCAGGAGGCGATAGAGGGTGTTCTATGGATGATCAAGACTAACCTCTGCCAGCACCCACTTCAAGGAGTCTTAGTTTGCTTACCTTCAGATGTATTTCTAGAGGTTGCACTCTTTGCTCTTTTGCAGGCTGAAGTGTTGGCAACCTCCGTGCCACTTCCATGTCTTGTGGTGGCAGGTTAACTAGGTGGAGTGGCTAGATGTGTTGACCCAGAGGTCGTGCGCTTTGGTCTCACGCATTGTTCTTGTTATGAGCGAGACGCAATGAGCCTTATCGGTTGTAAATGAAAAGTTAATTAATAAAGATTATTTATATTATTCGTTGCCTAAGTTTTGGAATGTGTATGTCACAGTGGTTTTTTTGTATTGTTCCTACCTTCGCTTTGAAATGTGTTTGGCGTGGAGGTTGCTTTGCGATTATGATATTTGTGCGGTTCATGTTACCTTCGCTTTGGTAACGCTTTATTTCGGAGGTCATTATTGTTGGTAACTAGTATTGTGCTCATTTTAGAGCTACTATGGCCTGCATTGGTTCACAGGTCTTTTTCTGATTGTTTTGCAACTCGTGGTTGTGGGTGCCTGCCTCGATGCCTGATATGACAAGTCTTTTTTGAGGGCTTGTGGCATTCCCCGAAGGTCGCTTCATGCCTTGTGTTTCTTAACGATAGGCGTGATGTGACATTGAAAATCGTGAAGTGTTATCAAAAATTGCAGCCGCGGTGCTGGCTGCTTTCGACTGCTTGTGTTATTTTTTTGGGTCCTCTTTATATATTCAGAGTTTGATTACATACGGTCTTGCCTCGTTAAAAACCTCACCTCCGATTTGGAGCCCCTGTGTGAGGAAAAGAGTGCAAGCCGGTTTTACAAGAAATGTAAATTGCAAAAATTTAAATCTATGGACCTCCGCTTATAGTTCCACGGAGTCCTTACATTCTATGTGTAATATTTTCTAAGGATGTCGATGTTCTAGGAGTGAGAAGACGTCCTTCCTTCTTGATCTTGTAGGTAGAAAGACCCCCGCCTTCCACCTTGCTTTGCTATGAATGATCCTTCGCATTTTGGTTGCAGCTTCCCTATGTTTTGAGCGTTTGGCCTCCTCCTCATCACCCAGTTGCCATCTTGAATGTTTTTGATGACCACTTTTCATCCCTCCATCTTTTAGTTTGGTCTTGGTATTTGTCGATGTTATCAATGGCCTCAAGTCTATATACTTTGGTCATCTCTTTGCTGTATTCTTCATCTTTCATGAGGTTTTGCTTGATCACGCGGAGGCTTTGATACTTGATTTCTTCTGGCATCATTGCTTCTTCTCCATACAGTAACTTGAATGGAGTGAACCCGGTGGCTCTTGATACGTTTGTGTTGTGGGACCATACCACCTTGGGTAGTTCTTCGACCCATTTTCCCTTCTTGTGATCTAACAGCATTTTTGAGATTGCTGAGAATATAATTCTGTTTGATCTTTTCATTGCTCCATTACTTTCTGGATGATACATGGGGCGAAGGCTATTTGTGCGCTGATGTTCTTGTAGAATTCTTTGAACTTATCTGAATCAAACTGCTTGCTGTTGTCGACTGTGAGTGTTCTTGGCACCCTGAATCTGCAAATTATGTTTTGCCAGAAGAATTTTTTGACTGTTTCGGAGGTGATGGTTGCGAGTGGTTTGGCCTCTATCCATCTTGTGAAGTATTCTACTGCTACTACTGCATACTTACTCCCGCCTTGCACCAGAGGTAATGGGCCGACAAGGTTCATTCCCCATCTTTGGAGTGGCCAGACCGGAGGTACTAGCAGTGTTTTCCCCTCGGAGATGTCTGGTGTGGTGCAAAACTCTGGCACGCCCTACAAGTTGTTACTATGTGTAATGCATCCTTGATATGAGTGGGCCAGTAAAACCCATGCCTGATTGCTTTGGCTGAGAGTGCTCTAGGACCAATGTGTGATCCACACATTCCTGAGTGAATGTCCTGCAAGAGGTCTCTGTCTTCTGACTCGGTGATACACTTGAGTAGTGGTTGAACTATGCCTTTCTTGTATAAAGATCCATCAATTATTGTATAATTCCTTGCCTGTGCGGCCAATCTTGCTGCGCTTGTTTCATCTGATGTCACATGAACTCCATTGTAATGGTCAATTATTGCTTTTCTCCAATCCTCTATGCTTACTAGGAGCACCTCTGCAAATGCCTTGGATATTTTTGTGGTCGCCGGAGTTGTCAATTCTTGGAAGAATGTTCCTTTTGGTACCTCTGATTGATTCACCGCTCCTTTGGCCAACTCATCTGCCTCTGTATTATCACCCCTTGGGATATGCTTTACAGTGAACCCCTGGAATCTTTTTTCTAGACCCTTGATCACCTCTAGATATGCGGCTAGTTCTGGGTTTTTGGCGACATAGTCTTTCTCTACTTGCCCTGTGACTACCTGTGAGTCTGTTCTGACCATGATGTGCTTTGCACATAGTGCCTTGGCCTTGTTGAGCCCAAGAATTACTCCTTCGTACTCAGCTACATTGTTGGTTGCTTTGAAGAATAGTCTTGCTGCGTATTTGGTTTTGATGCCAGACGATGATATTAATACTACGGATGCTCCTGCACCTTGGATACCCCATGCCTCGTCGGTGTATAGTGTCCATATCGAGGCCTCCGCTTTGTCTTCTGTGTGTTGTGGAGATGTCCATTCTGCCAAGAAGTCTGTGAGTGCTTGTGACTTGACTGTTGTTCTTGCGATGAACTTTATGCTAAACTGGGAAATCTCTGTTGCCCACTTACCAATTCTCCCTGATGCTTCTTTGTTGCTTAGGATGTCAGTGAGCGGCTATGCTGTCGGGACCAGGATCTCATGTTCTTGGAAATCGTGTTTGAGCTTTCTTGATGCCATGACTACTGCATATGCTATTTTCTCGACCTCCGAATAGTTCAATTTTGCCCCCTGCAGTGCTTCTGATATATAGTATACTGGTTGCTGAACAATTTTGTTGTCAACTTCCTTTTCTTGGACCAGTACGACACTAATTGCTCCTGCGAAGGCTGCAACATACAGTAACAATGTTACGTCTGTATCTGGTGCTATGACCATGAGGTCTTTTGTCATATAGCTTTTGAGCTGCTGGAATGCCTCCGACTGCTCTCTGCCCCATTCAAATTTATCCGAGACCTTGAGTGTTTTGAAGAATAGTAGACTTCGTTCTGCTAATTTTGAGATAAATCTATTGAGTGCCGCTATTCTGCCTATCAAGCGTTGGACCTCCTTCTTTTTAGCTGGCTCTCTCATTGTTAATACTGCCTTTGTTTTCTCTGGATTTGCCCTTAGCCCTTCTGGGCCAACAATGTAACCGAGCATCTTTCCCTTGCTTACCCCAAAGATGCACTTTTACGGGTTCAGCTTCAGCCCTGCTTCTCTGAGGTTGGCAAATGTTTCTTTTAGGTCCTCCAGGTGGTCTCCGGACTGTTTGCTGACCACCGCTAGGTCATCGACATAGGCTTTCAATACGATCTGAATCATTCTTGAGAATGTTGATCCTGTGTTTTTGAGGCCCTCTGGCATCCTAACAAAACAATAGGTGCCAAAGGGGGTTGTGAAGCTTGTTTTCTCTTTATCCTCCTTTCTCAGCCATATCTGGTGGTGTTCTAAGAAACAGTCTAATAGGGAGAAATGCTTTCATCCTGCTGCCTTGTCAACTGATGCGTCTATTCTTGGTAGTGGGAAGGGATCCTTTTTTGCAGGCCTTGTTGAGATATGTGAAGTCTATACATATTCTGATTTTATCGTTCTTTTTTGGTACTAGGATAACATTTGTTAGCCAGTCTGAGTACTTGACTTCTCTGATGACCTTGGCATCTAGCAATCTTTGCACCTCCGCTTTTTGCCGCAAGTATGCGTTCTTCGGACATCTTTCTCTGTTTTTGCTTCTTGGGTTTGACATTTGGGTTTAGGTCGAGGATGTGCTCGATCACGTCACCACTGATCCCTTGCAGATCTGATGCTGACCATGCAAATACGTCCTTGTTCTTTGTTAGCAGTTCTAACAGGTCTTTTCTTTTTACCTCTGATAGGTTGGCTCCTATAGTTACTTTCCTGTTGGGGACTGCTTCTTCCAATGGTAATGTTATGTCCAGAGGCTCATCCGTTGCTACGGTATTGATGTTTCTATGTGCCTTGTAGATTGCTTTCTCTATGTTCCTTGCTTCTTTCTGACTGCCTCACACTATGATGATTCTGTGCAATGCTGGCATTTTCATGCAGAGGTATCCCATGTGTATTGCCACATTAAACTTGTTTGCAAATCCTCTTCCTAGTATTGTATTGTATTGGTAGTAGATGTCTACCACGTCAAAGGTGATGTACTCTGTTCTGGCGCAGTCTACGTCTTTGAATGACACTGGTAACGATATCTTTGCCTAGTGCGTTGATCTTTTTCCCACTAAATCCAATCAACGGAGTATCTGGCGGTTGTAGCTGGCTTCTGTTGAGTTTCATTTGATTGAAGACGCTGGCAAAGATGATGTTTGCTAAACTCTCAGAGTCTACGAGTATCCTGCTTACTTTCCATGCTGCTATGTTGCCTTTATGACCATGGTGTTCGCGTGCAGGTAGCTTTCTACCTAGAGATCTTGCTCTGTGAATTCTATTGGCATCTTGGACCATTCCGTTGATTTGTATGCGCCCTGAACTGCTACATTGTTTACCATACGGAGCTGGTCCTTTTTCTGCTTTTTGGTTTCAAACTCCAATGCTGAGCCTCCAGCTATAGGTAGTATCATGCCGATGGTTGGTAAGGCTGAATGCGGGTTTATCTGGTTCTCCGTCGGAGGCTCTGCCTTTGGGGTCACTGATGAGGTTGGATCATACTGCAGAGGTGCCGGTAATGCCTCATACCGCCTTTGCTGTGCTGTCGGAGGTGTCTGCACCTGTGTTGCTTCAATGAGCGTTATGTGCGGGGGTCTTGGATTGATATAAGTTAGACCGTTTTCTGCTCTGTTTGGAGTATAACTCTGGTGCTGCCCTGGTTGTTGATAGACTAGTCTCCAGGCTAGTAATGATGTTGGATAGTACTGTTGAGCCAGGTTGTGCTGTGATAGTGGTCCTGGACCGTACCCTGGGAAAATTGGGTTGTATTGTTGATGCCACTGTGAACCATATTTGTGATTTACTTCCCTCCTGCTTTACTGCTAGGGCTGTAGTTGTGACTGTTTGCTTTTCATTCTTTCTATAGTTTCTAGGGCCTCTGGGCATTCTCGTGTAACATGTCCTTTGTCCTCTCCGTGAAAGGGACAGTATGATTTCTTTGGTTTCTGGTTCTTGTTCCAGTTCTTGGACTTGTTGCTTCTGGAATAACCTTGATTGCCTTGATTTCTCTGTCCTTGCTTGGTCTCATCTTTCTCATCAGTATTGTGTTGAGGCTGACTGCTCTGCACGTTGAGGACTTGCTTTTGCTAGTTTTGGTATTGTTGTCTTTGCTGGCTTCTGTTTTCTCTTCTGTTGCCATTTCCTGAGAACTTCTTGCTTTGATTGTTAGCTTCTTCTATTCTTTTGCGGGGGTCATTGTCAGACCTGCAGTATTTCTTGAACTCTTCGTGCAACCGAGCCATTGTGGCTGGTTTTTCCCTCGCTAGGTGACTAGCAAATGGGCCAATCCTGAGTCCTTTGATCGCTGGTTCTATGGCTACTCCATCTGGGACATCCGGTGCTTTGGCCCGGAGGTGTAGGAACCTCTAGTAGTAGTCTCTGAGGGGCTCTCCTTTGATGTTCTTGTTGCTAAACAAATCTGATGATGTTAGCGACTCGCTTGTGTAGCCTTTGAAGTTTGCCAGTATCTAGTCTCGTAAGTTCTCCCACGAGTATACTATGCTTGGTTTTAACATTGAGTACCATACCAGTGCATCTCCTTCTGCTACGATTACAAGTGATTTGGCCATGACATGGTCATTGCCACCTGCGGAGGCTACAGCTGCTTCGAAACTCATTATGAACTGTCTTGGGTCTGAATTGCCATTGAATCTTGGCAGACACACTGGCTTGTAGGCCGGAGGCCATGGTGAGCTTTGCAGGCCTTTGGACAGTGGTGACTTCGGGTCAAAAATTCTTGGGGGTGTAGGTAGGTTTGGTATTGTGGTGTGTACAGACTGTATGTTTGCAGCGTGGTGGCAGTTTGCCATGATTGGTTGAGCGGTATCTGTGAGACTTCCTGTCGGAGGCTGCATGCTCTAGATCTCTGCTTGCAAGATGGCCATTTGCTGCATAATTTCTTCTGCTTGGCGCGATGACTGTATCGTTCTTTGAGCGACGGCTTGCTCTGCTCTCAACCTGTCTCTTTCGGCTTCCATGTGCTGCATCTCAGCTCTCAGCCTGGTCAACTCATCTTCTTGGTTATGGACAGGCTGAGGTTGTTCTGTGGGTTCCCCCTGGCACGATGTTGTTGTTCTCGTCGTCACCTCCATCTACCGGTGCGGAGGCATAGGTGCTTCGGGTGTTTCTCCTTGGCCTCCCGCGAGTAGAGGGTTCCGGTACCTCCGCCTCGGCGGTGGTACGTCTCCTCGCGGAAGTCTTCTTTCTAGGTGGCATCTTCGGGTTTATCTCTAGCCAGACACAAACGGTGGGCGCCAACTGTTGGAACTCGGTTCCAGCAGGTTTGAATAAGGTGAAACAATAAGATCAAGCAATCTCTCTTAGTATAAGAAGGTGAAATTACAAGGTGAGCCCAAAGGTAGAAAATGCAGCAACTACCAGAGGACAACTGCTCTAATTACACAGGGGGCATCGTCTTTTATAGTGGCTGCTCAGCTCTAGATTAAAAGTACAAGCATGCCCCCGGCGGGAGTTTCGAAACCCTAGACATTGATTGTACTACATGTGGGCCTCCCAAGGGCAGATCTATTCATCATTCCACTGTCGTGACACGCGGGCCGAGGCCCATTAATGCCCGAAAGAAGGGCCCGTGGCGTCCGCTCCTTGACGACAGTCCTCAGCCCGACCCAGCACACCATCTTGATGGTTATCATCCTCGTTCGATGCCACCTCTGCAGGGGACCTCCGCGGAAGCCGGAGGCTCGGTCAGGAGACCTTCGCGGTTAGGGGAGTCGACACCGCCAGACCTCCGCGCTGGCCGACCCCTCAACC
Source organism: Bothriochloa decipiens (assembly GCA_023333625.1). Taxonomy (NCBI): domain Eukaryota; kingdom Viridiplantae; phylum Streptophyta; class Magnoliopsida; order Poales; family Poaceae; genus Bothriochloa; species Bothriochloa decipiens. The sequence goes on along the minus strand of CM041635.1, from coordinate 43,099,927 downwards.
TCCGATGGAGTCGCCCAGACGGAGGTCCCGCCTCCAGAGGCCTATCTTTGGTACCTACAGACACAATACATAGGAGAAAATGCTCGGTTCGTTGGTTATGCACGACTCCGGAGGTAGCAAGCCTCTCCGGCCTCGGGGCACATCCCCAACATATCCCATGGGCTTTGCGGTACTAGGGATGATAATATTATCTTGATAATGCATATTCTCAAGAGTTCTAATAATAGAAAAGTTACATTTGTAACTGTCAGATATATAGTACTGAGTAATGTAGTTAACTTTCCCTAATAGAAGTCATCGTAAATGGGAAAAATAGGTCACTACCAGATATGTATGCATTCATTTATAGCATTCAGTATGAGGTTGAAATTTTGGCAAAAATATCATAAATATTGTTCTTTCTTCTGCTGAGACACACATTGGAGTATAGGATTATTAATTCAGAAGTGTTTCTTTCTTTTGGTTCTATATGGATGGACCCATTTTCAAAGAACTAAACAATTCGTTAAGTTATTAATGGAGAATTGGTTTAATTCTTTTTATTTAGTTTCAATAGCTAGGTTTTTCTTTTGGGCTTGCACCTATGTACATGTAACTTCTGTTTGTATATATTTTTATAAGAGAAATAGATAGGGATCTCTGCTTCTGACATCGTTAAAAATGGACCCACTTTCAGCTAAACAAAATTATCATTGTGTTGGTGACCAGCTTACTGATTTCTACCACTGTACACAGGGTATTCTAGATCTAGCATTCTTGAAGCCTGTTCAACCTGTTTCCACATGTCGGTGCACCAAAAACGGTAAAGTTGTGGGAGTGCCCGATGGAATCCAACGTATCAGCATAGAAGCTGTGTTGGAAATATGGAAGTTGAGGCCACCATATTTGGCGCGAAGGACGCTGAAGTCTATGGCTGGGAGACGAAATGCCTGAAATTACTCTCAACCGCTATAAACTCCTGCTCTACAAGGTGGCATCTCAGGAGTAGGATTTCCTTTATATAAGGTCAACATAATAATAAAAGCTGAACTCTCCAGCTATGCAACTCTCCTTAGTGCTCATGCTTTGTGATGGATGGAGTTGAAGAACATACAAAGGCCAGCTGCGGATTACTCGTGCGATAAAAGTCAAACTCCACGCGTATATACACATATCTGATCAGAGTTCTTGTCAGGCCATCGGCCATCCCAACATTATCTAGTAACAATCCTAGGTAGTCTCATGCTGGCGATCATATATATCCTTATAGATATACATTGCAATGGAAACTGAACACCTGGTGCATTTGCGACTAATCAATCCGTCAGCAGCCGGTCGGCCAAGCACTGCTCTTTTGACAAATCTTCGGCCCCAACGAAAGGCCTAGGAGCTGCTACCTGGGCCGATATATATTGTGCCGCGGGCACAGTAGATGTGTACCCGCAGTCAGTCAGTCACTGACGATGGCTATTGCGCCACGGCCCTGACGGGCACGCTGCCTGCATTATTGGTGTACCGGTCACAGGCTCACATGACACCACGAAAAATGAGCGTGAAACGTCGCAGCGCGGCCTTTAGTATAGTGTACGTAACAATGTCAGTGGGCGACAGGATACGGAATGCCACACCACTAGTGGCCATGCGCAACACGAGCGGAGGATCAACTGATCTGCAGGCAACCGAGCGAAAGCGACAGGCAAAACAGCCCGGCCGCGCGGCGGAGCGCCTCCCTCCCACGCCGAGCGCACCAGCGGACGCCTTCTCGATGCGTTTGCGTGCTGCTACAGATTGGAGTGACAACAGACAGGAGCCGTGAACGCAGCAGTTTCTTTCCGGCGGTTCGTCGGGGCCCCTGCCCGCGCCTGAGACGGTGCAGGGGGCGTTTTCTGATAGCTCTGCGGTCTGCGCGGCTGCAATTTGCTTGTGTTTGGTAGAACGTGTGGACGGCAGCTTCAAGTGCTGGTGTCCGAGCGCGAGCGGCTAGCGAGGCTTTTTGGCTTTTGGCCCTTCGGCGTGGTGACTGTGAGCCACACAAGTTTCAGGGAAAGCAACTGCAGTGGTAACTGGTAAAAGGCTGCTGCCAAGAGCCAAGGGCATTCTGACGGCCAGACTACCAGAAATGTACCGAGACATGCTGGCAGGCAGCATGTGAGCTGACATGGAATCCTGCAAATTCAGTGAAACGTATCTAAGAAGATATGCAGAGCTTACTTTAAAATATTTGTATGTCATATTTAGAAGTGTCTAAAAATTTTAAAATTTTACACGCTAATAATAATGTACCAAATAAGTATTGTACCAAATTTTGATATTCAAACATATTTTGTAAAAATATGTATGAAATTAACAAAATTCAGCCATCATGACCTTTTGTCCAATGAATAAAATTTGTTTTTTATATGAATTTTTATAAAATGTGTTTGAATCTAAAAAATTAATATTATGCTCATTTGGTACATTACTATTGGTGTGTAAAATTTTAAAATTTTTAGACACCTCTAAATATGACATACATGTATTTTAGAGTAAACTCCACGTACGCTCTTACTTATGTCATTTTCGCTCTGTACGAGGATCTCTAGTCTTAGTTTCGCCATTTACTGATTGATTGCAGTAGTATAATAATAAGAGGAAACGACCAAAGTCTCAAACTGTACAGCATAAAGACAGATCTGTGGTCTTTGGTCACGCGATCCACGAGGATGCTCTTCCTCGTGCGCAGGTGCATCAGCAATTCAAAGTTCAAAGTTGAAGCTGCTGAGTGATCTCTGCGGACACTGTGAGACACTGTGATCACGTAAACACTCTCGTATAGTAGGCTGCATTGGCGGCGATTGACTGGCGGCGCATGCATGCAGGCATTCACCTACCATGAACCACTGTCGTGAGCAGCCCTCTAAAAGTCCATTTGACGACGTATTATAAGCATCAAGCCACTTGATCGACCGGCGTGCTCCATGTTTTGTTGACGGCTTTTACTGCCCTTATTTAGTTTTTTATGTTTGAAAACACGAACGTGGACCATGTTCAAAACAAAGTTTGAGTGGCTTCAGTTGAGCTTTGAAATAAAAAAGATGGGTAGGTGAGATGGACCAAGAAACAACACAAGAACATGTGGGTGATACATAAGGTCGTTTTGTTGGATTATATTGACCTTTCCACTCCGGCCAGCGTTTTTATACTATACTCTATAGCACACAATTCGTGGCCGGTCCTCCAAATTAAATTGGGGATATAGGATGATAGTGCCACTTCTGGTAAGTGTGATGTGAAGCGACTCCAAAAAAAAATGACAGAGGATAACTCTGCCTTCTTTTAAGGTTCAAAGAAGCCACAAATGTCCATGTCCTTCCTTGCATGAAAGAAGAAAAGTATTTATTTATGGTTGAAAAGTTGGTCCACAGCGCTGAAAGTTAGAGTCTGCAAACGGACCATGGAATTCGGAACGGACCATGATCAGAATGAGTTTGTTGGTGAGTAAAACTTGTTGACTGGAGAAGAGAGAGTTTTGTGGTACTGTCCATAATGGGTTGGTGAAGCTAGCCTTCAAGTTAAACATGTACTCCCTCCGTCTTAAAAAGAAAGTCGTTTTAGGTTTCATGTCACAAGTTTGACTCGATTTATATAAAATATTTTTATAAATTTAAATAAATTTATTAAAAAACTAGATTTTAAGATCTTTTCGATAATACTAATTACTTAACATAAATTTTTATATATTTTAATATAAAATTGTCGATGGTACTTTTCTCGAAAAGTGAGAATGACGTCTGTTCTGGACGGAGGGAGTATATTAAATTACGCACATTTCCTATCTGTCCGTCGCCTGGCTTTCTGTTCAGTTCAGGCGACACGCGTCATGCGCTCGCGCAAGCAGAGGCGATGCATGCTCACGGGTTCGATTGAAACGAGATGATGCGTCCGTCAGGTCCATTTGTTATCGGGTCGACATTGTAACCGCACCCGCTACCGCTTAACCACTTGTGTAGCCCGATCTGGAGAGGACACTGTTTGTATTCTCTTTCTGTGCGCCGAGAGAGGAAGGGTTCGATGTCGTCACGGCGGAGGGGGCGATTCGGCTTCTTCTCTCCGTGTTCGTCTCCGTCCTGGCGCGCTGGAGGTTCTCCCTCGAGGATTTGGAGTTCCCTTGCTGCGCCGGAGGTCCTCTCCCTCGATCTGGAGTTCGCTTGTCAGGTACAGCTCGTGCTCTCCCTCGATTTGAGCTGGGCATTTTCTCAGTTGTAGTCTAGATCTGCTTCGCTGGAGTGGGGGAATGGTGAGTGGTGATACGGCTATGGGTAGGGTAGATCGGTGGGTGATCTATCGCGTTGTTTGTGTAGTTTTTTGGCCACGGCCCTGGGCCAACTGATGCATGTCGTCGCTTGTTATCAGCCGTGGGAGATGACTAGTGACCCGCTGCTGCGGCTATTTGTGGCATGTATTTGTGTGGATGAGGCTGCCGGTGCCATGGACGGAGCCACCATGCATTTTTGTCATGGTTATTTGTGGCATGGATTTGTGTGGATGAGGCCGTCAGCGCCATGGACGGAGCCGCCATGCATTTTTGTCGCCAACGTTGTCGATACCCGAGAAATGGGTACCCTAAACCCCTGGTTTACCGAACTAAACCCCGCAAAATCAGCAACGCAAACCCTCCAGTGACCTCCCGCGCTAACGTACGAAGGCCCGCAGGCTGAGACGTAACGGACTGGCCCACGAACGGACAACGACGACCCAAAGCCAAAGCCTGCTCGAGGGGCTACCGAACGGACCGGGACTGTACACTCGAGGGTATGATTCGGGCGACCCCTCGAGGACGGAACTTCGCCCGCCGAACGAGCCTGCCCTCGAAGACGGAACTTCGTTCGGGCGAATAGGCGGCCCTCGAGGGGAGTACACCCCTCGGTTTACCAACTCTCTCGTACGAATCTGGGCGCATTCAATGCGATCTACCTACCCCTGCCTAACCGCATGGCCATAGTTACGGTAACAGTTGCAGGCGTGGCTGTCAAATCTGGCTTTTACCGCCCATGCCCCGAAATCCTGCGGATCGTACTTTGCTATTGCACCATGCCGACCACTGTGCCCCGTTCAGCACCACCTCGAGACGTATAAACCAGCATGTTTCCTGCATTTTCCGAGATTCGGCCTTATCCGGAGAGGCTCGACCTCCTCGGCATGACCCCCTCGACTCCAGCCAAGACCCTCGACCGTCGCCCCTCGACTTCATCGAACGAACCCTCAAGCGGAACTTCAACAACTCCCGACGCGACGGCTGCATGGCCTCCCATACCGACGTACATCACTACAGCGACACCGACGTGATCGACCTGAACGTCGTACATCATTAGCTATGCGGACTCGAAATACATGTACCCCTGTGTCCCTCCTTCATCTATAAAAGGAGGCGCCAGGACCTACCAAAAGGAGGATGGAGAGCATAGAAACGCTAAGTCTTTAGATCATAGAACGACACCGTGAGACAGCGTAAGGTTGAGAACTAGGCGTCCGAACGCCCAAGCTCCACCACGCGCTCCTCACACCTGCTTGTATTTTCCCCTGTACTAGCACTTCGGTGCAAGATAACACGAATCATCCTCCCCCCGCTGGACGTAGGGCCTTCTTTGCCCGAACCAGGATAAATCGCCGTGTGCTTCTTGCATCACCCACCGGATTAAGGGAGCACGCAATTACGAATATTACTCGTTGGTGTTAACCCCCCGAGGGCCAAAACACCGATAGTTGGCGCGCCAGGTAGGGGGGCCGCATATCACTAACGATTTCCCGCCATTTTTTCGGATGGGCGACTTTGTTTCACCACTTCCGCACGCTTCGGTGATCTGGTTTGGGAGCCTGGAGTTCATGACCCTCGACCAGGGCTACGACATGACCCTGCTCTCAATCAGTGACCCGAACGGAGGTCGCGGTATGCCCCCACGCTCTTGGGGGGCCGCTCACCAGTCTCACGACCTTGCTTCCACATCCAGAAGGAGGCACGATCGGCACCGTCATCTCCATCAACCTAAGTCGGGGAGGGTTCCCGCCGCTTTCTCCTCGCCCCTGACCGGAGATGACGAACCCCTTGTTGAGGGAGCATCTGACCCGAGTTCAGAGGTAGAGGGCAAACCAGCAGGACCCCACCACAACCCCGACTCCACTCCGCAGTATGCATGTCGAGGAAGCGCGACGAAGCCCCCGCTCGATCGAGCCCGCTCCCGCACGAGCTGTTCGAGCGCCATCGGCGGCCTTCGTTCGACTTCAACAATCCCACAACGACGATCTCGACAGCGACCTACTCCAGCATGAGCACGTTGGAGGACCGCTCAAGTACCCTTCTCCGAGCAATGACGGACGTGGAGACTGTCACACCGGCCTCCGAGGGCTTGGCCTTCGTAAGAGCGCCCAGCCCCCGGAGGTACACCGTCGGCACACTCCGACGGCAGCTGCAGGAGGAGGCGCGGGGGCAATTCCCCGTCTTCTGCTGCGGCAACCCTGACTCTGACTCTGATCATTGGGATCCTACCCGCGAGTGCCTCCACATTGATGGTGATGTCGACTCCAATCAGGACACCGTCGATCCAGCGGCCGTGACGGCTACCGCTGTGGTGAGAGACGCTCCCCCCAGAGCAGAGGACCAACAACCAGACGCACCCCGAGAAGCGTGCCCCCGTCCTGGCGAGCAGGATGCACAGCTAGCACAGATTCGGGAGTTGCAGGCGAAGCTCGCCGACGAGCAGGAACGCTTGCGCCTACTCGAGCTGACCCTCGAGCAAGAGCGGCAACCGCCCGGCGGTAGAGCCCGAGCCAGGGCCCGAGAAGTCAACCGGCAGATCATCGAGGCAGGAGCACCCGAGCAACCCGCCAACCGTTATCCCCGAGCAAGCCAGAACATTGTCGAGGAATATGCCTTCGCCATCCAACTCGAGGATATGCCCACGCCATCGCAATATGCCATCGCAAGCCAGAACCGTTATCCTTCGCAATATGCCCGCGCCATCCAACTCGCAAGCTCGGCGGATACAACGCGAGGTCGAGGATCTCCTCCAAGTTGCTGCTATCTAGCAAGCCGAGAGCTCAGCCTCAAGGCGTCGAGCGGCTGCCTCCGAACCTCAGGTCGAGCCCTCCCGGCCCGAAAGGGAGGGCTCGGTCAATCAGGGGGCGACCCCCCGACTGAAGAAGAAGCCGGCCCGAGAACGTATCAACGACGACCGCGCTCCCCGCGACGCGCGCCTCGACATTGTCGAGAACTGCAGATGCAAGCACGGGGATGCTGAGGATCGAGGGTACAGCGCCCATCGTGGAGGGCGTTACGACAGTGACGAAGACCGACAGGCCCCGGAGCCACCGGGTCCCCGAGTCTTCAGCAGGAAGATCCGCTGCGCCTAGCTGCCCGACAAGTTTTGACCCCCCACGAGTATCGTCAAATACAACGGCGAAACCAATCCCGAGCTCTGGCTAGCCGACTTTTGGTTGGCTTGTCAGGCGGGCGGGGCGCGTGACGATCATGCCATCATACGTCACCTTCCCCTGTTCCTGTCCGACACCGCGCGTAGGTGGCTCGAGGAGCTTCCCCTGACCAGATTCGCGGCTGGATTGACCTTGTCCAGATCTTCGAGGGGAACTTCAAAGGTACCTACGTACGTCCCGAGAATTCCTGGGAACTGCGCAACTGCAAGAAAAAACCAGGGGAGTCTCTCCGTGACTTTACTCGATGATTCTCCAAGCTTCGCACCGAACTACCCCACATCTCTGATCTCGACGTCATTCTAGCGTTTGTTGTGGGTACAACCTGCAAGGACCTAGTTCACGAGTTAGGGCATAACCGCCCCGACACCGTCGACGAGCTCATGGATGTGGTCGCCAACTACGCAGCTGGCAAAGAGGCCGTCGGCGCCTTCTTCAGTGACGGGAAGGACAAGGGAAAAACGCCGGTAGCCGACAACGCCGGAGGCTCGAGCAAAGGGCCAAAGAGAAATAACAAGAAGAAGAAATATCAGCAAGGCAAGCGTGAGGCTGCAGAAGATGATCTCGTCGCAGCAACCGAACGCAAAAGACCTCGAGGGCTCCCCGTGGGCGCCATCTTCGACAAAATGCTCGAGGAGCCCTGTCCTTATCACAAGGACGGGGCAAGGCACAAGCTTAAGGACTGCCGCATGCTTCAAAGGCACTTCGAGCAAGTGGGCGTGAAGAAAGGTGATGACAAAAAAGACCAAGGCGACGGTGAGGGAGACAACGGGGAAGACGGAAAATTCCCCGAAGTCTATGACTGCTACATGATCTACGGGGGCCCCTCGACCCAGCTCACGCCCCGACAGCACAAGCGGGAGCGTCGAGAGGCCTTCTCCCTCTATGTCGCGACACCTCACTACCTCGACTGGTCTGACACGCCCATCACGTTCGACCGCGATGACCGTCCGGATCGAGTCCCCAACCCCGGGGCCTATCCGCTCGTCGTCGACCCAGTCATCATCAACACCTGCCTCTCAAAGGCCCTCATGGATGGCGGCAGCAGCCTGAACGTCATCTACCTCGAGACCCTCGACCTCCTGGGAGTCAGGAGGTACCAACTCCGACCCAGCGCCAGGGGGTTCCATGGCGTCGTACCAGGGAAGAAGGCTTTCCCCGTCGGCCGTATCGACCTTCCTGTCTGTTTTGGCACCCCTGCCAACTTCAGGAAAGAGACCCTCACCTTCGAGGTGGTCGGGTTTCATGGAACGTATCACGCCATCATCGGCCGACCGGGCTACGCGCAGTTCATGGCGATCCCGAACTACACCTACCTCAAGTTCAAGATGCCAGGACCCAAAGGCGTCATCACTGTCGCCTCCTCCTATGAGCACGCGTACGACTGTGATGTTGAATGCGTCGAGTATGGAGAGGCCATCGAGCAAAATGCCATGATAGCCGCGACCCTCGAGCACCTCGCCGACGAGGTGCCAGATCTTAAGCGACATGCCGGCAACTTCGAGCCAGCACAAGACACCTAGAAAGTCCCCCTCGACCCGAGCTGCCCCTGCGAGAAGGTGCTAACGATTAGCGCCAACCTCGAGGACAAATAGGAAGCCGTGCTCGTCGACTTTCTCCGTGTGAACGCCGATATGTTTGTGTGGAGCCCTTCGGATATGCCGGGCATACCGAGGGAAGTCGCCGAGCACGCCTTGGAAATCCGGGCCGGGTCCAGACCGGTGAAACAACGCCTGCGCCGCTTCGACGAGGAGAAGCGCAGGATCATCAGCGAGGAGGTACACAAGCTTTTGGCGGCTGGATTCATCAAGGAGGTCCATCACCCTGAATGGTTAGCTAATCCCGTGTTAGTTAAGAAAAAGAGTGGAAAGATGCGGATGTGTATTGACTATACAAGTTTAAACAAAGCATGTCCCAAAGTTCCATTTCCTTTACCACGCATTGATCAAATTATTGACTCTACCGTGGGATGTGAAACCCTCTTGTTCCTCGATGCTTATTCCGGCTACCACCAAATTAAGATGAAGGAGTCCGACCAGCTCGCGACTTCCTTCATCACACCTTTTGGCATGTACTGCTACATCACCATGCCCTTCGGTCTTCGAAACACCGGGGCAACGTATCAGCGGTGCATGCTACATGTCTTCGGTGAACACATAGGCGACACGATCGAGGCCTACGTCGATGACATCGTGGTCAAGTCCAAAGAGCGGACAACCTCATCCGAGACCTCGAAATCACGTTCGGGTGCCTTCGAGCCAAAAACATAAGACTCAACCCTGAGAAATGTGTCTTCGGAGTGCCTCGGGGCATGCTCCTCGGGTACATCGTCTCCCAGCGCGGGATCGAGGCCAACCCCGAGAAGGTGGTGGCCATCATGCGAATGGGGCTGATTCGGGATCTCAAGGGCGTGCAGAGGGTCACGGGCTGCCTCGCGGCCCTCAGCCGCTTTATCTCACGCTTAGGGGAGAAGGCCATGCCTCTGTACCGCCTCTTGAAAAAATCCGAGCGATTCACATGGACCACATAGGCCGAGGAGGCCCTCGACAAACTCAAAGCCAAGCTGACATCCACTCCGATTCTTGTCCCTCCTCGACCGACAACGTCGGCTGAACCACCCGAGCCCCTCCTCCTCTATGTCGCCGCAACCACTCAGGTGGTCAGCGCGGCCATAGTGGTGGAGAGGCAAGAGGAAGGGCGTGCTTTGCCAGTCCAACGGCCGGTTTACTTCGTTAGCGAAGTGCTTTCAGAAATGAAAATCCGCTACCCACAGGTGCAGAAGCTGCTCTACGCCATCGTCCTTACGTGTCGCAAGCTCCAGCACTACTTCCTCAGCCACCCGGTTACTGTGGTATCTTCGTTCTCCTTGGGGGAGATCATCCATAACCGGGAGGCCGCTGGAAGGATCGCTAAGTGGTCGGTCAAGCTCATGGGCGAGACCATCACCTACGCACCACGAAAGGCCATCAAGTCTCAAGTGCTGGCGGATTTCGTCGCTGAGTGGACCAACACTCAGTTGCCGCCTGTTCAAATCCAAGCCGAGCCGTGGACAATGTACTTTGACGGGTCACTCATGAAGACAGGAGCAGGCGCGGGCTTGCTCTTCATTTCACCCCTTGGAGTCCACATGTGCTATGTCATTCGCATCCACTTTGCCGCTTCTAACAACATCGCGGAGTACGAAGCACTTGTCTCTGGATTACGAATCGCCCTTGAACTCGGGGTCCGACACCTTGACGTTCGAGGCGACTCGCAGCTAATCATCGACCAAGTGATGAAGGCCTCGAGCTGCCATGACGCCAAGATGGAAGCATACTGCAACGAAGTGCGCAAGTTGGAAGACAAGTTCCACAGCCTCGAGCTTAGTCATGTCGCTCGACAATACAATGAAGCCACGGATGAGCTCGCAAAAATTGCATCGACTCGAGGTACAGTCCCTCCGGACGTGTTCTCGAGGGACCTCTTCGAGCCCTCCGTCGATTTGGGCTCGGGGGCTTGCACTACGCCCTCGAAGCTCCACCCCACGACCTCGACTGGGGCCCCCTCGACCGGGGCCCAGGTTATGGAGATCCAGGAGACCCCTCCTCCGTCGAACCCGCCACCGGATTGGCGAGCCCCTTTACTCGACTGCCTCATTCGGGGAGAGCTTCCGGAGGACCGGACCGAAGCTCGACGGATCACGCGACGGGCCAAGTCCTACGTCATCTACGGTGACGGCAAGGAACTCTATAGGCGAAGCCCCTCAGGCGTTCTTCAGTGCTGCATTACCATCGAGGAAGGCAAGAGGCTCCTCGAGGACATACACTCGGGGCCTGCGGCCATCACGCAGCACCAAGGACCCTCGTAGGCAATGCCTTTCGACAGGGTTTCTACTGGTCGACCGCCATTTTCGATGCCACAAACATTGTCCGTTCGTGCAAAGGGTGTCAATTTTATGCCAAGCAGACGCACCTCCTAGCTCACGCCCTACAAATGATCCCCATCACCTGGCCGTTCGTGGTCTAGGGGCTCGATCTTGTGGGGCCTCTCAAGAGGACAACCAAAGGGTACACGCACTTGCTCGTTGCCATCGACAAGTTTACCAAGTGGATCGAGGCCTGGCCCATCAGCAACATCCGCTCCGAACGGGCAGTTGAGTTCTTCACCAACATCATCCATCGCTTCGGGGTCCCGAACGTCATCATCACTGACAACGACACACAGTTCACCAGCAAGAAGTTCTTGGACTTCTGCGATCGCCATCACATCCGTGTGAATTGGTCCGTGGTTGCACATCCTCGAACTAACGGCCAGGTTGAGCGCGCCAATGGCATGATTTTGCAGGGCCTCAAGCCAAGGATCCTCAACCGCCACAGCAAGCACGGAAAAAAATGGGCCACGGAGCTGCCGTTGGTCCTATGGAGCTTAAGGACAACACCTAGTCGAGCCACGGGCTTCACCCCATTCTTCTTGGTCTATGGGTCCGAGGCCGTCCTCCTCACTGACCTCGAGTATGGATCCCCTCGACTAAAGGCGTACAACGAGCAAAGCAATGAAGAAGCCCTTGCAAACGCCGTCGACCAGCTCGAGGAGGCTCGAGACATGGCACTAATTCACTCCGCGAGGTATCAGCAAAAACTTCGACGCTACCATGACAAGCACGTGAGCCCGAGGGACTTCCAGGTTGGAGACCTCGTCCTACGTCGACAACAGAGCAACAAGGGACGTCACAAGCTGACCCCGCCATGGGAAGGCCCATACACCGTAGCTGAGGTGCTAAAGCCCGGGACGTACAAGCTCGCTAATGACAAAGGCGAAATCCTCACCAACGCATGGAACATCGAACAGCTACGTCGTTTCTACCCTTAGGGCACCAGTGCCCTTGTACATTCTCGCATGTTTTGTACATTTTCGCATGACAAATATAAGGAGTACTTTCGATTATAAGTTCAAACTTGTTATTGTACATGCAAGAGGTATCCTCGACCCTGTCTCGCCAGAGTCGAGCCTCCCTCGGGGGCTAACGGGGGGACCCCCTAAGTTCCTAAAAATACGAATGACTTTTTTTTCGCACGCCTCCTTTTCGCTTCCCAACTAAGTTGAAAAACGCCTCGAACTCCCTAGGGGTCGAGGGCTGTCGAGCCGGAGCTCTCCTACGCCTCCGGGCTACGGTACCTCCACTCGCTCCCCCCTCGAGGGATACGAGCTTGCATCGAACGCTCGGTCGGAAAGCAAGAGTCAGGCGATCAGAACTCGAGCACCTCTTGTTTCTCACGCCTCGATACGCTTCGCGACTAAGTAGAAAATGCCTCGAACTCCCTAGAGGGTCGAGGGCTGTCGAGCCGGGAGCTCTCCTACGCCTCCGGACTACGGTACCTCCACTCGCTCCCCCCTCGAGGGATACGAGCATGCGTCGAAAACTTAGTCAAAAAAGCAAAGTCTAGGTGAAAAGAAAGCAGAAAAGGCTCGAAAGTAAAACAACAAATCGCATTACGATAGATGCATTAATGTTCAAAAAGGGCTTTCGAAGCCACATTGAATATATGTTATAAAAAACTAATTCATTACATGGGCACCTTCGCCCAGCCTTGCTCTACAGGCCCGCTCCGTCGCCGTCCTCCTCGACGAGGTACCCTTCAACCGCAGTGGGGAGGACTTCATCCTCGAACAGCTTCGCCAGCGCTCCCCCTGGCCTCTCGGCGTCATTAATGAGCCCTCGGCATCGCTCCTCATTCTCCGCGTCGGTCTTCGAGATATCAGGAACAAAGCCTTGGGCCTCCATGTTCATGTCAAAGACGAAGCCGGAGGAGACCACTGCTAGCGCCCGCTTCACGCTGGTATGAAGCACCTCCCGCACGCGATTGCGAAGGGTGGCGTCGAGGTAGTAGATCTGGTCGACGAGCGCGGCACCCGGGATGTCTTCTTCAGTACCCTCGACAGGCCTGACCTCCCAGGAGGCGCAGAGCCCATCGAGGGCAACCCGGAGCCGGCCGAGAAGCGCCCCCTCCGCCGCGAGGCTCTCCTGCAGCGCCTTGGCGGTGGTTTGGGTAGCAAGCAGCTCGGATTCGAGGCCTGAAACACAAAGCAAGAATCAGACAAAACCATACGGGAAGAAAAAAGATCAAAAGCTCTTTAAGGAACTCACCAGCACAGCGAGTCTCGAGGGCGTTGTGATCCCCCAGCATGACGTCGTGCTCCCCCCGAGCCTCGTCCTGCTCCCGCTGGGCCTCCTTGAAGGCCCGGGTCACCTCCGTTTTCTCGCAGCGGAGGGTCTCGAGGGCGCCACCAGCCAGGATGATGGCCTGCTCCTTCTCTTGGAGGGTAGCCTTCATCGCCCCGAGCTGGGTTTCTAGGCTAGCGGCCCGGTTCTTCTCCTCCTGGGCCAAGGCGGAGAGGGTGTTGCGCGCCATGGAGACTTCAGTGAAGCTGGCCTCGAGCGAGCGGATGCGCTCCACGGAGCTTTGAGCCTCCCCCACGAGTAGCTCGATGCGCTCCTGGGCTCGGATGCTCTCGCCCTTGGCCCTCCTCGCTTCGGCCTTGGCCGCATCAGCCTCCTTCCTGGCACGCTTGAGCTCCTCCTTGAGGTGGGCGGCTTCCCCTTGAGCGGCCTCGGAGTCCTCCTTCGCCCAGGCGGCCTCCTCTTTGGCTTTGGCAGCCTCCTCCCTGGTCCGCTTTAGCTCCTCCTCGATCTCGGCCACCCTGCCCTGCGCAGAGTGGCCGGCTTCGAGTTGGCAAAGCACTTCCTCCCGGCTGTTGTCCGTTTCGTGGAGGAAGCACGACTTGGAGTAGGAACGCCTCCGCACCTCCTGGGGACAAGAAGTCGAGGGTTGAGGCCTTTCATACGAAAGAACTTAAAAACTGCATATGGCCTACACAGCGACTCACCGTGAGGTTCCGGTCGAGGCCTTCGGCGAGCTCGACGCCCAGCTTCAGCAAGTGCCGCAGCCACGCCCGGGACCGCTCGGCCTCCTCCCAGCACTTGACCTCCGTCGGGTCGTTCATCTCGATCCCCGGAGCGCTAGAGTCATCGAGTTCCTGGAGTACGATGCGCTCCTTGCCCCAATGCGGAAGGACCGTCTTGACCTTGGCTCACGCCAAGGACTCGATCTCGTCCACCACATCGCGCGGGACACCGTAACTCATGGCCAACTCCGCCGGGGTGCGGAACTCCGACGCGGCGCGGGCATCCCTCAGCCCGGGGTCGGACGTCGACCTCCTCGGCACGCCAGAAGCCGCCGTCTCCTCCGGCTGCTCCGTCGACAGTTGTGGCGGCTGACCCGACGCTACTTCTGGTGCCTTCGGAGGTAGCGGAGGTGTCGAGGCCGTTGCTTCCCCCAACACCACGACTTGTGGCGCCGGCAGGACCACCATCGACGCGTCTTCAGCTGGGTTCGGTACCGAGGCCTCCTCTGGTTGCGCCCCCGGCAGCCGCGGGACCATTGATGCCTTCGATGCCATTTCTCCTTCGGCCAGCAGCTCGTCCAGGGTAATCACAGACACCCATTGCTTGGGCAGTCCGGAAGTCGCCTCCGCCTCCGACGTCTCGGGCGGTTGCTGCGTCGACGGGTCCAGCGGCGCCGTGTCCCCCGGCGGCGTCTGCTGCGCCTACTGATGCTGGGGCTGGCCCCCAGTTTCCTCCTCCTCCCGCCACTCCGACGGCTCCTTCTCCCCCTCCTGCTACGGCCGTGGCAGCTCTGCTTCTTACAGGGCCCCCTGCTCCTGCTCCCTCCGGGCCTTGAGCTCGCGTAGCCCCGCCGGCCAGGGCCTTCGCTCTCCCGTCGAGGGGGGAAGGGCCGTGGTCTCCTCACCCTCGAGGTCCACGACGACTACCTCCTCTCCTGGCTCGTGGCCCTCGGGGGCTCCCGCCTTGGGTGCAGGGATCGAAGCCTCCGGCCCACCAGGAATGGAAGCTCCCGACGTCGGGGCACCGCCCCCTGGTGCCGGGCCGAGCTCGAGGGCCGCAGGCGATGACGTCAAGGAGGTGCTCCCTCCCTCATGCGTCCTCCCCGGCTCGGAGTCACCGCCCGCCGCAGACCCCGAGATGCTCGACCCTGCAGCAAGAGTGGAACCCGTCAGCCTACCACGCGCCAGAGCACCGAGGGCTGAGGATAACCACTTGGCTTCCCACGGAGCCAAGGGCCTCGACGTCACACCTGTGACCGGGGCCTCCATCTTCGCGGCTGCATCCATCTTGAGCCGCTTAGCCGACACGAGAGATGCCTCCTCGATCTGGCGCTTGGGCCTGGATGGGAAGCAGAATGGCAAAAAGTTTATTAAATTGCACAAGGAAGACGCAACGAAAAGAAAACGAACCAACGACACCTACCCAAAGGGGATAGAGGCCTTTCGGGTCCCCCTTGAACCGCCAGCAGATTTTGAGACCCCTCCCGAAGCTGAGCTCTTCTCGGGACTGAGGCTGCTCGGGGCCGTCGGTGGGGTCGCCGCGCCTCCCTGCTTCAACGGGGCCTCCTGGGCACGGCTCTACTCCGCCCATGCCGACGACCGGGACCGGGTTTCCCGGATCGAAGTGGGTGGGGTCCCGCCTCGAGTACAACGCGAGGGGGGTGAACCTCCTCGAGGCGAGGCCTCGGCCTGCCTTTTTCCACGCCGACGCTCTGAGGCCGACGCCACCGGCTGGGGGGCGCACTGCTCCGCCAACTCCTCCTGCACGAAGGGGCGGTCAGCATGGGAGGAACCCGACAAGATGCGATCGAGGTGCCCCTCCACCCCCTCGATGTCATCACTGTCATCATCATCATCTTCATCTCCCTCGAACGAGAGAGACTCCTCCTCCGCGAGCCCGTCGCGCCTCTGCTCAGCGCGGCGCTTCACAAGTCTTTCGCACTCCCAGAGCTTCTTGGCTTTCTTCTCCTCCTCCTCGTCCTTACTCCGCTTCTCTTGCTGGGCGGTGAAGCGTCTTACCTGACGATCGGGAGCGTCCTTCCTCAGCGGGGGCCTCGATCTCCGCTAGTCGATTTTCCCCTACACAAAGACATTTAGTCACAGGGACAAGAGAAAGGGAGGGGGAAAACGCGAAAGGCACGGGTCGAGGCACTCACCAGGTCGAGGCAACCCTCCTCCGGCCGCATGGGGAGGCGGTTGACGTCTTCCACCCTGAACGAGCCAGCCACCATCCCCTTTACCCGCGCGATGACTTCCGCAGCGGACGGCCTCTCGCCGGACATCCGGCACCTCTTGAGAACCTCGGGCGCCGCCGAGGGGAGCATCTCGTCCAACCGCAATGGGCGCTCCATCAGAGGGAGCACCCGTCGACTGTGGAAGGCCAAGACCACCACACCCGCCGTCAGGCCCGCCTCTCGAAGGGTCCTCATCGCGACGACGAGGGGATGAAGTCGACGCTGAAGATCTCCCGTGACACCGTGCGGCCAGTTGTATGGACGCTCGGCGATAAGCCGCCCGGTGTACGGCGGGAGGTAGCCGCCTTCGTTGCGAAGGTAGAACCACTGCTCGTCCCACCGGGAGTGGTTGGACGTCAACCCAGTGGGGATGTACTCGCGTGGCTCCTCCGACCTTCCGGTCTTCAACGCGAAGTTGAGGCACCCCGCTCTGATGATTCGCCTTACTCCTTGTGCCACCAGGGAGGCGAACCACTCCCCCTTGTAAAGGTGGAGCCATAGCTCCCAATGTGGCGCCATCCCGAGGTAGCCCTCGCAGACGGCTGCGAAGATGGCAGCGTTGGAGATGGCATTGGGGGAGAAATGGTGGAGCTCGATGCCGTAGAAGTTCGTCAACCCCCGCATGAACTCGCTCGGGGGCACACCGAACCCATGCCGATGATACTTGAGGAAGCTCACCATGTAGCCCTCCAACGGATTTGGCTCTTGGTGGTCCCTGGGCGGCGCAATCCACTCCGGCGGATTCAGATCAGTGACGGGGCAGAGAAGTCCTTCCCTCACCAGCTCGATTAGCCTTTGCCGCATCACGGTCGATGGGCGCCAGGGTTCGGCGGGCTGGAGGACGGGGGCCATGGCGGCAGCGGCAGCACATATCTGCTCGATGGGCGCGGCGGCGGCAACAATAGCACGAATCTCCTCAGCGGATGGACGACCAGGAAGGTTCCCAATCATGACTTCTCGCTCTAAGTTTTTACCCTCACGCGCGCAGGATAGCAGGAGTTCGAAAGGATGGCAAAGGTCGGAGCAAACACTTGTCCCCCTCTGTTTTTATACTCGGGAAGAGCAACGGGCAGAGTCCGGCGGCGGGAAAAAGGTAACTCCCCGCAATTAATGCGTTTACCTGACCGTTCCCCCTCGATCCTTGACCGGACGCACGCGTCACACCTCTAACAGAGAGCCGTTGCTCGGGCCCGCCACGATCACACCGCTAAAGCCCTTCTCCTCAAAAGGCGCGTCCAACGATAAGAAAAGAGAACCGTTGCTCGCTAACGGAGTTTGCTATGAAAGGTAAAACAGGCTCTGGCCCCACCTCAAAGCCTCGAGGGAGCGAAGGCCGGTCCTCGAGTGAGGGCTCAACGGCCGCCCTTGAGCGCCAAAAAAGGAACGGGCTCTGGCCCCACCTCAAAGCCTCGAGGGAGCGAAGGCCGGTCCTCGAGTGAGGGCTCAACGGCCGCCCTTGAGTGCCAAAAAAGGAACGAGATGATGCGTCCGTCAGGTCCATTTGTTATCGGGTCGACATTGTAACCGCACCCGCTACCGCTTAACCACTTGTGTAGCCCGATCTGGAGAGGACACTGTTTGTATTCTCTTTCTGTGCGCCGAGAGAGGAAGGGTTCAATGTCATCACGGCGGAGGGGGCGATTCGGCTGCTTCTCTCCGTGTTCGTCTCCGTCCTGGCGCGCTGGAGGTTCTCCCTCGAGGATTTGGAGTTCCCTTGCTGCGCCAGAGGTCCTCTCCCTCGATCTGGAGTTCGCTTGTCAGGTACAGCTCGCGCTCTCCCTCGATTTGAGCTGGGCATTTTCTCAGTTGTAGTCTAGATCTGCTTCGCTGGAATGGGGGAATGGTGAATGGTGATACGGCTATGGGTAGGGTAGATCGGTGGGTGATCTATCGCGCTGTTTGTGTAGTTTTCTGGCCACGGCCCTGGGCCAACTGATGCATGTCGTCGCTTGTTATCAGCCGTGGGAGATGACTAGTGACCCGCTGCTGTGGCTATTTGTGGCATGTATTTGTGTGGATGAGGCTGCCGGTGCCATGGACGGAGCCACCATGCATTTTTGTCGTGGTTATTTGTGGCATGGATTTGTGTGGATGAGGCCGTCAGCGCCATGGACGGAGCCGCCATGCATTTTTGTCGCCAACGTTGTCGATACCCGAGAAATGGGTACCCCAAACCCCTGGTTTACCGAACTAAACCCCGCAAAATCAGCAACGCAAACCCTCCAGTGACCTCCCGCGCTAACGTACGAAGGCCCGCTGGCTGAGACGTATCGGACTGGCCCACGAATGGACAACGACGACCCAAAGCCAAAGCCTGCTCGAGGGGCTACCGAACGGACCGGGACTGTACACTCGAGGGTATGATTCGGGCGACCCCTCGAGGACGTAACTTCGCCCGCCGAACGAGCCTGCCCTTGAAGACAGAACTTCGTTCGGGCGAATAGGCGGCCCTCGAGGGGAGTACACCCCTCGGTTTACCAACTCTCTCGTACGAATCCGGGCGCATTCAATGCGATCTACCTACCCCCGCCTAACCGCATGGCCACAGTTACGGTAACAGTTGCAGGCGTGGCTGTCAAATCTGGCTTTTACCGCCCATGCCCCGAAATCCTGTGGATCGTACTTCGCTATTGCACCATGCCGACCACTGTGCCCCGTTCAGCACCACCTCGAGACGTATAAACCAGCACGTTTCTCGCATTTTCCGAGATTCGGCCTTATCCGGAGAGGCTCGACCTCCTCGGCATGACCCCCTCGACTCCAGCCAAGACCCTCGACCGTCGCCCCTCGACTTCATCGAACGAACCCTCAAGCGGAACTTCAACAACTCCCGATGCGACGGCTGCAGGGCCTCCCATACCGACGTACATCACTACAGCGACACCGACGTGATCGGCCTGAGCGTCGTACATCATTAGCTATGCGGACTCGAAATACATGTACCCCTGTGCCCCTCCTTCATCTATAAAAGGAGGCGCCAGGACCTACCAAAAGGAGGATGGAGAGCATAGAAACGCTAAGTCTTTAGATCACAGAACGACACCGTGAGACAGCGTAAGGTTGAGAACTAGGCGTCCGAACGCCCAAACTCCACCACGCGCTCCTCACACCTGCTTGTATTTTCCCCTGTACTAGCACTTCGGTGCAAGATAACACGAATCATCCTCCCCCCGCTGGACGTAGGGCCTTCTTTGCCTGAACCAGGATAAATCGCCGTGTCCTTCTTGCATCACCCACCGGATTAAGGGAGCACGCAATTACGAATATTACTCGTTGGTGTTAACCCCCGAGGGCCAAAACACCGACAAACGTATTCAGTTTTTTTTTCTATTTTTGGCGGTGGGGGTAGGATTGTTCTTCTAAAATGAATTGCAGGGCTTTAGATGTTCTATTTTTGGCGCTGAGTGTAGACCTCGCGTCCACTTGTGTTGGGGGTAGGATTCCTTTGTTTTTTGTATACTGAATGCGGAGAGTTTGAGATGTTCAGTTACCTGCTTCAGGGCTCTCATACTGAGCTGATTTGATGTGCAGTTTGTCTAGTTTGGCATTAGGCATGACGTGCTTTAGCGTTTGCTAAAGTTGTGACATCTCAAGGATGTAAATGACAGCCTGTAGGCTGTAACAACACAATCATAACTCTTGTCTTCTTTTCATTATTCTCATCTAATTCTTAGAAATAAAGTCTTAATTGCTATGAATATGATTGTCTTTTACTACATTCTGGTGCTATCAATAGACTAACATCACATATAATAGAAAGCATTGATGTGTAAAAATAGGATGAACATGTTGAATCTTATGATTAATTCTTTGCGTCTTCTTTATTCAAACACACTTTCTTCTTTGCTGAGAAGAACCCTTCCGGCCTTTGATGCGTGTTAGTTTGAGATACAGTGCTTCATGTATCACATGGATTAAGCCTTTGTTTTGTGAACAGCCAGGTGTTTATGTGTTTTAGCTTGGCACTGAACTGATTCTTGTTAAAATGATATGGCCTTAGCTTTGCTTCATACCTAAAAGGGTGATTCTCGTTGTAGTTTTCTCTAGTGATTCAGTAGGACATCTGAAGGTGCTCTGTAGACTGGTTCATTGTCAATTTGCCATTTAGGATAGAGTTGTTTGTGGATTTGTGTTAAATCTGTGGAATATGCACTTTTGTGGTAAGTTTATCTCCTTAATCGGTGGAATATGCACTTGCTGATTAGGGGCTGCTTGCTCTTGCCCTCTCGTTAGCTCAGGAAACAGAGCTCTCGGTCTAAGCCTTCCCCAGCCCGTAGTTGTTTTAGGAAAACCACCATGAAAGGCTATCGTGTGCATCTGACTTGTTAAAGCACACACATTTTGTTAATTGTGATTTGTGGTAGCTTAAATTGAAGCACACAATGGCAATGTCTCACTTGTCATTTGTTTCAGGTTCTTAACATCCCCACGAATATTAACAAGGGAACTATCAAAATTATCACCCCTGTGGTGCTGATTAAGAAGGGTGGCAAGGTGGGCTTGTGTCCTGCTCGCCAAGCTGGGTATCCACCCCCTTCTCATACGGTCTTCAGATCACTAGTGTCTGTGAGGATGGGTCTGTCTTCTGCACTGATCGAGGTTCTTGTTGATTCAGTAATGGTGGCCAATGGCCAATTGATTCAGGTATGTTTTAGAGCTTCTTGTTGCCTTGTATTTCAGTTGTGTTGCACTGAGATAATATTTGCAGTAGTATTCATAATAATATTTGCAGTAGGTTGCATACATAGAGATATTTTTAAATAAAAAATTCTCCAAGATTTTCAGCTTCAAACTTAACGGCCATCTAGATTGTGTATTTGTGTACTTGTTTTGGAGCTGGAGGAGGCACAAGTGTGTGTGGATGAGGCACAAATGATGTGGTGCTATTATTAATTTGCTATTGTGGGCTTGTTTGCTTTTTTTGCCTGATTGCATGCATAAGAAGATGGAGTTCCTCCATTTAATGCGGGATGCAATATTATTGATCCTTTGCTATGATATTTTCATTTCTCCCTCCCTAGTGCCATCTTGCCTCTATCTGTCTAGTTATTGGCCAAAAGTTAACCATATTATTGTGTTCCCAGAAACATAACTTTGTTTGTGTTGTGTAAATTAGGAGGTAATTTGGGTCAACACACACCTCTCATTTGTCCTCTTTGATTTGTGTTTCTATGTTGGCCCCAAATATCTTTACAACAGCAACCAGTGTGTTTCTTCACTTCTGATTATTGTTCAGTGACATAATTGCAGTCTGATTTAATGTAAATTGCATGTGTAGGGCACTACAATTCTAGTTCTGAGCCAATGCAATCTATACATTTCATTGTAGATCTAAATATATAATAGTAATGAATTTAAAATTGCTTTATTATACTAATAATTACATAAATTATTTTGCCACTGAAATTGCAGCTATTAGCATTCCATCTCTTGTTTTTTGGTTGTCTCAATTTTTCTGTTTTTTTGTCATTGTGCCAACAAATGCCTCTTCTTTGTCCTTGTATTTCCATAGAAAAAAATTATTTCTTGTCTTTTGTGGTAACACATCTAAAACTTTATAATTTGTGATTTGTGTAAGCACACACCTCATATTTTGTCCTTGTCTTTCCATAGAAAAAAACTGTTTGTTGTTTTTTGTATTAAAACACACCAAGCATTTGTTATTTGTGATTTGTTGAAGCACATATCTCTTTTTTTGTCCTTTGTTTATTGTGATTTGTGGTAGCACAGACCACATTTTTGTACCTGCTCACACTATGTTTCATGCTTGAATGGACAGGTCTGAATTTATATGGCTAAGCTACGGAGGGTTGTCAACCATTGTTCTGGAGAAGTAAGGAGAGATCGTTTCATCTGTCATTCTGAGGTTTGTACACCAGCTGAATTTCGTATAGTTGTAGTTCTTGGCTCCTCTTCTTGGCTGCTGTAGTAGAATAGTAGAAGCTCACATCTTCCAACTCTGTGTTGCATGTACTGTACAATAATGCTGTGTTTAGTATCCATTTCTTGATTGCACAAATGTATGTAGTGAATTGCACACCTAAATTTTTGTAATTATGGTGTTGACCATGTGCAATATCTAGTTTTTTTGTCCTTTGTTTATTGTGATTTTTGTTGGCCCACACCTCATTTTGTCCTTGTCCTTCGATAGAAAAAATTATTTCTTATGATTTGTGCTAACACACCTTTTCTTTTTTTATTATGATTTGTGCTAGCAAAAATCACATTTTTGTCCTTGTCCTTTTATAGAAAAAAATTGTTTCTTGTGATTTGTGCTAACACAACTTTTCCTTTGGTTATTGTGATTTGTGCTGGCCCACATGGATTTTTTTTGGTAGTTGTCCTTTCATAGGTAAAGTAGCATACTTCATCACTGAGAAGCACTACTGGTGTCTCTGCCTTACTCTGAACATACTTTTTTCTATGAACTCTGAACATACTATGCATCCCTCTAGATACTGTTCTTGTGCCAATTCAGCTAGTTTGCTCGAATGTAACTAGTAACTAGTAGGCAATAGGCATTCAGGTCTACTTACCAACAGTTAGCATAGCACTGAACTGCGATATCTTTGTTTCTGTTGTCGTCGTCTCATGTCTTTGATCTGATCCGAAATGAGAATATTGGAATGCTACTTTAGTTTATGCTAACTATGGCTGAACCAAAATTTACTTTTTTCTATGAATTTGAGTTGCCATCATGCCTTTTGAATCAAATACTAATTAAATTGATGGAACGTGGAACCCTTGCAACCATGCTCTCCTTTGATCCTTTCACGATCTAATCGGAATTTGCATTTAACACCTTTCTGTTCTTCGCAGCCTGATGGCCAGGTGCCTGGAGACAAGACAGCGGGACACCACGATGATGCCTTTAGCACCTTCATCAGCCAGACTAGTGCAGGGAAGCATGTGCCTCATGCAATCTTCGTTTATCTTGAGCCAACTGTGATCAATGAGGTGCGCACTAGCACCTAACGTCAGCTCTTCCACGCTGACCAATTCATCAGTGGCAAGGAGGATGCTGCTAAGAACTTCACCTGTGGCCACTACACAAGTAATCAACCTCTGAGAAACCTTTGTGTTCCACACAATTAGCTCATCTCAACTTACTATATTTTTGATTGATTGCTGTTGGTGTGAATCATGTTCTTGTTCCTGCAGTTGTCAAGGAGATTGTTGATCTGTGTCTTGATCACAAGCTCGCAGGCAATGCACCGGCCTTCAGGGCTTCCTGGTCTTCAATGCTGTTGGTGGTGGCACCGGCTCTGGCCTTGGTTCACTCCTCCTTGACCACCTGTCGGTGGAGTATAGCATGAAATCCAAGTTGGGCTTCAGTGTGTACCCATCTCCCCAGGTGTCAGCGTCTGTAGTGGAGCCCTACAACAGCGTGCTCTCCACCTACTCCCTCCTGGAGCATACTCCATCCTGCTTAACAATGAGGCCATCTACAACATCTGCAGGCGATCCTTGGACATTGAGAGGCCCAACTACTCTAACTTGAATCACCTTGCTTCTCAGGTAGGACACTTGCATTATACTGGCTGGGCATGTGCTCTATTTTTGTTGAAAAAATTACAGCTGCAGTAGTCATTGCTTTTTCATGTGTAGTGTGTTAGTGGGATGCAGGAGTAGTCGTTGCTTTTTGATGTGTAGTTAGTGAGATGCAGGATGGTACCCTAGTTTCTTTTTTCCTGTAGAAACCTATATAAATTGCATTTTTCAATGCTAGAAATTGCACCAGTGGAAATGTGCAATTATTTTCATTATTTTTTGTAATTTGTAACACGTTTCTTTTGCATATTTATATAGTGCTACTGAACCATTGTAATTTGTAACATGTTTTAATTGCATATTTGACTAGTGCTGCTGAACCACTGTACTGTAATACTAACTCGAATTTTCCACATCTCAGATAATCACCTTGCTACTGGGAAGGAAACAACACGTCATTTGGGCATGGGCACTAATATGTGCCTAACGGGTCGGCTGGACTGTGTAGCGATAGAGTCCTAATTTTTCAGTATGTTTAATGGGCCGGTAACTGCATTGTAGCCCAAATGAGCACAGACATGAGTTACCGGTTTCGGAGCTTGCATCCGTTAGGCTTTGGCGGGCCCGGTAGCCACCTTTGGTTGCATCCGCAAGTATTTGCGGACCCGTTTTAGGCTGTGCTGTGCATAGACAGACAGTAACATGCACAGATGTCAGATCTGACCGTTGGATGCATATCCTAGGGTGGAGGACGTCACCTAGGTTTTTAGTGACCAGGATATTGCAAGTCCCTAAATTATGGGTCGTCTTCTTTTCCTTCTTGTTGCGTAGGGAGTATGACAAGACAAAGCAGCCACTGCCTGTATCTGGCAAGGCTAAACATGCACTTTCTTTATTTAAATTATAAGATATTTTTTTCTTTTAGATACATCGTTTTTTGGGCTGTTCGACTAATCGTTTCTGTGACTAATAAGTCGACAGATGTTATCTTGTTGTAAGAGAAAAATATTATATCATAACTGATAAGCTAAGCTGATAAATTCTACTTATAAGTGCATAACAAAAACTATGCAAAAAAGCCAAACCCATATATGCAGTTAATTAGCACCTATATATGTTTTGAAATTAACAACTTCTATCATTTAAAGTAAACATGCATACTGAGAAGGGGAACCAATTGGACATGCATGCAAGCTCTGCTCCACGTACCGGATCTTGATTGATGGTCCCTAAACCACCCGTCCTTTGCAGATACGGGCCGGGCTATAACACATTGGCTGCTCTACGAGATGTGTGGCAGTGCATGACGAAATCTGTTTCCATGATTCCGACATATTCCATTTTTTCACACCACTTTATTTCATCATGTTAACTATATTTTCCATCCATATTGATTATAGCAACTTTTTTATTTGAGATGTTTAATAAAGCCTTTTCAACAAAAAAAAACTGAATAACTTTTGCACAACACTTATTCCAAGAAGTCCTTAGGAAACTTGTTTCCACAAAATTTCATGAAAAGTTGTCCTACGTAAAAGTCCTTGATGAATAGCTTTACCTAAAAGACACAAAAGAAAAGTCACGTGCCCAACAGGCGCCTTCCAAGCGTGCATGCCCAAGCCCAACCACCAAAGCTCCCATGCACACTGTCATGTTTGGCCGTTCACTTGTTTGCATTAACACTTGGCTTTTATATTAAACTGAAAATATGATTTATGAAGAACATACAAGTTACAGCTTCCAACAACAATTTTTTCAGTCACCCATCTGACCTTGCTCAAAGCAGGTTATGGCGTTTTACAGCTGTATAACAAGAATCCGTAGCGTATCAACGAACATAAACAAATTAGGAATAAAAACAAATAGCTAAAGATACGGTCTTGTGCTCCTTGTATTTTCCCAGTTCAGCAGATGGGCAGGGGCTCGCCGTTCCACTCCTTGAGGCACTCCAGCAGCGGGTCGATGTGCTTGCCCTGGTTGATGGCCACCAGCACCTTGTTGAGCTCCTCGCCTGGAGAGCGCGTCTTTTCTCCGGTGAGGTATATGGCTCCGAGCTCCTCGCGCACGAAGCGGTACAGCGGGTAGGAGTGGCACTCGGCAATTCTGTTTGCTATCGCTGCCGTGCCGTTCTCGACAGCCGCCCGTGTAGCCTCCACCGCCTTGGGCAGCGCTGCGCGAAGCTCCTCCTCGAACTGGGCGACCTTGGCGAACACGGATGTCTCGGCGTCGAACTCGGCAGCGCCGTTAGCGAGGGCGCGCTCCACAAGCACGTTGCGAAGCTTCTTCATCAGCGGGTAGTTGGGGCTGCAGGGGTCATCGGCGTACACGAACACCGCCTCGCGCTCAATCTCCTGGAGCAGGTCCTTTTCGCAGAAGCGGGCGACATGGAGACCACCGATCGAGTTGGTGCTCAGAGTCCTTTTCGCTACCGTCATCACACAGCTCTTGACGGCGCTCTTGACGTTCTCCTCGATGTGTCGCAGGTCAACGGCCTGGCACAGGGCGATGAGGAACGTCGAGGACATGAGCTTCAGGATCTCGATGGCCTCAACAGTCTTCCTGGAGGAGATGAGTCCGAGCGAGTTCACGTCCTGGTTGTGTTGCTCCGCACTCTGGACATGGTTCATGGTTGGTGACCGGGTTCCCCAGGAACTGCAGCTTGGAGCAGTACGACGCCATGGCGATCTCGGCGCCCTTGAAGCCGTAGTCCAAGCTGGGATTGCGCCCGCCGGACAGGTTTGAGGGCAAGCCATTGTTGTAGTAGTCGTTGATGAGCTCCGAGAACTGCGCAAACATGAGCTTGTCGATGGCTGCGATGGCGAGACGGGTGTTGTCCATGGACACACCAATGGGCATGCCCTGGAAGTTGCCACCGTGAAGGGCCTTGCTCCGAGCCACATCGATGAGCGGATTGTCGTTCACGGAGTTGATCTCGCGCTCAATAGACTTGGTGGCGGCACGGATGACCTCAATCTGGGGACCAAGCCACTGTGGCGACGTGCGCAGCGCGTGCCGGTCCTGCTTGGGCTTCATCAACGGGTCGAGCTCGCCGAGCTTCTTGGCAAGCTTCATGTAGGAGCTTCCCTCTAAAATGTGCTCCATGATGGCAGCCGCCTCGATCTGTCCTGGGTGGTGCTTCAGCTTGTGGGTTAGGTGGTCGGTGAACTCAGGCTTGCCATTCATGACCTCGCAGAACATGGCGGACAACACCTCGGCGAGGATGGCCCGGATGTTCGCCTCAAAGAGCACCGTGGAGGCAAGGCCAGAACCCACGGCCGTGCCGTTCACCATGGCAAGACCTTCCTTGGGCTGCAGCTCGAAGAAGCCGCCCTGGATGCCGGCAATCTTGAACGCCTCTGCGGCGTTCACCTTGCTGCCATCCGGGGCCACCACCACAGAGTTCTCACGCCCGGTGATGAGACCGACAATGTAGGAGAGAGGCACGAGGTCGCCGGATGCGGTGACCGTGCCGCGGAGCGGTAGGCATGGCGTGACGTTGGCGTTGAGCAGCTTGACGATCGCCTCGAGGATCTCAAAGCGGATGCCGGAGTACCCCTGGAGGAGGGTGTTGATGCGAACGAGCATGGCCGCACCCGTGGCCTCCGCCGGCAGGACGTGGCCGTCGGTGCCGGTGCCGAATGCGCCAGCGTTGAGGAACCGGATGAGCTCACTCTGGAGAGCGCCGCCCTCCTTGGTCCTCCTGTGGGACGTGGCGCCGAAGCCGGCGGTGACGCCGTAGCTGTCTGTGCCGTTCATCATGCTGTTCATGACACGGCCACGGGCGGACTCGTCCAGCTCGACGCGGGCCTCGCCGGTGCCGGCGGCCACGGCGGCCACTTGCGCGACGCGGAGGCTGGCGCCCTTGATCTTCACCAAAGGCTGGCGGTAGTCGGCCACCATCCGCTTTACCTCGTCGAGGTGGCTGCCCATCAGCTCCTCTGCTGCCTTCCCCCAGTTAAGTGGGTCGGCGCGGGGCGTCGCCATGCACAGGCCATCGCCGTTGGTGGCAGCAGTGCGGCCGTTCTCGCACTCCATTGCAGTGGGGCTCGGGTTTGGACAGAAGGCACTTGCGCCGTAAATGATTTGGGATCAGATATAAGGCACTTGCGCCTGTTAGTCTGGAATCTGGATGGAGAAGAGCTCGTGATGCACTTGATAGATCATTAGTGACATAGGATCGATCTAGCAGTGGGTTTTAGGTGGGTCAATTCATAGGTGTAGTAAATAATCAAGTTCCTAATTCATGATCTACCGGATCTGAGAGAGAGACAGAGAGAGAGAGGGGAGTGGGACGCGTACCGAACCCTTAGTGGCTGGTGCAGCCGGTGTCGCGGTCGATGGTACCGAGGACCCCATCGCGAGCGTTGGTAGAGGCTACGCACGGGCAGCGACGGTCGGTGAAGGAGGTGGAGACAACGACATCCTTGGCGGCGGCGCGGACATCGAGGTGGCGGCGCTGGCGTCGGTAGGTCTTCCCGTCACTGGCAGCGCTGCCTAGATCGGCTAGGGTTTCGAGAATGTAGGTGGGAGGACTGGCGGCGATGAACTTTGGTGTGCGTGCCCTGGCCCTCACCCCTCTTCTATATATAGCGCTGTGTGATGGGGCCCACCAACCAAGTCCGGTTGGGCGCCCCCGATCAGGGCGCGAGATGGAGGCCCAGCAGGCCGTTGGGCCAACTGGCGTGGGAGATCAATCTAACATTCTCCCCTTGATCTCTCATCATTCTTAAAGTTCTTTAATTTCTTTCTTCGTCATTCTTATCCTTCTTCAATTTCCTTCTCCATCTTTCAATTCTTTTCTTTCTTAATTCTATTCCATCCCATTACAGATTTGCATATCGAGCGTGTTTCATCGTCACAGCAATTAGTGCCATTAGACTAACAGCCACGACACACTTCTCCATTTTGAAATAAAACTCTTTTCTGGGCCCTTCTTATTCAGGAATCATAGGCTTTCCCTTAAACCCATGCTGGCTAAGTGTCCTCTGAACACATTGGGTGGTAAGCCTTTTGTGAGCAGATTCGCTAGCATTCTTTCTGTTCTTATATGCTCAAGACTTAATACATGATCCTGGATTTTATCTTTCATAATATAGTACTTTATGTCAATGTGTTTGGTAGCACCACTTGACCTATTGTTGTGAGCATATTCTACCGCTGGATTGTTATCACAATACAACCTCATTGGTTTATGTATATCTTCTATTACTTTCAGTCTGGGTATAAATTTTTTTAGCCAATTCACTTGCCCCGAGGCCTCATAGCATGCTACAAATTCAGCATACATTGTCAAGTTCGTAGTCAATGTTTGTTTGAAGCTTTTCCATGATATAGCTCCTCCTGCAAGAGTAAATATGTATCCTAACGTGGACTTCCTTTCATCTCCCGCATAATCAGAATCTGAATACCCCTCTGTCTGCAGGGAATCAGATCTTCTGTATGTCAACATGAGGCCTTTCGTTCCTTGCAAATAACGCAAGACTTTCTTCACTAATTTCCAATGTTCAATTTTTGGATTCTTTTGGTATCTGCCAAGTAACCCGGTAACAAAAGCTAAGTCAGGGCGAGTACATGTTTGAGCATATTGCAAACTTCCAACAGCTGAAGCATACGGTACCGCTTTTATTTGATCAATTTCATATTGGTTCTTGGGACACTGGTGTTCCCCATATCTATCGCCCTTGACTATAGGAGCAAGTGAGGGACTACACGCATGCATACAAAATTTCTTCAAAGTCTTCTCTATGTACGCCTTCTACGATAATCCTAAAACCCTTTTCTTCTATCTCAGTGAACTTCAATTCCTAAAACAAACATGGCCTCACCGAGATCTTTCATATCAAAGTTTGAGGACAAGAATTTCTTCGTCTCCATTAGTAGATTGACATCACTACTAGCAAGTAAGATATTATCTACATATAGGATCAAAAATATGTATTTTCCATTCTTAAACTTTGCATAAACGCAATTGTTCTCAACATTTTATTTAAATCCAAAACTCTTAATTATTCTATCAAACTTCAAGTACCATTGTCTGGAAGCTTGTTTCAATCCGTAAATCGATCTTTTCAGGCAACATCCCATCTTTTCTTTTCCTTTTATGACAAAACCTTTCGGTTGTGCCATATAAACATTTTCTTCTAAATCCCTGTTAAGGAATGCCGTCTTCACATCCATTTGGTGCAATTCTAAATCATAGTGAGCTACAAGTGCCATTATGATTCTAAAAGAATCCTTACAAGAGACTGAAGAAAAAGTCTCATTGTAATCAATCCCTTCTCTTTGTGTAAATCCTTTTGCCACAAGTCTTGCTTTATATCTTTCAACATTCCCTTGGGAGTCACATTTTGTTTTGTAGATCCATTTACAGCCTACCATTTTGGCTCCTTTAGAAATAGGTTCCAAGTCCCAAAATTTATTGGTACTCATTGATTTCATTTCATCCTTCATAGCTTCTTACCACTTTGATGAGTGGACAGTTCTCATGGCTTCTTCATAAGAGATGGGATCACCCTCCATATGAAATTCTTCTATGTTATAAAGTTCATAATCGTCAGGAATAGCTCGCTTTCTTTCTCTTTGAGACCTCCTAAGGGCCTCTGGCACTTGTTCTACAATGGGCTATTGCTGCTCTTCCTCATGTGCGATGTTTGGTTCTATAGGCTCCTGAAGGATAGGTTCCTCACGTTCGTTTATTGTCGGCACAGCAGAGCTAACAACAGGTGTTGTCACTATAGTGTCTTGCATTGTTGATGCAACAGCAGCAGGTAGTACAAAAAATGGTTCTTCAACCATCAGAGTGGGCACATGTACCCGTTTCTCCTCAAGGTTAATTTCTCGTGCTACCTTGCTCCCCCTGATCATGTCATCCTCCAAGAACACAGTATGTCTTGTTTCTACAAACTTCGTATGTCTATCAGGACAATAGAAGCGATATCCTTTCAATCTTTCTGGATAGCCAATGAAGTGGCAACTGACTATCTTGGGGTCTAACTTTCCAATGTTTGGGTTAAAAATCTTTGCCTCAGCTGGACATCCCCACACACGTAAGTGATTAAGTGAGGGTTCTCTTTCTGTCCATAATTCATATGGTGTTTTCGATACCGACTTGCTTGGTACTCGATTAAGTATATGAATGGCAGTTTTCAACGCCTCCATCCATAAACTAATCGGTAATGTGGAGCAACTTATCATACTTCTTACCATATCCATTAAAGTATGGTTTCTTCTTTCAGCCACTCCATTCTGCTGAGGCTCCCCCGGCATGGAGTACTCGACGACTATGCCACTTTCCTATAGGAACTTTGCAAAAGGTCCAGGAACTTGGCCATATGGGGTATGTCGCCCATAGTACTCTCCACCCCGGTCTGATCATACTAACTTGATCTTCTTATTGTGTTGATTTTTAACTTCAGCTTTAAATATCCTGAATCTATCCAATGCTTCTGATCTTTCTTTAATTGGATAAATATAGCCATAACGAGAGTAATCATCTGTGAATGTTATAAATGAATCATAACCATCCATACTTTTCATAGGAAAAGGACCACAAATGTCTGTGTGGATTATTTCCAAAATTCCTGTGCTTCGTCTGGCATTCTTCTTTATTTTCTTAACATATTTTCCTTTAATACAATCAACACATTGTTCTAAATCAGAAAATTCTAAGTGCGGGAGAATTGATTCTTTGACTAATCATTCTATTCTCTCCCTCGAAATATGGCCTAAGCGACAATGCCATAATTTCGAAGACGCATTATCAATTCTCTTTCGCTTCTTACTTACATTCATAGATGGGGAATCATTCACATTCTCATTACAAACATTGTTCACATTCTCAGCAAGAGATGATAAATAAAGTTTGTTTTGTCAGAAGGCAAGACTAACACATTCATTATTAACGAGTATCTTACATTGGCCATTTCCAAAATGGCAATCAAAATAATCATCATCAAGTTTTAAAACACTTATTAAATCTCTACGCAAAGAAGGAACATAGAGTATATTTTTAAGCCTGAGTATAAAACCATTCTTTAATTCTAAAGAGAGTTCTCCAATGGCTTCAACGTTGGCTTGCACTCCATTCGCAACTTTAATTATTCTTTCCCCTCTTTGTATGAGTTTTTCCCATTTAATCCCTGTAAAGAATTTGCAACATGAGTAGTTGCTCCAGAATCAATCCACCAAGTGATTTTTGCATAATTCAAATACAGAGATTCATCTATAAATATAATAATTTCCTCACCTCTCTTTAGTAGATACTTCAGGTATAGTGAGCAATCTCTCTTGTAGTGCCCCCTCTTGAAGCAATACTTGTATTGATCTTTTTTAGCAACACCATAGGTGTCATGTGGCTGATTCTAAGGATTCATAGGGGCTTTTCCCTGTGGCTTGGAAGAAGAGGAGGCATTATCCCAATGTGGTTTTCCCTGTGGTTTAGGATTCCTAGTTTGAAAGTGCTTTCTTTTGTTCTCCCTCACAAGGTTTACAGTGTCACCCTGTAAGTTCTTAATTCTTTCCTCCTCCTGAACACACATGCCAATGAGCTTTTTAAAATCCCAATCTTCGGGCTGCATGTTGTAGTTGACAACAAAGTTTTCTTATTCTTTGGGCAAAGAAGTAAAAACCAAATGCATTAGAAACTTATCAGTAATTTTTAGTTCCAAGTCCATTGGTTGAAGATTAGATGTCGTAGTGCGCATTTTACAGATGTGCTTCCTAATGCCACCACCACTGTATTTTGAAATGACGAGTTCCTTGATCAGTGTACTTGCTGTGGCCTTGGTAGACCCAGTAAACTGATTCTTCATCTTTTCCAGGTATTCTTGAATAGTGGCACATTTTGGAATTGATCCGCTAATGGTTTCATCAATAGTGTCCTTGGCCACCAAGAGACACTTGTGGTTGGAGCCAACCCAATTTTTATATTCAAGTTGATATTTCATCACTTTATCTGCATGCTCACTCTCACGAGTAGCGAAAGCAGCATCAGCTTCATCAGCTCCCCTCACCAGTGCCACTGGTTCAACAGGACACGGGTGATGGGTTGCCATATCAACCTCACCCAAGGCAAGCTCCACTTCATACTTCTCCTGCCAAACTCGATAGTTGGTCCCATCGAGCTTTGAGATGTTGTTGACGTTCACAAAGAATTTTCCTCCTGAAATTCATGTCAAAGAGAGTGAGATATATTCAGAAATAAAATTGCATGTCTTAACTCAATGTTGGTCAAATTAAAACATATACCAAAATTCATCTATTCAAAAATTCTACATCACCGTTAGGCAGAAGTAAAATTAATGCATAATTCTCATGAATTAAAATATTATAATATTGTTATTAACAACATTGGTTAAAAAATGACAACACTATAATTCATCATCAAAATTATCAAAAATTCATATTCTCTCTCAAAATTAAATTATCCCGTTGGTTCAAATTTAATATGAGAGCAATAATTCAACATTCGCAGCGGAAATATGTATAAATATTATAATTCAATTTTCCAGAAGTTCTAAAATTCTATACCTCGCTCTGAATAAAATTATCGTTGGATAAATTTGTACAGAAATTCGCATCAAAGTTCAATTCAATTCGATTCAAATAAATATTTATCAAATAGTTTCTGGAAATGATGAATAAAATTCACAAATGTTACTGTTTATAACAAGCTGAGGGCAAACCGTTCGGTCTAGATTGCAATTTGGCCCGCGGCCTGCCCCAGTAGGCGCGCGCGCTGCGTTCAGGCAAAACGGCCCATAGCGGCCCAGTTCATCATTTTTTTATGGATTCATGAAATTCAGAAATTTTATTCAAAAATGTCACTATGCACTTCATGGGCCGGGGCAATCGATTCGGCCCAGTGGCCAAAACGGCCCAGCGGCCTGCGCCGCGCCGCGCGGTCAGCCGGCCAGCCTGCCCACAATGGCCCAGTAAGGCGTCCTGGTGGCTGCCAGCCGTCCGATCTCATTCATTTGAATCTGATGGTCCAGAGTGGATTTCGAAGGAATAAAATTCCCCTCCGCCGGCCCCTTAACCCTAATGTTTCATTTCTTCACTTCCCTTCCTCCTGCTCCTTTCCCCACACCGACGGCGGCGGCGGCCATCCATGGCGTGGCCGAAGGAAGACAGAGGCGACGGCGCCACTGCGGGCCCCCTCGCCAGCGTGTGCCCTGACCGCGCGGTCGGGGCAGAGGCCGCGGGAGGCATGGCCCCGCCGACCAGCGGGCTTCTGTGACTGGCGGGAGGTCCGGCGGCAGTGACCGGGCGACCGGTCGCCTAGGTAAGGAAAACGGCTCCCCCGATCAGGGTCTATTCTTTAGGTTAGGGTTTCATGTTCGTTATGGTTTCTTCGATTTCTTCCCCGACCCACACGGATCGGTCTGTTCTTCTTCGATTTCTTTTCATTTCTTCTCCCCCAACCCCGATCTAATCTTTCTTCTAGATTAGGGTTAGGGTTTCATTCCCGATCCGTATCAGATCGGTCGTGTTCTTTGCATTTTCGATGCATTTCATATCCTAGACACTAGATCCACTAACTAGTAGGCTCATACTGATACCATTGATAGATCATTAGTGACATAGGATCGATCTAGCAGTGGGTTCTAGGCGGGTCAATTCATAGGTATAGTAAATAATCCAGTTCCTAATTCGTGATCTACCGGATCCGAGAGAGAGATAGAGAGAGAGGGAGAAGGGAGTGGGACGCGTACCGAAACCCTCAGTGGGTGGTGCAGCCGGTGTCGCGGTCGATGGTGCTGAGGACCCCATCGCGAGCGTTGATGGAGGCTGCGCACGGGCAGCGACGGTCAGTGAAGGAGGTGGAGACGACGACGTCCTTGGTGGCGGCGCGGACGTCGAGGTGGCGGCGCTGGCGTCGGTTGGTCTTCCTGTCGTTGGCAGCGCTTCCTATATCGGTTAGGGTTTCGAGAATGTAGGTGGGAGGACTGGCGGTGCGATGAACTTTGGTGTGCGTGCCCTGGCCCCCACCCCTCTTCTTTATATAGCGCTGTGCGACGGGGGCCCACCAACCAAGTCCGGTTGGGCGCCCCCGATCAAGTCACGAGATCGAGGCCCAGCAGGCCGTTGGGCCAACTGGCGTGGAAGATCAATCTAACAGCACTCACTGGAATACTGGATGGTGCTGCTCTTCTTTGAGTGAAACGGAGGGTGAGGCCGCGTTTAAATAGCGGACCCGCGTCGCGCGTCTTGGGTCTTCGGGGTTGGTGTTGGTCGTCGCCTTTCCACTGAACAGTGGGGCCGGCGGCGTGGGGCCATGGAAAGCCTCGCGATTTCGTTTCGTGGTGGGCGAGTGGCCCGGGAAATCAAACCCACAACTATGTGCTGCAGCACATGTTATCTGCAACCGTTCATCACATGCGCTTGATATGTCCATGGTGTGACACGTGTCCATCACATCCCACCACATCTAAGCCAATCTCATCACAGCCGTTCATTACATGTGCTAGGCGAATGTGGACCGTGCGATAATATGTGCTCCAGCACATAATTGTGCCAAATACACCTTGCGAGTGGCCGCTTGGTCGCGGAGGACGGCTCGGTCGCGCTGGCAGGAGTTGGTGGGGTTGGTGACTGCTGTGGGCTGGCTCCGTCCACCGTGCTTGTTTTTGGTCTTTGCTTAGGCACTGGATAGGATGGCAGCAGGAAGCAAGACACACTGAACCTGAACTATCGTATTGTGGATGCAATCAAACGCGCGCATCAGGCGAGCAAATACCTGTACTTCACAATGTTTTGAAGGACCGTTGGTGTCAGCAACAATGATTTAATTTGGCATGGAAAAATCATATTGATTTTCTAATATAAAGACCTGTCTCTTTTGGCAGGACAATCTGGACTCAACAGCTTCTAAAAGAGGAATACCGGGAGCTTTATTCTTTTCGTTTTGAAAGAAAAACTGTTGGGCAGATCCCCGCACTAGATTTTAACGACAATAACGGGTGGAGGAGTTGGGGTTGGGAGATTTTACTTTCAAACAAAACTAATTGGAAGCATGGAGCCAAAAGCAAAAGAATGACCTAAAATCATCCTTGAATCTAAGAGCTTTATACTTTTGCCAAGAACAAATTGATTTCAGTTCACAATCTATTTTTACAGCGGCCAATTACTGATTTGTTCAGCCTACCTCTGTCAACTAAAGCCTTTCTTCAACTACAGAGTGTTGAGTCCCTAAGAGATCACTTCCCCCTAATGAATCAGCAGGATAACTAGGCTTCAAACTGCGGCAGTTATTCAGCATCAATCAAAGACCTATAAACTCTTGATTGGACACACAGAAATTCACCAGGCATATTTTTTTAGTGAATTCACTAGGCATCTAAATGGCTATGGAAATGCTTTTGCCAGCCAGGACACAAAATTTTCTTTTGGCTTCTTCTCAAGGATCGACTAATCACTAGAAGCATTCTAAAAACAAAAAACATGTGGCTGGAATCCTATAATTGTGTGATGTGCAACTTATCATCAGAAGAGACTTCTATTCATCTCTTTTTGGAATGCCCCTTTGCTAAAAAATGTTGGAACCTGATTGGCATGTCTCTTCAAAATAACCTAAACTTTCCTAAACCTATATTGGAAATAAGGTCTCAGTCCAACACTCGTTTCTTCATGTTGATTAGCATTCTGATGTGCTAGGCCATGTAGACTGCTGGAAATGATTTCATTTTTAAGAATATTATGTACTATTGGCAAAAGAAGTGTTCAGAAGGGAGCTCAATTTCCTCTCCCTGAGGACCAGGCCGGAACAAACAAAATCTGTTGTAATTTTCTTTTTTCGTTTTATGTTTTTCCTTCCCTTCTATGTCTCTTAATTTGTTGTATATAAGAACTGGTTCTTAATAAAATTTTTGTGTAGGGGCCCAAATTGAAAGCCTCCAGTTTTTTTTTTTAAACCATCATCTTGGGGGTAGTTAGAGGTTCACTGGGATTAGTAAACGGTCAGATTTAGGGCAGTTGTACAATTTCTCTACGGAGCATGAGGCTTCGAACGCCGCCTTTGTTTGAAGTTTGAACAGAGACCAATCAGCTGAAGCGTATGTGCTAATTATCAGTCAACGACGATGTAGGATTCTCCACTTGTTTGGACAGATCAGATCAGATTAGATACCTACACGTAATTTGCAACTACATAATCCTTTGCTACTTGCTCCATAGAATTTCTCGCCTGAGTCTCTTGACTTCTTGACCCGTCTTCACGCTTCAATAACTAATTAAAGAGAAGTGACTACAGATGGAGAAGCTTTTTCGATTCACTTAATAATGGTTAAACAAATTCGTGAGGCTTCTTGATGCACTACTACTTTCCTGGAAGAAGCCATGGATGCATTACTTCTGCATCACAAGGTGTGTGCGCGAACACCCGACGCTTGGTCTAGTCATCGGTCGTCGATCTAGTCCTGACTTCGAGTCGTCGTCCACTGGTGTTCTCCCGTCTTTGGTCACCTGCTGCTGCTGCATCTACACTAAACAAACTGATTGTAATTTTGCTGGCTGCCACAAGCTTGTTTCTCTCAGTCGTCCATATAAGCCTGGTTCTTTCACGAAGCAGTAGCAATCAGCATGTTTATATCTATAATGGGTTGGCGAAGCTAGCTATAATATAACTTGGTAACTGAGAAAATCATGTTTCATGGACTAAAAATGTTCTCCCTCCATTTTTAAATTATGTGTCCTCTGTCTTCTATGTCTCTTAATTTGTTGTATTTAAGAACTGATTCTTAATTTGTTGTACTAGTTCATCAACCCGTGCTCTCGCACGGGTTAGAACTTAAGGAGTAGATATTTGTATTAATATTTACTTTTAGGTATCATGATGACATAGGTAGTTAAATATGTCAGTGGTATTAGGAGTGCTGAAAATATTTTTTGAAAGAAAAGTCCAGATAGTTAATAAAATATGAAAATATCATTTCAAAAATTTAACCCTACACCATGTCCCTTAAGATTAGTGATGAAGAGATTAGTGATGGAGTTTGGTGTGAGATTACGATGGGAAAGACATAGACACCTTCGTTTAAATGATAAGTCATTTTGACTTTCTTGGTTCATATATTTTGCTATGTATTTAGATAATATTATTATATTGAGATGCATAACAAAATAGATGTAACAAAAAAATTAATGTGAATTATAATTCATGGAGGGAGTAATAATATCCTCAATTCTAAAGATGTTTTTTACCAACAAAATTTCAAGTAGTAGTAGTTATATTATCAATATAGATATGTCAATCATTTTAATTAAAATTTAAAAGCATATATTTTAAGTGTGTATGTGAGAGAGATTTGCATATTGGCACAATATGTATGTTTACTTAAAACAATTTTATTGTATTATTTTGCTATTACTCAAACAAGCATGAAACGTATGCTTGCATATTTGTCCATATAGCAAATCGGATATACTAGAGAGGGGCTATCTAAATCCTAAAGTAAAGGGACGCGATTGAAGTACCAACCACCTATCGCCATGAACTTTCTCCTTTGTAGAAATCCCACTCTCGCTAGGGCAACTATCTTGTCGAGAAGAAAAAGAAATACCAAAGTTTTAAAATTTACAATCTATTCATTCAATATTTCCCTTTTTAGAAGACAAATTTTTGCATTTACATTATCTATCACATTTTAGGTCTTTTTTAGTTTAGGGATTTTTCGAGTTGATTCATTCCACCGTGAAGTCCCCTGCATGGGTATCTAGGAAATAGTTACTTCCAAGTGAATCTTCCCTAGATACCTAAATCTATTTTATTATGATCCATTTCGTGAAAATATAGATTGTGCCAAAGATGCAAAATTGCTTTATTTTTTCTTTTTATTCTAACTCAAAAAAGAAGAAGAGGAAAAAATTGCAATGATTTAAACAAAGCGGTCATGGCTTCCAGTACCAGTCGATCCTTATCCGCCGCTGAGTTATTGGTCGAAACTCACCAGGATCCGAAGTAATTCGAGCTGTAATTGTACGTACACGTAAAGAATTCAAAGGCGACGACGGTATAATAATACGCTATGATGACAATGCAGCAGTTATCATTGCACTAATCAAAAAGAGAGTAGTGAAACTGGCGGGCGGAGATGGAGAAAGTTTCTTCATTTCAGAGTATGCGCGAGACTTCTTTCTTATTAAGAGTTACAGAGTAGTCGTGCCTCACTGACAGGAAAACGAAAAAAAGACTCTTTTCTTTGATCTAGTTCGAAGAGTATATTGACAATTCCAAAAAACTGCTCATACTATCATTATAGTATAATGATGAGTGGTTGTATACGGTGCTATCGTCTAGTGATGCCCCCATCGTCTAGTGGTTCAGGACATCTCTCTTTCAAGGAGGCAGCGGGGATTCGACTTCCCCTGGGGGTAGGGAGTATTATAAAAAGAGGTTACGTACTGACATTTATGTGCTGACTGCTAACTTTACTAGAGGATGGATTCTCCTATGAGAAAACACACACTCCTGGGATGACTTCTTTTCTTTCTTCTTCTGAAGTCAGTGTGCTTCTTTACCAGGCATAACATGATAATTCCTCTATGGCATGTGCTCCTTTCCTATGTAATGACTTTCCTCCTTTTTCATGCCTCGTGCACGTGCATAAGCTATGAGTTCCCTGACCCACCCTAGTTCATCGAATAGTGAGACTGTTCATTTTCCTTTTCAGGTTACGGGAAGTCCTATCGAGCGACTGGATTAAAGCAAGAAGAAAAAAGTTAGTCTTCGGGATGGAGTGGAAGAAGGGCGGAGACTCTCGAACGAGGAAAAGGATCCCTTCGAAAGAGTTCCATCTGCTATAGCTTGAAGCAGTCCCAGGGGGCCAGCATATTCAGGACCAATAAGTTGTTGTATCGACGCGGATATTTCTCTTTCTAACCACACAATTACGAGTACTTCTATTGTGATATCGCGAATAAAGCCATTGCGACCCCCATAAAAGGAGTAGTCCCCCAACCCGGAGCAACTTTCCCATATTCCGAATTCAAGGGTTTCAATAAACTACCTACGCCAGTCCGTTTTGGCTTAGGTCTAGAACTATCTTCAATAGTTTGTGTAGGCCCGCGCGACGGGCTATTAGCTCAGTGGTAGAGCGCACCCCTGATAATTGCGTCGTTGTGCCTAGGCTGTGAGGGCTCTCAGCCACATGGATAGGGGCATAACATAACGGGGCGGGGTTGCGCGCGAGCCGAGTGACGTAGGTGCACAAGAGTACTTCGTGCCACAACCATCTCTTTTTTATAGGTTCGACGGACCAATGCCTCCTGCTTCATCTGGTAAAAAAGAGTCATAGATATGCCTGTAATTAGAAGGAAGAACCGCCATA
>CM041635.1:43034831-43046959 GCA_023333625.1 Bothriochloa decipiens | reverse complement strand
ATTTTCGTGAGAGAACCAAATCCAAGTTGGTGAAGATCATGATTTGGAGTGGCATAGTAGTTATTACCTTTGCAATTGCGGTTCGAATCTATCCGATCTTTAGCCTTGCAAGGTGGTCCTTGCTAATTCACACGGGATTCCACGTGCCCCATGCTACTCGGGTCAGAGCGTAAGCTAGTGATGCTTTCGGCTACTGGACTTTAGCCATCTAGGGTGCGGCACTCAACCGCTTCGCCTAGCAGCACAACGCTTGTATTGCTCTCCCACAACCCCTTTTTCACGGTTTAGGCTGCTCCCATTTCGCTCGCCGCTACTATGGGAATCGTTTTTGCTTTCTTTTCCTCTGGCTAGATCAATGCATTTTTTGGATTCTATATTATCTGCATGTCTAGAATCCTAGCAAGATAGGGAATCAGGGCCATACCTACTTTGATCGCTGCCGACAGACTCTCTATTTTCAGGGAAGATCCAAGTATGT
This sequence comes from Bothriochloa decipiens, assembly GCA_023333625.1. NCBI lineage: Eukaryota > Viridiplantae > Streptophyta > Magnoliopsida > Poales > Poaceae > Bothriochloa > Bothriochloa decipiens. The sequence continues at coordinate 43,046,481 of CM041635.1, read as the reverse complement.
TGCATTTGGTACTCGAAGTTATACATTGGCCCGCCACCTGCTTCGCTCCTTCGCTGCGCGCCTTTATTCGTCTCATGACCCAGGTCGCGGGGACAGAGAGAGAATATAATATAAGGAAGCGCCCAGGCAAACCCATAATAAGGCTGATGAAAGCGAAGCAGAATTGAAAACACATAAGGTACACTCTTGATCCTTACAGCACATCTTGACTAAAAAGAAAGCAAGGATAAAGTAAAAGAAGGACTCGAAACAAGCAGATATAGAATATAAAGATGAAAGATTGAATGCATGATAGGTTTCTGTTTTGCTATTGGTATATTTAAAGAATAACAACCATGACAACATTAATACTTCTGCAAGGCGGATTGAAAAAACATCCTTTGCACATATTCTTCCCCGTCTACTAACCGAAAGCTCTGCTAGGCGTGTAAGTGCTTTTTTACCATCATCGAAAAGATTGAAAATCCACCCTTAAACCCTCTTGGTGCGCACCCTGCATGATAGTTGTAAGCATCTCGCCCTTGGTTGTTTGCTGTGAGGGATCAAAGAGGAGCGATAGTACCGTTTGATATAAAGCCAAAAAAATAAGTCGAAGATAGAAGAGCCCGGATTCAAAATGAAGAAATGGAAACTCGAAAAGGATCCTTCTGATTCTCAAAGAATGAGGGGCAAGGGGATTGATACCGAGAAAGATTTCTTCTTATTATAAGATGTGATTTGATCCGCATATGTTTGGTAAAAGAACAATCTTCTCCTTATAAAATTAGCAATGAAGAAACATACTGTGCTTTTAATATTTTCTATAAGCTAATAAAATAATTGTAAGATATAGATAATTAGTAGAATATATTAAATTAATAGTAAATCCATATAGGTGGCCTTACTCATAACATCGTGTAATTTTGGTCCCCTATTTTTTTAACACTGTTAGCATGTACATCGAAAATAATCTAACGATATTATATCATAGTAAACAATAAAAATCATATTGAGACTTATTTGTTCGCCACTATAATGCTAGATTGCATCCCATGCTCTGGAATCCATTGGATAATTTATTTTTTATAGTTCCTTCATTGGCTTAATCAATCTCACTTAAAGTTCGCTGATCATCGCATCGCAACAGTAAACTAAAATATTATAATGATGATGACATTAATTTAACTTTTTTATATAGAATTACTACACAAAAATTAAATGACAAACACCACGATCATGGTAGACCACAGAAATAGATTTCTATTTATATATTGTTGATGAAAATTGGAGCTTTTAGTTTTCGATATATATTTGCTTTGAGATTTCATTAATAAATACAATAATTAACTAAACATGGTAGATATGATAATCTAATATTTTTTATTTTATACTTTGTATTAACCAACTATGAAAGAATATTTGTAATGTTATCTAATTTTTTTAATTTTTTATTTTAAAAAATATTTTGTATAATAGTATAGGTGGGTAATTTTTACAAAATAAAATAAATCCAATGGTTATTTCAAGAGTTTCTATTTAATGCCAATATGTTTACGATTGATATGAGATTATCTAGTTTATTTTTGTAACACACTTTTAGTGTATTGATACATTAACCAAGTGACATGATTAGTTGGTCAATTTAATATTTTATATTAACTTATCTATGAATAATTATATATAAGGCGGATTTTTTCTCCTATCTGTATGACCAAGCGCAGCAAAAATGGGTTTATTAATCTAGTTACAAACATGGTAGCTACAAATAGGTGTATTAATATTAAGATATATTAACTAAGTCAACATGATAGATAAGCTAACCTAATATTTTATATTAACCAACTATAAGGCAACGTCACGTTTTTTCTTTTGTTTTAAAAAATATATTTTTATTTAGTATAATAACAAACATAGATAATTTATATGCAAAATAGTTATAAATATGATGGCTACAAATATTTGTATTAATATTAAAATATATTAACTAAGTCAACATGATAGATAGACCAATCTAATATTTTATATTCACCCGACATAGATACTTCCTCCATCTCAAATTGTAAGTCATTCCAAAAATCTTGGAGAGACAAAGTAATCTAAGTTTGACCAAATTTATATGATAATATAATAATAATTAGGATATCAACTAAGTATCAATGGATTCTTCGTTAATTATATTTTTGTACTATACATGTTTGATGTTATAAATATTTGAAATATTCTCTATAATTTTAGTCAATTGTGAGAAACTTTGATTCTCCAAGAATGACTTAAAATTTGAGACGGAGGGATTAATTTATATGCAAAATAGTTATGAACATGATGGCTATAAAATATTTGTATTAATATTAAAATATATTTACTAAGTCAACGTGATAGATAGACCAATCTAATATTTTATATTCACCAACTACTCCGTATGAGGCAACGTCATAATTTTTCTTTTTTTGAAAAGTACACTTTATTTAGTATAATGGCATGTGTGGGTAATTTATACGCAAATTTACTTTATGTATTTTTCATAATGGCAAAGATGTGTAATTTACCAACTATGAGGCAACGTCATGATTTTTCTTTTTTTTGGAAAATAGGCTTTATTTAGTATAATGGCACGTGTGGGTAATTTATATGCAAATTTAGGGGGTTACTTTATGATTTTTTATAATGGCAAAGGTGGGTAATTTCTTTATAAATTACAATAGATCCAATGGCTATTATCGAATATGATGATTAGAGTCTAGGAAATTAAAGGCCAGATGTTTCTGATTATTGTGAGATTTTCTTGGATTTATCTTTTTTCTTGGCGCATCTGGTGAGAGTTAACGTGGTGGCTCCGTTGAAGCCTCTAATTAGTAATAGTAAGATTTAAGAACTGGTTCTTAATATTTTTTTAGGGCCCCGATCTCCCTCGCGAGCGACTCAAGGGGTGACGCCCTGCCGCCAACAACCTCACTTATGCCGGCCCCTCCCGGCCACTGCCACTGTGGCTACCTGACTCTTTGGCTGACTCTTTGGCCGTGGTGGCGGTCGCTAGCAGGCCGCACCCAACAAAGCTGGTCCACATGCTTCTCCTTCACATCTCCCAACTTCAAGGTTCTCCCGATCTGTTTTTGCTCCGGCTAGATCCAAGAGCCGAATCTGCATATGTGGGGGTGGATCTATGGTGTGAACATGGCAAATCGACTCACGGACGCCCCTTGTAGCTTCCGTAGTGAAGGTGGCGACAACAGTGACTGTTGCTGCGGGCACACCAACCCACCCCATATCCTTTTAGTTGCGTCAACGCTTATGGCGTGACCAAACAACATTATCGCGCCGCATGCATTGACGTAACAAGATATCACACTTTGGACACAGTTTTCGACGTGAAAAAAGCTTGCCGCGCCACTACATGTGGCGCGACAAGATAGGGAATGGCGTGACAAGATTGAATTTTTAAAAAATCATAACTTTTCAATACTACGTCTGATGAACATAGTTTCTATATGAAAATTGTAGCATTCGACAATATTTACAACTCTTTAGTTTTGAGTTTTTTATTTAAAGAAGTTAAAAGTCTAAAAAATTATTTAAAGTTTAAGCCCCAAAATGATCGTATATTAGCGCTCGTTGCATCATAAAAATAATAAATTTTTTGTATGAATTCAAATGAAATATTTTTTATACAAAGCTTGTAGCCCTTAATGAGATCTACTATGTTATAGTTTTGAGTTTTTACATTTGAGGTCGTTAAAAAGCTCAAGAAAATAATATGCCTTATATTATTTTCTTGAGCTTTTTAACGACCTCTGTTGACGCTAATTAACTCTAATTTTTAACCGTCAACTGATCTAGGATAAGGCCTTAACTAAAAGATAAAGTAAGGAAGTAAGGATTTATTCTAATGAGTTCCACGAGTTGTGTTGCTCTCACTTGTTTTGTAGGATATTTAATAATTCATCATAAAAGTATCTCAAGGAATCTGAGCACACCATTGTGAAGAGCTCGTCGAGACGATCGAAACGGATATATCGCTTGACATATTTAGAGCATCGGAGAGAAAGTCCTCGATAGTTACAACTTGGAAGACTCTAGAAGGCCCTAGAAAACATCATCATCACAAGATCAGGGACTCAACCGACAGAATTCCACAGCTCTGTGAAATAATATTTTCCAGGGACTTATCCAGAACCTGAGAAACGAAAGAATCTATCCACGACACGACTCATTGCACAAACGGATCGAAAAGAGGCACCAGAAGGACGTAGAAGACATCAGAAGACACGAGATTGAAGCAAAAGCCCGGCGGCTGCCAGGTGGGCCCTCCTTTGCGTGACGGCCTCCAACCGACCTCTACAGCGTATCTCGATCATTGTTTCAAGTTGGTTTGATCCAAGGGCCACGGTTCATCCCACCGGACTATATAAGCAAGGGCAGACCTCCCTGGAGAAATCAATCTATCAACATAATCAATATTCAGTTCCGGGTTGTCCCTCGAAAGGATAACCTAGAGCATCCACCATCTAGGTCATAGCTAGAACATAAGAATAGGAATTAGAGGAGGCAAGCAACGCTTGGGCTCTAGATCTAGTCATAAGGAGGTTTGGTAATATCTTGTAACTTTCTCTTGTATTCAACAGTATTAATCTATTTGTGTTTCTAGTTCATTGTGTTTATCTTCTAGTTCATGTACTTGTTCTTCGTGTTCATCTAGTTCATCGTCTAATTGTCTAGTTCATTGTCTCGTTCATTGTGTTATTGTTCTAGTTCTTGTCCTTGTTCGTGTTCATGATTCGTGTTCGTCCACACCATGACTTGTCATAATAATAGATTCATAGTTATAATGTTCATTGCCTATGTTGGTTATATGTCTAGTTTAGTTGGAGTAGTTTGGTGTTTATGCTCTTGTTCGTATAGCGCTCATCCTGAAGTACAAGGGGTGGGTGGTAGAATTAATGTAAGTATGGTGCCTAGGTTAAGTCTATCTGCGAGTGCCCCCTATGTTCCGGGCCATGTGGTAGATCACGAAGGTGACAACTTCATTGAGTCCTTTGCAATCCACTCCCCAAATGTAGGACTGTGTAAGGCCTACAGTTGCAAGGTGACGTCTTGCTATGTTCATGGCCCACCTTGACAATGTCTCTTGAGTATGGATATGAGATTATTTTGATCATGATAGCTAGATGTAATTGCACTAATTGACGTAGCTCAATGACCTATAGTTATAGTCAACCCTAGGAGCTATGTATCTTTATTTCCTAGTTCTTTCTAGAATTACATCCAAGAAGGAAAATGCTCGGTGGAACCTCCTTTGAATATTGTTGAATTATTATCATTATTTATTATTATTATGATATGATCCCTGTTTTGAGAAGATCTAGTAGACCTCTTATCACAAGTGTAAGTTATAGCTTATTTCTCAATACCTCCATTCTGCCTTCCTAGTGGTGAATTATAAATAACGACACCTGAAAGTTTTGTGGGTGAAATTCTACAACGGGAGTATTTATCTGTGCGCTTGCAGATAACCTTTTATATTATTTTATGTGTAGCGCTAAGATTATACAACCATATTTCTTACATCGTGTTAGGGATGACAACTTAACTTAAGCGGTGTAAGGAATGCCAACAACCTCAAATGTAAAAACTCAAACTACAACACAGTAGGTCCCATTGAGGGCTACAATCTTTGTATAAAATATTTTTATTTAAATCCATACAAAAAAATATTATTTTTACGATGCGATAAGCGCTAATACACGATCATTTTGGTGCTAAAACATTAAATAATTTTTTGAGCATTTTAACGATTTCAAATGGAGAAACTCAAAACTAGAGAGAGTTGTAGATCTAATCGAGAGCTATAATTTTTGTACAGAAACCATCTTCATCTGACATAGTATTGAGAAGTTATGCTTTTTGAAAATTCAGTCTTGTCACGCCTTCACTATGGCGCGACAAGACAATACTGTTGCGCCACTGTTCCACGTCGGGAACGGCGTCCGAAGTGTCGTATCTTGTCATGCCAATACATGTGGTGCGGCAACATTGTTTGGTCGCACCATGGGTGTTGACGCGATCAAAAGAGATATAAGGTGCAAATATTTTTTTAAGATACGGTTATTTTTAAAATATTGATTAAAAAGACTTAAAATTAAAAAAATTCCAAGAGCGTTCGACCTTCGATCCAAAGCCCCTTCACCGGATCTGGTGGTATCCACTTGGTGTGTGTAAAGGGCACTTGCAGTGGCGCGGGGCATGTAGTTTGGTCACGGGCGAGGCGGCAGTCACTACGTAAAAAACTATTTGTAGAAACACCCCCTTTTTTAGACGCGGGTCTATAATGAGCCACCCGTAAAAATAGTTCTCTATTCATTTGTATGGGTGATTGGATATTGAGTCGCCCCTGCAAATCGATTTGTACGGACGTCTCTACAAATGGTTCTCTATTTAAAATAAAGTACTAAAATTTGAATTTTTCAGAACGACCTCGAATGAAGAAATAACCAAAATAAAATTTATAGATATCAAAAAGTTTCTAATATTTGTAGTTAACAACTTTATTTTAATTCATTTGATGCTTTGAAATGCTATTTGGAATTTAATTTCACAGTGCTAAAAAACACTTATTGCTCTTTTTAATCTATGACTAAAATTTATAACTAGTCTTTCTCTGTCTTACTATCTTCAAATTTGATTGTTTTTTTCTAAAATTTTCTAAAATCATATTCTATCAATATATTGTGATCTCACTACTAATATTTTTGTCATTTTTTCTTGTGTACATTTCAAAATTTAAATTAAAAAATGACAACTTCAAACAACATTTTTAAGCATCAAATATTTTAGCTAAAGAAGTCATGAACGTAGAAGTTTTATAACTCACCAAGATATATAATTTTTCTTTTGGCCATTTTTCCATATGACAAAATGAAACTAAATTTCTTCAGAAATCTTAAATATTTTTCTTATAGTTTATGATACTACGAGAGAGATATAAGATTTGTAAACAATTACTAGAAGCACAATGTCAGATGAACAAATGACCAAACAATTAAAATAAATTGTGTACATCCTGAGAAGTTATAGAAGTTTTTAGTTGGTAACTTTTCATTTGAATTCATTTTGTTAAGGAAAACTACATTTGAATTTATCTAATTTGAAATTAAATTTTTCAAACGACCTTAGATGGAGAAACAACCAAAATGAACTTTATATATCTTGAGAAGTTATAAAACTTTGTAGTTGGTAACTTTTTTATTTGAAATCATCTTGTTATGTAAAATTATGTTTGAATTTTTTAAATGACTATAGATGAAGAACCAGCCACAATAAACTTTGTAGATCTCAAAAAGTTATGAAACTTTCTAGTTGAAGGGTTATTTATTTGAAATCATCTTGACAAGCTAAACTACGTTTAAATTTCTCAAATTAGAATTTTAAATTTTGTAAACAACATCTGATGGAGAAACTTTCTAAATGAAAATTTTAAATCTCAAAAAGTTATAAAACTTTATAGTTAAAAACTGTTTGATTTGAATTTATTTAAGCCCTTAAACAATTAATTTATAATCAGTTTGGTATAATATGTGGGGAACCAAAATGACTACATTTGACGATGGAGTGGAGTGATGGAGGATGCACCGCGTGAGAGTGAGGTCATGGGTTTGAATGGCGGCTGCCACAAAGTTTGGAAAAATTGTGAAAAAAGACTGGTAGCTGCTAGTGGGTGCTGACTAGTGGGGCCTCTCCGAGATTAAAAAATTCCTATTTTTTTTGAAATTCTTTGGTGGCTGATTTCGCGACTTCGAGAATGATTTGTAGGGGCGGCTCAATATCCAGTCACCCCTACAATTCAATTTGTATGGGTGTTTGGCAACCGCCCCTACATATAGGCCACTTGTAAGTACAGGCCCGAGGAGCGGCCCCTACAAAGGCTCGCCAATCACTCCAAAAGAATGTTGTTGGCATCATGGGTAGGGCAGTGTGCCCATGCGCTTGCATTTGCAAGGGTCCAGCAGCGATGCGGTGCACATAGTTTGGCCACAGAAAAGCAACGCGTCCTCCCCTATGTGTCGCTCTCTTTGTCCATCTCTGGCTGCTGAGAGCCTACTCTGCCTCTTAAAGGGGAGGGTGGAGCAATTGGTGGGTAGAACAAAGGTGTCGACCATGCCTGTGCCTGTGACAAAAATGATTACATGTGGAGGTGTTGGAGCATTAATGCTACAATGTGGGGCGGTTAGCATGTATTCTAGATGAAAATCTTGCTCGGCTTGTTTGCGGTGCCGATGAGGGCACCCATTTGTGTCATCCTTCTTAGAGTTGTCAAGGTTCCTCTGTTAAGTTTGATCGCTGAGTTATTAAAACCCAAACCAGTGTTCCTAGAAAAGCAAAGATGGCTCTTCACATGTCATTCCCTTCCTAGAGGCGTAGCTTTGGAGATTTGGCACCTCCCTGCACCGAGGACCCTGCCCAGCCCCTCTCTAATGATTATGCACAAGTTCTTACCAGCAAACAACATTGCTAGTGTCCTAGCTTTGCCTTTCTTCTTGATCCTTGATTGCCTTGTCTCAACAAATGCCGATAAAGAGACCATGGCGGTCTTCTCTGCATTGTGGTTTCATCCCCATGATGGGCATTGGCGGGTGTCAACTGGTCTTAGATATGCTTTAAGGACATTGTAATCATGATTATTGTCTATCATATTGACTCAAAGCTTAATAATCGTTGTTGGAGTGGAATTTGTCGAAGTTTAGTCGCTTAGTAGTGAGTTAGGTGGCGAACAACTATATGCTCATCATGGGAGTTCTTTGTTGTTCTCTCTATGTTTTTATGGCTGTCCTCCGCTTTGTCTCGTATGTGTTGGTTGTGTTGGTGGTGGTGTTGTATTGTAAGTATGTGTGCTCTTATTGTATCATCCTACGTTGCAATTTAACTACTGCTCCAATGTAATACATTTAGTTGGAGAATTCTCCTCCCCTCATGCCTCGTCAAAAGAAACCCTGTACTCCCTCCATTTTAAATTACAAGATAGTTTATCTTTTAGACACATTGTTTTATAGTTTGTAATGTCAGGAGTACCATGCATATGTCTTGCTATATGTTTTCTCTAGAATAAGCATGCAAGATAACTACATGTTTGGTTTGACAGCCACCTGCGTCGCTCACCCACACGGGTGACATGGGTGGCGAGTGAACCCTAATCGCCACCACAGTCAAACACCACCATCTCCTCCCTCATCACTTCCGATGGGCGCTGTCGGGAAGCCTATGGAGGCACCAGCGGTGCGACTTTTACCCACGAAGGTCATGTGTGCCATCGTGTAGGGTGAAGTTCAATGGCCGGGACGATGTTGTGATTAGGTGCGGCGAGTGTTGGATCAGTGGGTCGCACCGCGAGATGACCGATTGGCAATGGTGCACGGGGATCTGTCGAGGGTGCGCTTGATGGACATCCTGGTGGTGTCGACGGCTCCCCTCCCGTCAGATTTGGCATAGACGGGTTTGGGCCGGGGAGTGCACGAGGCCGCCGATGGAGGCTAATAGTGACAAAGACGGATGCCAGAGCCAACTGACCTCAATGTGCAGCGGTATTGTGTGGGGCTGGATCTATGTTCCCGTTGGCCGGTAGTGCTGCAAAGGGCATGGTTGGCGGCAGCAGGGGCGGTAGGTGGCTACATTGTTGGGTGGTGGTAGGTGCAGTGAGTATGGGCATTGTCAAATGCCACGCATGGGGTTGAGGCGACATGGCGAAAGTTGTGTCCCTTGGACCAGTGACGGTGATGCTTTTGGACGCCGCATTCTTCCTTGGAAACATCTATCGGTCGGCTGTCTCCGCTTTGCGCAACATGCTATTCCTAGGTGTGATGCCTTGACCTAGTCACGTGACGATGGGGTTTTGTCCCTCTCCTTGAGGCGCGCCAGGTGTCGCTTTGGAAGTTCGCGTCTGTCAATCTGTAATGGTCATCACCGTTGCGGCAAGGAAGGTGGGGGTCTAGCTGAGGTTTCAAGATTTTGGTGTCACTGCAGCGGATGGTGGTTGGGATGGCATTTGAAGGTCTTCACATTTGTCTAGCAGCATGTTGCGAGCACGAAATTAACAAGGCGACGGACATGGGAGGTGACCACAACGTTCGCAAGGAGGCCGACATGTGTGGTTGTGGTCAACAAATTGTGTTGCCAAGATGACCTACATGGTGTAGAGGCGTGTGGACTCAGTCAGTGGTCGCTGTTGCAGCGAAGAGGCTCTCTGACTAGCAAACGGATGCTGTGTGTGGCACTTCTGCTTTGATGAAACATCTAGGCTAATCGCGTTGATTTCTAGTGTTGGAGTTAGGGATATTTAATATATTCACTTGTCTAAAAAAGTATCTCTCGTTGCAGAATCGATTCGTTCTGTATGACGTGATTGTACAAACAGACTAAAAAGCTGCAGAACAGCATATCGTTTGGTTGTTAGTTTAAGTTTTGGCCATAAACATAAACAGCTTATAAGCGGTGCCAAATAGGCCTCTCATCGACAGCCCGAGTTTCTATCTCACGAAAGAAAGAAGAGGCACAACACGTGATCATCCATCTCTGCTCCATCCACCGGATCTTGATCCATGTTTTTTTTTAATAGACTGGAGGGGTTTGCACCCCTACAGCATTTATTGGAAACGAAATTATGAGGTAGAATTAAAAAAAAAAAACTAGAGGAGGAGAAAGGAGCAGGGAAGAGCTCAGGATAAAAAAAAAAGGAAACCAGGAAAAGGATCTTGATCCATGGTCTTCGTTGGTCCCGCAGATACGGCCAGGATAACACATTGCCAGCTCCAAAAGTTTTGGAGTGCTGCCAGGCTGCCAGTGCATGAGAAGCACATGAGGAAATCTGTTCCCATGATTCCGACACATAACTTTTTTCCATCATGCTTAACAAAATTGTTCATACAATCTGTAGTAACTTTTTTATTTCATGTTTAACAAAGTCTTTTCAAGGAAAAAATATGGAGTTGCTATATTTTTACCGCCTAAAATATAGGTTCCATTTGAGGAGATGCTAAAAATCAGCCGCCTGTTTTTTCTCTATTCTAGCGACGTTCTCTCTAGGATTCCAATTTAGTGGTCACCGTGTCTTCTTTTCAAGCTGCAGAGAAAGCTTGGTCAACGGTGGTACAGACGTGGAAAAAAATTACGTGAGCCCCGTTCATTGGAGCTGGTCAGGCACCTGTACTTTAGGAGGTGAGAAAAAACATATTTAAATAAGTTTTTCTCACAGCACTTATTCGAGGAATTTTTTTGAAAACTTGTAACCACAAAATTGATGCAAACTTTTATGAAAAGTTATCTTATGTAAACTCCTTGAAAAACTTTGCTCTTCGACGATGTTCTCACAAGTTCTTCGGCGGAAAAAAATCTTCTGGTCAATCAATTAACTTAAACTGTATTCCAAAAGAAATAAAAAGAAAAGTATGCATCTTGCTAGCGCACGTGCCCAAGCACAACCACCAACTCTCATGTTTAGTCGTTGACTCGTTTGCACTAACATATGGGTGGAATTAAACAGAGAATATGATTCACATATATGTAATAACAAGAATCCGTAGCATATCTCGACGAACATAAACAAAAAATTTAGTTAATGATACAGTCTTCTGCTCCTTGTTTTTTCTCTGTTCAGCAGATGGGCAGGGGCTCGCCGTTCCACTCCTTG
>CM041635.1:43012760-43027332 GCA_023333625.1 Bothriochloa decipiens | reverse complement strand
GCCTAACCGCATGGCCACAGTTACGGTAACAGTTGCAGGCGTGGCGGTCAAATCTGCTTTTACCGCCCATACCCCGGAATCCCGCAAGTCATATTACGCTGTTGCGCCATACCGAGCGCTGTGCCACGACCCGCACCGCCTCGAGACGTATAAACTAACGTGTTTTCCGTGTTTTCCGGGATTCGGTCTTATCCAGCGAAGCTCGACCTCCTCGGCACGACCCCCTCGACTCTAGCCAAGACCCTCGACCGTCGTCCCTCGACTTCACCGAGCGAACCCTCGAGCTGAACTTCAACAACTCCCAACACGACGGCTGCAGGGCCTCCCATACCGACGTACATCACTACAGCGGCACCGACGTGATCGGCCTCAACGTCGTACGTCATCAACATCATGCAAACTCGAAATACATGTATACCTGTGCCCCTCCTTCATCTATAAAAGGAGGCGCCAGGGCCTTAGAGAGGGGGACCGGACGAAAACCGAGAGGATCTAGAGCATAGAAACATTAAGGCTTTAGATCACAGAGCGACACCGTGAGCCTGTGCAAGGTCGAGAGCAAGGCGTCCGAACGCCCAAACTCCACCTCACACTCCTCACACCTGCTTGTATTTTCCCCTGTACTAGCACTTCGGTGCAAGATAACACGAATCATCCTCCCCCGCTGGACGTAGGGCCTTCTTTGCCCGAACCAGGATAAATCATTGTGTCCTTCTTGCATCACCCACCGAATTAGGGAGCACGCGAATACAATATTACTCGTTGGTGTTAACCCCTCGAGGGTCAGAACACCGACAGTTGGCACGCCAGGTAGGGGAGCCGTATGTCACTAACGATTTCCCGCCATTTTTCCGGATGGGCGATTTCGTTTCACCACTTCCGCACGATACGGTGATCTGGTTCAGGAGCCTGGAGTTCATGACCCTCGGCCAGGGCTACGACATGACCCTGCTCTCGATCAGTGACCCGAACGGAGGTCGCAGTATGCCCCCACGTTCATGGGGAGCCGCTCGCCAGTCTCATGACCATGATTCCACATCCAGAAGGAGGCACGGTCGGCGCCGTCATCGCCGTCAACCCAAGTCGAGAAGGGTCCCCGCCGCTTTCTCCACGCCCCTGACCGGAGACGAGAAACCTCTTGTTGAGGGAGTATCTGACCCAAGTTTAGAGGCAGAGGGCAAACCGGCAGGATCCCAGCACAACCCTGACTCCACTTTCACCGTGCGCTCGTCGGGGAAGTGCGATGAAACCCCCGCTCGATCGAGCTCGCTTCCGCACGGGCTGTTCGAGTGTCGTCGGTGGCCTTCGTCCGACTTCAACAATCCCACAACGATGATTACGACAGCGACCCACTCCAACACGAGCACATTGGAGGACCGCCCAGGCACCCTTCTCCGCGTGATGACGGACGTGGGGACTGTCACACCAGCCTCCGAGGGTTTGGCCTTCGCAAGAGCGCCCGGCCCCTGGAGGTACACCGTCGGCACACTCCGACGACAGCTGCAGGAAGAGGCGCGGGGGGCAATTCCCCGTCTTCTACTGCGGCGACCCTGACTCTGACTCTGATCATTGGGATCCTACCCGTGAGTGCCTCCACATCGATGGTGGCGTCGACTCCGATCAGGAAACCGTCGATCCAGCGGCCGCGGCGGCTACCGCCGTGGCTGAGACGCTCCCCCCAGAGCGAGGACCAACAACCAGACGCACCTCGAGAAGTGTGCCCTCGCCCTGGCGAGCAGGACGCGCAGCTGGCACAGATTCGGGAGTTGCAGGCGAAGCTCGCCGACGAGCAGGAACGCTTGCGCTTACTCGAGCTGACCCTCGAGCAAGAGCGGCGACCGCTCGGCGGTAGAGCATGAGCCAGGGCCCGAGAAGTCAACCGGCAGATCATCGAGGAAGGAGCACCCGAGCAACCCGCCCACCGTTATTCCCGAGCAAGCCAGAACATTGTTGCGGCAGCTATGCTCCTTCGCAATATGCCCGCGCCATCCAACTCGCAAGCTCGGCGGATACAACGCGAGGTCGAGGATCTCCTCCAAGTTGCTGCTGTCCAACAAGCCGAGAGCTCAGCCTCGAGGCATCGAGGGGCTGCCTCCGAGCCTCAGGACAAGCCCTCCCGGCCCGAGAGGGAGGGCTCGGTCGATTAGGGGGCGGTCCCCCGACAGAAGAAGAAGCCGGCCCGAGAACCTATCAACGACGGCCGTGCTCCCCGCGACGCGCGCCTCGACATTGTCGAGAACCGCAGACGCAAGCACAGGGATGCCGAGGATCGAGGGTACAACACCCATCGTGGAGGGCGTTACGACAGCGAAGAAGACCAACAGGCCCCGGAGCCACCGGGCCCCCGGGTCTTCAGCAGGAGGATCCGCTGCGCTTAGCTGCCCGACAAGTTTTGACCCCCCACGAGCCTCGTCAAATATAACTGTGAAACTAATCCCGAGCTCTGGCTAGCCGACTTCCGGTTGGCTTGTCAGGTGGGCGGGGCGCGTGACGATCACGCCATCATACGTCACCTTCCCCTGTTCCTGTCCAACACCGCGCGCAGGTGGCTCGAGGAACTTAACCCCGACCAGATTCGCAGCTGGACCGACCTTGTCCGTATCTTCGAGGGGAATTTCAAAGGTACCTACGTGCGTCCCGAGAACTCCTGGGAACTGCGCAACTGCAAGCAGAAGCCAGGGTAGTCTCTCCGTGACTTTGCTCAATGATTCTCCAAGCTCCGCACCGAGCTGCCCCACATCTCCAATCTCAACGTCGTTCTAGCATTTGTTGCGGGTACAACCTGCAAGGACCTAGTTCGCGAGTTAGGGCGTAACCGCCCCGACACCGTCGATGAGCTCATGGATGTGGTCGCCAACTACGCGGCTGGCAAAGAGGCCGTCGGCGCCTTCTTCAGCGACATGAAGGACAAGGGAAAAACGCCGATAGCCGACAACGCCGGAGGCTCGAGCAAAGGGTTGAAGAGAAATAACAAGAAGAAGAAAAATCAACAAGGGAAGCGTGAGGCCGCAGAAGATGATCTCGTCGCTGCAACCAAACGCAAAAGACCTCGAGGTCCCCCCGCGCCCCCCGAGGGCGCCATCTTCGACAAGATGCTCGAGGAGCCCTGCCCTTATCACAAGGACGGGGCAAGGCACAAGCTTAAGGACTACCGCATGCTTCGAAGGCACTTCAAGTAAGTGGGCGTGAAGAAAGGTGACGACAAGAAAGACCAAGGCGGCGGTGAGGGAGACAATGGGGAAGACGGAAAATTCCCCGAAGTCTATGACTGCTACATGATCTACGAGGGTCCCTCGACCCAGCTCACGCCCCAACAGCGTAAGCGGGAGCGTCGAGAGGTCTTCTCCACTCGTGTCGCGATGCCTCACTACCTAGACTGGTCTGATGCGCCCATCACGTTCGACCGCGATGACCATCCGGATCGAGTCCCCAACCCCGGGGCCTATCCGCTCGTCGTCGACCCGATCATCATCAACACCTGCCTCTCGAAGGTCCTCATGGACGGCGGCAGCAGCCTAAACGTCATCTACCTCGAGACCCTTGACCTCCTGGGAGTCAGGAGGCACCAACTCCGACCCAGTGCCGGGGGGTTCCATGGCGTCGTGCCAAGGAAGAAGGCTTTCCCCTTGGCCGTATCAAACTTCCTGTCTGTTTTGGCACCCCTGCTAACTTCAGGAAAGAGACCCTCACCTTCGAGGTGGTCGGGTTTCACGGAACGTATCACACCATCATTGGCCGACCGGGCTACGCGCAGTTCATGGCGATCCCGAACTACACCTACCTCAAACTCAAGATGCCAGGACCCAAAGGCGTCATCACTGTCGCCTCCTCCTACGAGCACGCGTACGACTGCGATGTCGAATGTGTCGAATATGGGGAGGCCGTCGAGCAAAATGCCATGATAGCCGCGACCCTCGAGCACCTCGCCGACGAGATGCCAGATCCCAAGCGACACGCCGGCAACTTTGAGCCAGCACAAGACACCAAGAAAGTCCCCCTTGACCCGAGCTGCCCATGCGAGAAGGTGCTAACGATCAG
Source organism: Bothriochloa decipiens (assembly GCA_023333625.1). Classification (NCBI taxonomy): domain Eukaryota; kingdom Viridiplantae; phylum Streptophyta; class Magnoliopsida; order Poales; family Poaceae; genus Bothriochloa; species Bothriochloa decipiens. Next base: position 43,023,294 of record CM041635.1, on the reverse strand, counting down.
CGCCGACCTCGAAGACAAATAGGAAGTCGTGCTCGTCGACTTTCTCCGCGTGAATGCCGATATGTTTGCGTGGAGTCCTTCGAATATGCCGGGCATACCGAGGGAAGTCACCGAGCACGCCTTGGAAATCCGGGCCGGGTCCAAACCGGTGAAGCAACGCCTGTGCCGCTTCGACGAGGAGAAGTGCAGGATCATCGGCGAGGAGGTACACAAGCTTTTGGCGGCTGGATTCATCAAGGAAGTTCATCACCCCGAATGGTTAGCTAATCCTGTGTTAGTTAAGAAAAAGAATGGAAAGATGTGGATGTGTATTGACTATACTAGTTTAAACAAAGCATGTCCCAAAGTTCCGTTTCCTTTACCACGCATTGATCAAATTGTCGACTCTACCGCGGGGTGTGAAACCCTCTCGTTCCTCGATGCTTATTCCGGCTACCACCAAATTAAGATGAAAGAGTCCGACCAGCTCGCGACTTCCTTCATCACACCTTTTGGCATGTACTGCTACGTGACAATGCCCTCGGCCTCCGAAACGCCGGGGCAACGTATCAGCGGTGTATGCTACATGTCTTCGGCGAACACATAGGCGACACGGTCGAAGCCTACGTCGATGACATCGTGGTCAAGTCCAAAAGAGCGGACAACCTCATCCGAGACCTCAAAATCGCGTTCGGGTGCCTTCGAGCCAAAAACATAAAACTCAACCCCGAGAAATGTGTCTTCGGAGTGCCTCGGGGCATGCTCCTCGGATACATCGTCTCCCAGCGCGGGATCGAGGCCAACCCTAAGAAGGTGGCGGCCATCACACGAATGGGGCTGATTCGGGATCTCAAGGGCGTGCAGAGGGTCATGGGCTGTCTCGCGGCCCTCAGCCGCTTCATCTCACGTTTAGGGGAGAAGGCCATGCCTCCGAGTGATTCACGTGGACCACGGAGGCCGAGGGGGCCTCGACGAACTCAAAGCCAAGCTGACATCCACTCCGATCCTCGTCCCTCCTCGACCAGCAACGTCGACTGAACCGCCTGAGCCCCTCCTCCTCTATGTCGCCGCAACCACCCAGGTGGTCAGCGCGGCCATAGTGGTGGAAAGGCAAGAGGAAGGATGCGCCTTGCCAGTCCAGCGGCCAGTTTATTTCATCAGCGAAGTGCTTTTGGAAACGAAAATCCGCTACCCACAGGTGCAGAAGCTGCTCTACGCCATCGTCCTTACGCGTCGCAAGCTCCAACACTACTTCCTCAGCCACCCGGTTACTATGGTATCCTCGTTCCCCTTGGGGGAGATCATCTATAACCGGGAGGCCACTGGAAGGATTGCCAAGTGGTCGGTCGAGCTAATGGGCGAGACCATCACCTACGCACCACGGAAGGCCATCAAGTCTCAAGTGCTGGCGGATTTCATCGCCGAGTGGACCGACACTCAGTTGCCACCAGTCCAAATTCAAGCCAAGCTGTGGACGATGTACTTCGACGGGTCGCTCATGAAGACAGGAGCAGGCGTGGGCTTGCTCTTCATTTCACCCCTCGGAGTCCACCTGTGCTACGTCATTCGCATCCACTTTGCCGCTTCTAACAACGTCGCGGAGTACGAAGCACTTATCGCCGGATTACGAATCGCCCTTGAACTCGGGGTCCGACGCCTTGACGTTCGAGGCGACTCACAGGTAATCATCGACCAAGTGATGAAGGCCTCGAGCTGCCACGACGCCAAGATGGAAGCATACTACAATGAAGTGCGCAAGTTGGAAGACAAATTCCATGGCCTCGAGCTTAGTCATATCGCTCGATGTTACAACGAAGCCGCGGATGAGCTCACGAAAATCGCATCGACTCGAGGTACAGTCCCTCCGGACATGTTCTCGAGGGACCTCTTCGAGCCCTCCATCGATTTGGGCTCGGGGGCTTGCACTACGCCCTCGAAGCTCCACCCCATGACCTCGATCAGGGCCCCCTCGACCAGGGCCCAGGTTATGGAGATCCAGGAGACATCTCCTCTGTCGAACCCGCCACCGGATTGGCGAGCCCCTTTACTCAACTACCTCATTCGGGGAGAACTTCCGGAGGACCGGACCGAAGCTCGACGGATCGCGCGACGGGACAAGTCCTACGTCATCTACGGTGACGGCAAGGAACTCTACAGGCGAAGCCCCTCAGGCGTTCTTCAGCGCTGCATTACCATCGAGGAAGGCAGGAGGCTCCTCGAGGACATACACTCGGGAGCCTGCGGCCACCACGCAGCACCAAGGACCCTCGTAGGCAATGCCTTTCGACAGGGTTTCTACTGGACGACCGCCATTTTCGACGCCACGAACATCGTTCGCTCGTGCAAAGGGTGTCAATTCTACGCCAAGCAGACGCACCTCCTAGCTCACGCCCTACAAATGATCCCCATCACCTGGCCGTTTGTGGTCTGGGGGCTCGATCTTGTGGGGCCTCTCAAGAGGACGACCAAAGGGTACACGCACCTGCTCGTTGCCATCGACAAGTTTACCAAGTGGATCAAGGCCTGGCCCATCAGTAACATCCGCTCCGAACGGGCAGTCGAGTTCTTCACCGACATCATCCATCGCTTTGAGGTCCCGAACGTCATCATCACTGACAACGGCACGTAGTTCACCGGCAAGAAGTTCTTGGATTTCTACGATCGCCATCACATCTGTGTGAATTGGTCTGCGGTTGCACATCCTCGAACTAACGGCCAGGTCGAGCGCGCCAATGGCATGATTTTGCAGGGCCTCAAGCCAAGGATCCTCAAACGCCTCGGCAAGCACGGAAAAAAATGGGCCGCGGAGTTGCCATCGGTCCTATGGAGCTTAAGGACAACACCTAGTCGAGCCACGGGGTTCACCCCATTCTTCTTGGTCTATGGGTCCGAGGCCGTCCTCCCCACTGACCTCGAGTATAGTTCCCCTCGACTAAAGGCGTACAACAAGCAAACCAACGAAGAAGCCCTCGCAAACGCCGTCGACCAGGTCGAGGAGGCTCGAGACATGGCGCTACTTCACTCCGTGAGGTATCAGCAAAAACTTCGACGCTACCACGTCAAGCACGTGCGCCCGAGGGACTTCCAAGTTGGAGACCTCATCCTACGTCGACGACAGAGCAACAAAGGACGTCACAAGCTGACGCCGCCATGGGAAGGCCCATACGCCGTAGCTGAGGTGCTAAAGCCTGGGACGTACAAGCTCGCTAACGACAAAAGCGAAATCCTCACCAACGCATGGAACATCGAACAGCTACATCGTTTCTACCCTTAGGGCACCAGTGCCCTTGTACATTCTCGCATGTCTTGTACATTTCCGCATGACAAATATAAGGAGTACTTTCGATTATAAGTTCAAACTTGTTATTGCACATGCAAGAGGTAGCCTCGACCCTGTCTCACCAGAGTCGAGCCTCCCTCGGGGGCTAACAGGGGGAAACCCCCTAAGTTCCTAAAAATACGAACGATTTTTTTCGCACGCCTCCCTTTTCACTTCCCAACTAAGTTGACAACGCCTCGAACTCCCTAGGGGTCGAGGGCTGTCGAGCTGGAGCTCTCCTACGCCTCCGGTCTATGGTACCTCCACTCGCTCCCCCCTCGAGGGATACGAGCTTGCGTCGAATGCTCAGTCGGAAAGCAAAAGTCAGGCGAGCAAAACTCGAGCGCTTCTTCTTTCTCGCACCTCGATACGCTTCGCGACTAAGTAGAAAATGCCTCGAACTCCCTAGGGGTCGAGGGCTGTCGAGCCGGAGCTCTCCTACGCCTCCAGGCTATGGTACTTCCACTCGCTTCCCGCCTCGAGGGATACGAGCTTGCGTCAAAAACTTAGTCAAAAAAGCAAAGTCTAGGTGAGAAGAAAGCAGAAAAGGTTCGAAAGTAAAATGACACATCACATTACGATAGATGTATTAATGTTCAAAAAGGGCTTTCGAAGCCACATTGAATATAAGTTACAAAAAACTAATTCATTACATGGGCACCCTCGCCTAGTCTTGCCCTACAGGCCTGCCCCGTCGCCGCCCTCCTCGACGTGGTACCCTCCATCCGCAGGGGGGAGGACTTCGTCCTCAAACAGCTTCGCCAATGCTCCCCCTGGCCTCTCAGCGTCATGAATGAGCCCTCGGCATCACTCCTTGTTCTCCACGTCGGTCTTCGAGATGTCTGGAACAAAGCCTTGGGCCACCACGTTCATGTCAAAGACGAAGCCGGAGGAGACCACTGCAAGCGCCCGCTTCACGCCGGTGTGAAGCGCCTCCCACACGCGATCGCGAAGGGTGGCGTCGAGGTAGTCGATCCGGTCCACGAGCGTGGCACCCGGGATGTCTTCTTCGGCACCCTCGACGGGCCCGACCTCCCAGGAGGCGCAGAGCCCGTCGAGGGCAACCCGGAGCCGACCAAGAAGCGCCCCCTCAGCCGCGAGGCTCTCCTGCAGCGCCTTGGCGGCGGTTTGGGTTGCAAGCAGCTCGGACTCGAGGCTTGAAACACAAAGCATGAATTAGATAAACCGTACGGAAAAAACAAAGATCAAAAACCCTTTAAGGAGCTCACTAGCACAGCGAGTCTCGAGGGCGTTGCGATCCCCCAGCACGGCGTCGCGCTCCCCCCAAGCCTCGTCCCACTCCCGCTGGGCCTCTTTGAAGGCTCGGGTCACCTCCGTCTTCTCGAAGCGGAGGGTCTCGAGGGTGCCACCAGCCAGGATGATGGCCTGCTCCTTGTCCAGGAGGGTGGCCTTCATTGCCCCGAGCTGGGTTTCCAGGCCCGCGGCATGGCTCTTCTCCTCCTGGACCAAGGCAGAAAGGGCGTTGTGCGCCGCGGAGACTTCAGCAAAATTAGCCTCGAGGGAGCGGACATGTTCCATGGAGCTTTGAACTTCCCCCACGAGTAGCTCGACGCGCTCCTGGGCTCGGATGCTCTCGCCCCTGGACCTCTCCGATTCGGCCTTTGCCGCATCAACCTCCTCCCTCGCACGCTTTAGCTCCTCCCTGAGGTGGGCGGCTTCCCCTTGAGCGGTGACGGAGTCCTCCTTCGCCCGGGCGGCCTCCTCTTTGTCTTTGGTAGCTTCCTCCCTGGTCCGCTTCAGCTCCTCCTCGATCTCGGCCACCCTGCTCTGCGCAGAGCGGCCGGCCTTGAGCTGGCGAAGCACTTCCTCCCGGCTGTTGTGCGTTTCATGGAGGAAGTCGGACTTGGAGTAAGAACGCCTCCGCGTCTCCTGGGGATAGGAAATCGAGGGTTAAGGCATCCCATACGAAAGAACTTAAAAAAACTACATATGGCCTAACACAGTGACTCACCACGAGGTTCCGATCGAGGCCTTCCGTGAGCTCGACGCCCAACTTCAACAGGTGCCGCAGCCATGTCCGGGACCGCTCGGCCTCCTCCCAGCACTTGACCTCCGCCGGGTCGTTCATCTCAATCCCCGGAGCGCTGGAGTCGCCAAGTTCCTGGAGTATGATGCACTCCTTGCCCCAACATGGAAGGACCGTCTTGACCTTGGTTCGCGCCAAGGACTCGATCTCATCCACCACGTCGTGTGGGGCGCCGTAACGCACGGCCAACTCTGACGAGCCGCTGAACTCCAAGACAGCGCCGGCACTCCTCAGCCCGGGGTCGGAAGATGACCTCCTCAGCAGTCCAGAAGCCGCCGTCTTCTCCGGCCGCTCCGTCGGCGGCTGTAGCGGCTGGCTCGACGCTGCTTCTGGCGCCTTCGAAGACAGCGAAGGTGTCGAGGCCGTCGCCTCCCCCAACACCACGACTTGTGGTACCGGCAAGACCGCCAACGATGCGTCTTCCGCCGGGCTCGGTACTGAGGCATCCTCCGGTTGCGCCCCCGGCAGCCACGGAACCGTCGACGCCTTCGACGCCGTTTCTCCTGTGGCCAGCAACTCGTCCAAAGTAATCACGGACACCCATTGTTTGGGCAGTCCGGAAGTCGCTTCCACCTCCGACGTCTCGGGCGGTTGCTGCGCCAGCGGGTCCAGCAGCGCCGCGTCCCTCGGCGGCGTCTGCTGCGCCTGCTGATGCTGGGGATGGCCCCTAGTTTCCTCCTCCTCCCGCCGCTCCGATGGCTCCTTCTCCTCCTCCTACTGCGGCCATGGCAGCTCTGCTTCTTGCAGGGCCCCCTGCTCCTGCTCCCTCTGGGCCTCGAGCTCGCGCAGCCCCACCGGCCAGGGCCGCCGCTCTCCCGTCGAGGGGGGAAGGGTCGAGGTCTCCTCACCCTCGAGGTCCACAACGGCTACCTCCTCACCCGGCCCGTGGCCCTCGGGGGCTCCCGCCTTGGGTGCGGGGATCGAAGCCTCCGGACCGCCAGGAACGGAAGCTCCCGATGACATGGCACCACCCCCTGGTGCCAGGCCGAGCTCGAGGGCCGCAGGCGATGACGTCAGGGAGGTGCTCCCTCCCTCATGCGTCCTCCTCGGCTCGGAGTCGCCGCCCGTCATGGGCCCCGAGACGCTCGACCATGCAGCAAGAGTAGAACCCGTCAGTCTACCGCGCGCCAGAGCACCAAGGGCAGAGGATAACCACTTGGCTTCCCACAGAGCCAAGGGCCTCGACGTCGCACCTATGATTGGGGCCACCATCTTCGCGGCTGCATCCATCTTGAGCCGCTTAGCCGGTGCGAGAGATGCCTCCTCGATCTGGCGCTTGGGCCTGAATGGGAAGCAGAACGGCAAAAGTTTATTAAAGCGCACAAAGAAGACGCAACGAAAAGAAAACGATTCAACAACACTTACCCGAAGGGTATAGAGGCCTTTCGGGTACCCCTCGAACTGCCCGCAGATTTTGAGACCCCTCCCGAAACCGAGCTCTTCGCAGGGCTGGGGCTGCTCGGGGCCGTCGGTGGGGTCGTCGCGTTTCCCTGCTTCGACGGGGCCTCCTGGGCACGCCTCTGCTCTGTCCGCGCCGATGACCGGGACCGGGTCTCCCGGATCAAAGTGGGTGGGCTCCCGCCTCGAGTACGACGTGAGGGGGATGATCCCCCTCGAGGCGAGGCCTCAGCCCCCCTTTTTCCACGTCGGCGCTCCAAGGCCGACGCCGCCGGCTGAGGGGCGCGCTGCTCCGCCACCTCCTCCTGCACGAAGGGGCGGTCAGCATGGGAGGAATCCGACAGGATGCGATCGAGGCGCCCCTCCACCCCCTCGACGTCATCACTGTCATCATCATCATCTTCATCTCCATCAGAGGGAGACTCCTCCTCCGGGAGCCCATCGCGCCTATGCTCAGCGCGGCGCTTCGCGAGCCTTTCGTGCTCCCGGAGCTTCTTGGCTTTCTTTTTCTCCTCCTCGTCCTTACTCCGCTTCTCTTGCTGGGCGGTGAAGCGTCTTACCTGACAATCGGGAGCGTCCTCCCTCAGTGGAGGCCTCGATCTCCGGTAGTCGATTCTCCCCTGTGCAAAGACGTTTAGTCACAGGGACAAGAGAAAAAGGGGGGAGAACTCGAAGGGCACGAGTCGGGGCACTCACCAGGTCAAGGCAACCCTCCTCTGGCCGCATAGGGAGGCGGTTGATGTCTTCCACCCTGAACGAGCCAGCCACCATCCCCTTTACCCGTGCGATGACTTCCGAGGCGGACGGCCTCTCACCGGACATTCAGCACCTCTTGAGAACCTCGGGCGCCGCCGAGGGGAGCATCTCGTCCAACCGCAACGGGCGCTCCATCAAAGGGAGCACCCGTCGACTGTGAAAGGCCGAGACGACCATCCCCACCGTCAGGCCCGCTTCTCGAAGGGTCCTCATCGCGACGACGAGGGGATGAAGTCGACGCTGTAGGTCTCCCACGACACCGAACGGCCAATTGTATGGATGCTCGGCGATGAGCCGCCCGGTATACGGCGGGAGATAGCCGCCGTCGTTGCGAAGATAGAACCACTGCTCATCCCACCGGGAGTGGTTGGACGTCAACCCGGTGGGGATGTACTCGCGTGGCTCCTCCGACCTCCCGGTCTTCAACACGAAGTTGAGGCACCCCGCTCTGACGATCCGCCTTACTCCGGCCGACACCGGGGAGGCGAACCACTCCCCCTTGTAGAGGTGGATCCATAGCTCCCAATGTGGCGCCATTCTGAGGTAGCCCTTGCAGACGGCCGCGAAGATGGCGGCGTTGGAGATGGCATTGGGGGAGAAGTGGTGGAGCTCGACACCATAGAAGTTCGTCAGCCCCCGCATGAACTCGCTCGGGGGCACACCGAACCCATGCCGATGGAACTTGAGGAAGCTCACCACATACCCCTCCGGCGGATTTGGCTCTTCGTGGTCCCTGGGCGGCGCAATCCACTCCGGCCGATTTGAATCGGTGACGGGGCGGAGAAGTCCTTCCCTCACCAGCTCGAGCAGCCTTTGCCGCGTCACGGTCGATGGGCGCCAGGGCTCGGCGGGCTGGAGGACGGGGGCCATGGCGACAGCGGCAGCACAGATCTGCTTGGTGGGCGCGGTGGCGGCAACAACAGCACGAATCTCCTCGGCGGACGGTCGACCAGGAAGGTTCCCAATCGCGACTTCTCACTCTAAGTTTTTATCCTCACGCGCGTAGGAAAGCAGGAGCTCGGTAGAATGGCGAAAGTAGGGGCGAACAGCGCCTGTCCCCCTTCGTTTTTATACTTGGGAAGAGCAACGGGTGGAGCCCGGCGGCAGGGAAAAGGTAACTTCCCACAATTAATGCGTTTGCCTGACCGTTCCCCCCCTCGACCCTCGACCGGACGCATGCGTCACACCTCTGACAGAGAGCCGTTGCTCAGGCCCGCCACGATCGCACCGCTAAGCCCTTCTCCTCAAAAGGCGTGCCCAACGGTAAGAAAAAAGAACCGTCACTCGCTAACGGAGTTTTCTACATAAGGTAAAACGGGCTCTGGTCCCACCTCGAAGTCTCGAGGGAGCGAAGGCCGGTCCCCCGCCTCGAAGTCTCGAGGGAGCGAAGGCCGGTCCTCGAGTGAGGGCTTAACGGCCACCCTTGAGCACCGCAAAAGAACGGGCTCCGACCCTGCCTCAAAGTCTCAAGGGAACGAAGGCCGGTCCTCGAGTGAGGGCTTAACGGCCGCCCTTGAGCACCGCAAAAGAACGGGCTTCGACTCTGCCTCGAAGTCTCGAGGGAGCGAAGGCCGGCCCTCGAGTGAGGGCTTAACGGCCGCCCCTGAGCGCCGAAAGAGAATGGTTACTCGTCGACGGAGATTTCCACGAAAGGAGAAAACAGGCTCTGACCCTACCTCAAAGTCTCGAGGGAGCGAAGGCCGGTCCTCGAGTGAGGGCTTAACGGCCGCCCTTGAGCACCAAAAATCGGGCTCCGGCCCTAAGTCTCGAAGGAGCAAAGGCTGACCCCACGAACAGGGTTCGACAGCCGCCCTCGAGCACCCGAGTCAGGGGTGACCAAGGGGGAGCCAGCACGAGGCCCTGCTCGAGAACAAACTCTCGAGACCCCTTTGGACACATCCAAGGCGAAACGCTATGGACTTTATGGAATCCCCCCGAAGGGAGGCATCAAGCCGCCGAGACCTATCGAATGGAATCGGTATCCGTAGGACCATTGCGTTTTGCTTTAATGAGACCGCCTCCGGGCCTCCTGCCGACCTCTATCGAACGAGGAACGGGCTCTCGCTTGGATTTTCCCGTTACCAGCTCATTGAGAACTTCGCGGCTCGCTCTATCGGGGGTAGTCCGATGCTTCTCACCTCACATCCGATCGAAAGGACTCGTGAGAAGAATGCCGAGGCCAGCAACGCCCCAGCCACACGAGGCTCGGGGGCTCGCCTGTGCCCGGTGCCCCTCGACGAAAGAGGGTCAAAAATCCCTCGGGGGATTCCCTCGGTAAAGCGCTACGACTCTAGTTCAGGCCTGTACCCGACTGGACGAGCACCCTTTAAATAAATATAAATAAAGCCCTCACAGGAGTCTTTCGACTCCTACGAGGCCTCGGGGGCTACCCCCACGGGGGTCGCTCATATGCCCGCCACGAGAAAATCTGAATCACGTCCCATTTCCAAATTCCTGACCCCCTACCCGAATGCCATCACTCGAGCAGGGGCTCGGGGGCTATTGTCGTTACCGAGGAAATGGGTACCCCAAAACCCCAGGTTTACCGAATTAAACCCCGCAAAAAATGGCAACTCAACCCCTCCTGTGACCTCCCGCGCAAACGTACAAAGTCCCACAGGCTGAGACACTTCGGGCCAACCCACGGACGACGACGGCCCAAAGCCAAAGTACACTCAAAAACTACCGAACGGACTAGTACTGTACACTCAAAAAACTACCGAACGGACTAGTACTGTACATTCGAAAAACTACTGAACGGACTAGTACTGTACACGCGAGGGTACAATTCGAGCAACCCCTCGAGGACGGAACTTCATCCTCCGAACGAGCCTGCCCTCGAGGACGTAACTTCGCCCGGCGAACGAGCCTCCCCTCGAGGACGGAACTTCGCCCGGGCGAATGGGTGGCCCTCGAGGACGGTGCACCCCTCGGCTACCAACTCCCTCGTACGGATCTGAGCGCATTTAATGCGATCTATCTACCCCTGCCTAACCGCATGGCCACAGTTACGGTAACAGTTGCAGGCGTGGCGG
>CM041635.1:42964015-43005252 GCA_023333625.1 Bothriochloa decipiens | reverse complement strand
GCCATACCGAGCGCTGTGCCACGACCCGCACCGCCTCGAGACGTATAGACTAACGTGTTTTCTGTGTTTTCCGGGATTCGGTCTTATCCAGTGAAGCTCGACCTCCTCGGCACGACCCCCTCGACTCCGGCCACGACCCTTGACCATCGCCCCTCGACTTCACCGAGCGAACCCTCGAGCTGAACTTCAACAACTCCCGACGCGACGGCTGCAGGGCCTCCCATACCGACGTACATCACTACAGCGGCACCGACGTGATCGGCCTCAACATCGTACGTCATCAACGTCATGCGAACTCAAAATACATGTACACCTGTGCCCCTCCTTCATCTATAAAAGGAGGCGCCAGGGCGTTAGAGAGGGGGGCCGGACGAAAACCGAGAGGATCTAGAGCATAGAAACATTAAGGCTTTAGATCACAGAGCAACACCGTGAGCCTATGCAAGGTCGAGAGCAAGGCGTCCGAACGCCCAAACTCCACCTCACAATCCTCACACCTGCTTGTATTTTCCCCTGTACTAGCACTTTGGTGCAAGATAACACGAATCATCCTCCCCCGCTGGACGTAGGGCCTTCTTTGCCCGAACCAGGATAAATCATTGTGTCCTTCTTGCATCACCCACCGGATTAGGGAGCACGCAAATACAATATTACTCGTTGGTGTTAACCCCTCGAGGGTCAGAACACCGACAGATACTAGTCGATTTTGGGAGTTCAGCGAACATCATCTTCGCAAACGTGTTCGACCAGATGAAACTCAACAGGAGCCAACTACAGCCACTGGACACCCCACTGATTGGATTCGGTGGAAAGAAGATCAACACCCTAGGCAAGATATCACTACCAGTATCATTCAAAGACGGGGACTGTGCCAGGACAGAATACATCACCTTCGATGTGGTCGACATCTACTATCAATACACTACAATACTGGGAAGAGGATTTGCAAACAAGTTCAATGTGACAATACATATGGGCTACCTCTGCATGAAGATGCCAGCATTACATGGAATCATCATGGTACGGGGAAGTCAAAGAGAAGTAAGGAACATAGAGAAAGCAATCTACAAGGCACACAGAAACATCAACACTGTAGAAGCAGAGGAGCCTTCGGACATGCCTGCAAGAAAAACCAACATGGCAGACCAAGAAAACACAATAACATTACCATTGGAAGCAGCAGTCCCTAACAGGAAAGTGACCATAGGTGCCAATCTATCGAAGGAAGAAAGACATGACTTGTTAGAGCTACTAGCAAAAAACAGGGATGTATTTGCATGGTCAGCATCAGATCTACAAGGAATTAGTCGGGATGTGATTGAACACACCCTCGACCTCAACCCAAATATCAGACCCAAGAAGCAAAAACAGAGGAAGATGTTCGATGAACGCATAATTGTGGCTAAGGCGGAGGTGCAAAGGTTATTAGATGCCAAGGTCATCAGAGAAGTCAAGTACTCAGATTGGCTAGCAAATGTTGTTTTGGTGCCAAAAAAGAATGGCAAAATAAGAATGTCCATAGACTTCACAGACCTCAATAAGGCCTGCAAAAAAGATCCTTTCCCATTACCCAGGATAGATGCATCAGTTGATAAGGCAGCGGGATGCAAGCGCTTCTCTCTGTTAGATTGTTTCTCAGGATACCACCAGATATGGCTAAGGAAGGAAGATGAAGAGAAAACAAGCTTCACAACACCCTTTGGAACTTACTGTTTCGTTAGAATGCCGGAGGGTCTAAAAAACGCAGGATCAACGTTCTCAAGAATGATTCAAACTGTATTGCAAGCTCAACTCTGGAGAAACATTATAGCCTATGTTGATGATTTAGCAGTAGTTAGCAAGCAGACTGGAGATCATTTGGATGACCTCCGGGAAACTTTCGCTAGCCTCAGAGAAGCAGGATTAAAACTGAACCTAGAAAAGTGTATCATCAGTGTAAGCAGGGGGATGATGCCGGGTACATTGTTGGTCCAGAAAAGGTAAGAGCAAACCTAGATAAAACAAAAGCAGTATTAAAAATGAGAGAACCAGAAAACAAGAAAGAAGTACAGTGACTAACAGGCAGAATAGCAGCACTCAACAGATTCATCTCAAAATCAGCAGAACGAAGTCTACCATTTTTCAAAACACTCAAGGTCTCAGACAAATTCGAATGGGGCACAGAGCAGTCGGAGGCATTCCGGTAGCTCAAAAACTACATCACAAAAGACCTCATGGTTATAGCACCAGAAGTGGAGGCAACTTTGCTACTATACATTGCAGCCTCCGCAGGAGCGATTGGCATAGTACTAGTTCAAGAAAAGGAAGTTGACAACAAAAGCGTACATCACCCAGTATACTATGTATCAGAAGTACTGCAAGGAGCAAAACTAAACTATTCAGAGGTCGAAAAAATAGCATACGTAGTAGTCACAGCATCAAGGAAGCTTAAGCACTATTTTCAAGAACATGAAATTCTGGTACCAACAGCACAACCGTTAGCTGACACCCTGGGTAACAAAGAAGCATCAGGAAGAATCGGTAAATGGGCAATAGAAATATCTCAGTTCAGCATCAAGTTCATCTCAAGAACAGCAATCAAGTCACAAGCACTCATAGACTTTTTGGCGGAATGGACATCTCCGCAACACGCAGAAGACAAAGCGGAGGCTTCAATATGGACACTGTATATAGATGGCGCATGGGGCATCCAAGGTGCAGGAGCCTCTGCGGTATTAATATCACCATCGGGCATCAAAACAAAATACGCAGCAAGACTGTGCTTCAAAGCAACCAACAACGTAGCAGAGTACGAAGCAGTGATCCTGGGGCTCGGCAAGGCCAAGGCACTTAATGCGAAATACATCATGGTCAGAACTGATTCAAAGATAGTAACAGGACAAGTTGAGAAAGACTATGTTGCAAGGAACCCAGAATTGGCTGCATACCTAGAAGTAATCAGGGGTATAGATGAAGGGTTATGAGGGTGCTACACTAGCCAGAAAACAAAACTTTTCTGCCTCATAAACCAGGATCTACTGCTAGTTATAGGTCACGGGATTACCACTAGACACGCGGATGCAGCGGAAGATGACTCGATGTAGTCGTACGCGTCGCAGCAGGCAGTGCAGTTGCGTGGTCGTCCGTCATGCCAATCCCCTCGTGCGGTTCATCCCAGAGCTCCAGATGCAGCACCTCCGAGGTATCCCACACATACAGGGTAGAAGCGATGCGCCTCCAGACTGCTAGGTCCGCGAGGAGCAGAAGGCGCTAGCGTGGGGAGGGCGACGGCAGATGTTCAAGGCGTGTAACCCTCATCGCGCGCCCTACCCCTTGCTTATATAGGCGTCCCCAATGAACTCACGAGTTGGAGGCCCATTAGTAACCCTAAGCCTTACCTGAATTAGGCTTCCAGCCCCTTAAGTGTGCGACCCTGTGGGTTCACGCACACATTGACATGGGCTGAGTACTCCTACTCGCCCAATAGTTGACAGCGGCCTCTAGCAAGGCGTGACAACTCCTACATGCATGCAAAGATCATATCAGATGAACCACTATGACCATATACAAGTTATTCCCTTTGCCACTCAATATATGGTTCAACTCATGGGTTAACACTTAACCCAAGCACGGCCATGCATTTGTTGATCCAATCACTTGAGTGATCCAGTGATATCTCTCTCAAGTAGAGAGGGGCAAATTTCATTTTGATTGTCTATGTCTCATAGCATGCTTCCCGACCACCCGAAGACCAACTTTATAACTACCCAGTTATGGAGTAGCGTTTGACAGTCCCTAAGTAGGCCGTTTCACATCTTGAGTACATACCACAATCTCAGGTCTAAGGACATAACGTATATGATGTGAATAGAGACTTTCTCGTGTCGGGTCAGTCCAGCCTACATGTCTCACATGTGCCCACATTATTAGTTTGACATCTCCATGTCCATGACTTGTGAAACATAGTCATCAACTAATACATGTGCTGGTCTAATATTCAAGTGTGTTCTCACAAGAACGCCGACCAGGGACAACTTTAGAATAACCATTCAAGTAATTGAGTTCCACAAACAATTCACATAATTCCCAATCAATACAAGTTGTCTATAATGGATATTCAATGAACACTTGATACAATCAGAATATCATCATCTCATGATTAGCTCTAGGGCATATTCCCAATAGTCTCCCACTTGCACTAGAGTTAATCTCTTAGATGTCTAATCCCCATAGACCTCATGTGCGCCTCATGCTTAGGCTGTGGAAGAGCCTTTGTCAAAGGATCTGCTATATTTAAATCCGTATGTATTTTGCACAGTTTGATCTCTTCTCGTTTCACAAACTCTCAAATGAGATGAAACTTTCGAAGTACATGTTTGTTCTTCTAGTGATCCCTAGGCTGCTTAGCCTGTGCAATTGCCCCATTGTTATCACAATGTAAATTCAATGGGCCCAACGCATTCGGAAACACACCAAGATCAATGAGGAACCTCCTCAACAAGACACCTTCCTTTGCAGCGCCAGAAGCTGTAATGTACTCGGCTTCTGTTGTAGAATCAGACACCGTCTCCTGCTTGGAACTTTTCCAGCTAACTGCACCACCATTTATTGTGAACACAAAACCTGATTGAGATAGTGAATCATCCCCGTCGGTTTGGAAGCTAGCATCGGTGTAACCGTTTACAACGAGCTCCTCCTCACCTCCATAGATTAGGAACACATCCTTAGTCCTTCGTAAGTACTTAAGAATGTTTTTAACCAACGTCCAGTGACTCTCACCAGGATTGGCTTGATACCTGCTCACAACACTTAGAGCATAGGCTACATCTGGATGAGTACATATCATGGCGTACATGATGGAACCAACTGCCGAAGCGTATGGAACCTTACTCATGTGGTTGCGCTCAACATCAGTGGAAGGACACTGCTTATCACTGTAGCGCACACCATGTGACATAGGCAAGAACCCTTTCTTGGACTGTTCCATGTTGAACCTCTTCAACATCTTGTCAATGTAAGTACCCTGGCTTAATCCTATCAGCCTTCTCAACCTATCTCTATAGATCTTAATGCCCAAGAGGTATGTTGCTTCTCCTAAATCCTTCATAGAAAAACTATTATTCAGTGAAGTCTTTACAGATTGCAACATAGGAACATCATTCCCAATCAATAGTATGTCATCCACATACAAGATCAAAAACACAACAGTGCTCCCACTTTCCTTCTTGTAAACACAAGGTTCTTCTTCATTCTGATGAAAGCCAAACCCTTTGACGACCTCATCAAAATGAAGATTCCAACTCCAAGATGCTTGCTTTAACCCATAAATGGATTTCTTAAGCTTGCATATCTTTCTAGCATTATTAGGATCAATAAAACCTTCAACCTATATCATATACACGTCCTCTTCTAAATATCCATTTAGAAAGGCTGTTTTAACATCCATCTGCCATATCTCATAATCGAAATATGCAATAATTGCTAGAATGATCTGGATAGATTTAAGCATCGCTACCGGCGAGAATGTCTCATCGTAGTCAACCCCTTGAACTTGCCGAAAACCCTTTGTGATAAGCCGAGCTTTATAGACGTGAACATTTCCATCCATATCCTTCTTCTTCTTGAAGATCCATTTGCACTCAATGGGTCTAACCCCATCAGGCGGGTCAACCAAGTTCCAAACTTGATTGTCTTCCATGGAATCTATCTCGGATCTCATGGCACTTTGCCATTTCTCGGAATCTGGATCCATCATAGCTTTCGCATAATCCACGGGTTCGTCATCGTCTAACAATAACAAATCCCCATGCAATGCGTGAAGTCTTGCTGATCTTCATGGTTGTGGCGGTGTCTCCACTGCCACGGGTGTCTCAACTTGCTCTGCTATAATAGCATCACTCGTAGAGTCAGTCCCTACTGGCTCATCTTGAACTTCTTCAAGATACACCTTTTGTCCATTCTTTTCTATTTTGAAAAACTCTTTCTCTAAGAAAACACCATTTCGAGTAACAACCACTTTGCCCTCTGTCCGATTATAGACATAATACCCTAAAGTTTCCTTTGGATATCCCACGAAAAAGCACTTGTCCAATTTGGGTGTTAGTTTATCTGATATAAATCGTTTGACATAAACTTCACAACCCCAAATTTTCAAAAAAGACAAACTGGGACTCTTACCAGTCCATATCTCATATGGTGTCTTAACTACGAACTTAGATGGTACCCTATTCAATGTGAAAGCGGTTGTTTCTAGAGCGTATCCCCAAAACGATAAAGGTAGGTCCGACTGGCTCATCATAGACCGAACCATGTCCAACAAGGTCCGATTACGTCGCTCAGACACGTCGTTTCACTGAGGCGTTCCGGGTGGCGTAAGGCTGTGGAACAATTCCACAACTCTTAAGATGATTGATAAACTCGTGACTTAGATATTCGCCTCCACGATCAGATCGCAAGACCTTGATCTTCTTGCCATGTTGATTCTCTACTTCATTCTGAAATTCTTTGAACTTTTCAAATGTTTCAAACTTATGCTTCATTAGGTAGACATATCCATATCTACTAAAGTCATTAGTAAAAGTTATGAAGTATTGAAATCCTCCTCTAGCTGTCGTGCTCATTGGTCCACATACATCAGTATGTACAAGTTCCAACAAGTCAGTTGCCCTCTCAGGAAATTCTTTGAATGGCGCCTTGGTCATCTTGCCTAGCAGGCAATCCTCACATGTCTCATATGATTCAAAATCAAACGAAGTTAGAAGACCATCATCATGGAGCCTCTTCATGTGATTCTCACTTATATGACCCAAGCGACAATGCCACATATAGGTAGGACTTAACTCATTAAGCCAAGGCCGTTTAGCACTAACATTATAGACAGGTGCATCATCAAGATTTAAAATAAATAATCCATTCACAATAGATACAAAAGCCACAAACATGTCATTCTTGGAGATCACACAACCATTGTCTTTACTCGCAAAAGAATAACCATCCTTCATCAAACATGAAGGTGATATAATGTTTTGACTTAAGCTAGGAACAAAATAACTATTATTCAATTCCATGATAAATCCTGATGGCAGGTGAAGTTGCATCGTCTCGATGGTCAACGTAGCAACTCTTGCATTGTTGCCCACACGGAAGTCAACCTCTTCCTTTTCCACGCTTCTACTTCTTATCATTCCTTACATCGTATTGCAAATATGAGCAACCGATCCGGTATCAAATACCCAGGAATTGATATATGAATTAGCGAGAAAAATGTCCATAACATGAACGACAAGGGTACAAGTAGCAGTAATACCTTTACCGCCGCCATCCTTCTCTAAGGACGCCAAGTACTCCTTACAATTCCTTTTCCAGTGACCTTTCCCCTTGCAATAAAAGCAGCCTAAATTTGCAGATGGTCCAGCCTTAGCAGTAGATGGGTTTGGCTTAGAGATCTCATCTCTAGCCTTGCCCTTCTTCTTCCCCACCTCTTAAACCGAGGTCTGCTCTGGACCGTCAACACTTGGCCACTTCTGGCACCTTTCTTGATGTCAGCTTCTGCTATTTTTAGCATACCACACAGTTCACTCAAGCCTCTCTCCGCTCCATGCATATGGTAGTTTGAGATGAAGTTTTCATAGCTGGGCGGAAGAGACAATAGAATAAAATCAGTGGCCAACTCTTGGCCGATTGGGAAGCCTAGTGTCGTTACCGAGGAAATGGGTACCCCAAACCCCAGGTTTACCGAACTAAACCCCAAAAAATCAGCAAACCAAACCCTCCAGTGACCTCCCGCGCTAATGTACGAAGGCCCGTAGGCAAAGACATATCGGGCTGACCCACGAACGGACGACGACGGCCCAAAGCCAAAGCCTCCTCGAGGGGTTACCGAACGGACCAGAAATTCGGGCGACCCCTCGAGGAGGGAACTTCGCCCGGCGAATGAGCCTACCCTCGAGGACGTAACTTCGCCCGCCGAACGAGCCTGCCCTCGAAGATGGAACTTCGTTCGGGTGAATGGGCGGTCCTCGAGGACAGTGCACCCATCGGCTACCAACTCTCCCGTACGGATCCGGGCGCATTTAATGCAATCTACCTACCCCCGCCTAATCGTATGGCCATAGTTATGGTAACAGTCGCGAGAGTGGTGGTCAAATCTTGCTTTTACCGCCCATGCCCTGGAATCCTACGGATCGTGCTTCGCTGTTGCACCATGCCGAGCACTGTGCCATGTCGAGCACCCCCTCGAGACGTATGAGTCAGTACGTTTCCCGCATTTTCCAGGATTCGGCCTTATCCGGTGAGGCTCGACCCCTTCAACTCGACCACCTCGACCGTGCCCCTCGATGTCAAACGAACCCTCGAGCGGGACTCAACAACTCCCGACGCGACGGGAGCAGGACCTCCCATACCGATGTATATCGCTACAGTGGCACCAATGTAATCGGCTTTGACGTCATACGTCATCAACGTCATGCGAACTCAAAATACATGTATCCCTGTGCCCCTCCTTCATCTATAAAAGGAGGCACCAGGGTGTTAGAAAAAGGGACCAGACGAAAAAATGAGAGGATCTAGAGCATAGAAACGCTAAGGCTTTAGACCACAGAACTGCACCATGAGCTTGTGTAAGGTCGAGAGCTAGGCGGCCGACCGCCAAAGCCCCACCTCACGCTCCTCACACCCGCTTGTATTTTCCCTTGAACTAGCACTTCGGTGCAAGATAACACGAACTATCCTCCCCCCGCTGGACGTAGGGCCTTCTTTGCCCAAACCAAGATAAATTGCCGTATCCTTCTTGCATCACCCACCGGATTAAGGGAGCGCGCAATTACAAATATTACTCGGTGTTAACCCCTCGAGGGTCAGAACACCGACACCTAGCTTCTCCAACCTTTGAGTGTAACCAACCATCTTGATTACGTGTGGTCCTACTGTTGTGCCCTCTGCAAGCTTGGTTTCCACAGGCGCCTTAGAGATATTGAACCTTTCAGTCCTGGCCTACGTGCAGGACATCTCCTCAAGCACCACAATCATATCGTTCGCTGAGTGATTGTTATCGAAATGCATCTACAGATCAGGTTCCATACAAGCAAGCATAAGGCAACTCACTTCAAGATCAACATCGCATACTTTCTTGTAAGCGGCTCTTTTAGCAGCAGGTGCATTTTCACCAGGCTCATCTGGTAATGGGGTGTCTAGAATATCTTTCTTTTTCTCAGCCCTAAGAACAATTCTCAGGTTGTGGATCCAATCAGCGTAATTTGTTCCATTCAACTTATCTTTCTTAAGAATTGTACGCAAAGAAAATGGTTGATTGCGAACGGCCATCTATAACAAAAGTAATGCAAAATACTAAGACAATGTATCCAGGAAGGAGTAAATTATATCAAATAGAATATACTCCCACTAAAATCAATATCCCTCAATTGATACTTAGTGATTCAAGACCCACAACTAAAATCCCGACCAGTGAGCTTTAGCATCACCGCTGGTCGGTATGGTAGATCGGTAAGCAACACCTTGCTAATGATATCTCATATGACTTGTTGTTGGGCTAGCATCCCTATGCCAAGCACTCAACCTTTCCATGCTTCAAGATCCCTAACCGTTAGGATGACCTTGTTCAAGTAACCAAACCTTCTTGCAGTAAGTATCCGATACGAACTTGCCTAGTCTAGAAAAACCAGTGGCACCCTAATTTCATAGACCCACCACCGATTGTACAAGACTTATGACAGTGCAAGGTTTCGGGAAGCATTTAACTCAAACATTGCTGAGGGATTGTTCTACTTCACTACCGCACTCATGTAGACAAAACATAATAGCATATGAAAGTAGAACAAATAATGAGAATCACATTCACACATAGTGACATGGTATGGCCCTTTAATGAATGGTGATCTCCATCTCCATCATCTTGCCCATCATGGTGATCTCCATCTCCATGATCCATGTGTGTCATCCTTCTTGTGATAAGTCCTCCAAGAACTATCTTATCGTAGACTATACTAATTGATCTATGCCCAACATGTATGGTCTTACGTGTATCACTTAACTCAGATGGCGGATTAAACTGACCGGTATGAGTAGATCGTTACACGGCCACGCATCAAGAGCACAAAAATAGATTGAGTTTCCATCTACCACCTCATGTCACAATTGATCTAATCAAACTATGCAACCAAGACTAGCAGATCGCATCTACTATCTCTGCATATCATCTATATGCCATCAACCGAACCTATAACGAGCAACTACAGCTCTGATACCACTGAAGGGTTATAAGGGTGCTACGCTAGCCAGAAAACAAAACTTTTCTGCCTCATAAACCAGGATCTACTACTAGTTACAGGTCATGGGATTACCACTAGACGCGCAGATGCAGCAAAAGACAACTCGATGTAGTCGTACGCGTTGCAGCAGGCAGTGTAGTTGCGTGGTCATCCATCACGTCAATCCCCTTGCGTGGTTTGTCCCAGTGCTCTAGATGCAACACCTCCGAGGTATCCCACACATACAGGGAAGAAGCAATGCGCCTCTAAACTGCTAGGTCCACGAGGAGCAGAAGGTGCGAGCGTGGGGAGGGTGATGGTGGTTGTTCAAGGCGTGTAACCCTCACCACGCGCCCTACCCCTTGCTTATATAGGTGTCCCCAATGAGCTCACGAGTTGGAGGCCCATTAGTAACCCTAAGCCTTGTCTAATTCGGGTCCAACCCGAATTAGGCTTCCAGCCCCTTAAGTGTGCGACCCTATGGGTTCACGCACATATTGACATAGGCCGAGTACTCTTACTCGTCCAATAGTTGACATCGGCCTCTAGCAAGGCATGACAACTCCTACGTGCACGCAAAGATCATATCAGACGAACCACTACGACCATATACAAGTTATTCCCTTTGCCACTCGATATATGGTTCAACTCGTGGGTTAACACTTAACCCAAGCACGGCCATGCATTTGTTGATCCAATCACTTGAGTGATCCAGTGATATCTCTCTCGAGTAGAGAGGGGCAAATTCCATCTTGATTGTCTATGTCTCATAGCATGCTTCCCAACCACCCGAAGACCAACTTTATAACTACCCAGTTACGGAGTAGCGTTTGACAGTCCCTAAGTAGGCCATTTCATATCTTGAGTACATACCACAATCTCAGGTCTAAGGACATAATGTATATGACATGAATAGAGACTTTCTCATGTCGGGTCAGTCCAGCCTACATGTCTCACATGTGCCCACATTATTAGTTTGACATCTCCATGTCCATGACTTGTGAAACATAGCCATCAACTAATACATGTGTTGGTCTAATATTCAAGTGCGTTCTCACAAGAACGCCGACCAAGGACAACTTTAGAATAACCATTCAAGTAATTGAGTTCCACAAACAATTCACATAATTGCCAATCAATACAAGTTGTCTATAATGGATATTCAATGAACACTTTATTAATTATGGATACGATCGGAATATCATCATCTCATGATTAGCTCTAGGGCATATTCCCAACAATAGAAAAGAGATTCCAAGGTTTTACCCTAAAGCACATCCCAAGGGGGGACAACTCGGAGGCAGATGAGTTAGCCAAAGCGGCAGCAAATCTAATTGAGGTACCCAAAGGAACCTTCTACCAAGAATTGACATTACCAGCTACCGCAAAAAACAACAAAAGCATTTGCGGAGGTACTCCTAATAGACACAAAGGACTAGAGGAAACCTATAATTGATTTTATAAATGGAGTCCATGTGACATCAGATGAAACAATTGCATCAAGGCTGGCCGTACGGGCAAGGAACTACACGATAATAGATGGAGTTCTATGCAAGAAAGGAATAGTCCAACCATTGCTCAAGTGCATCACAGAATCAGAAGGCAGAGACCTCTTACAAGATATCCACTCAGGAACATGTGGATCACACATTGGCCCCAGAGCACTTTCAACGAAGGCAATTAGGCAAGGGTTCTACTGGCCAACGCATATCAAGGACGCATTGCATATAGTAAGAACTTGCAAAGCATGCCAGAGTTTTGCACCACACCAGGCATCTCCAGGAGCACAAACACAGCTAATACCTCTGGTCTGGCCGCTTTAGCGATGGGGGATGGATCTCGTAGGCCCATTACCTCCGGCCCAGGTGGAAGCAAATATGCAGTGATAGCAGTAGAATACTTCACAAGATGGATAGAAGCCAAACCGCTTGCAACAATCACTTTCAAAACAGTCAAGAAATTCTTCTGGCAAAATATAATTTGCAGATTCGGGGTTCCAAGGACGCTCACAGTCGACAATGGAAAGAAATTCGATTTAGACAAGTTCAAAGAATTCTGCAATAACATCGGCACACAGGTAGCCTTCGCCTCAGTCTACCACCCAGAGAGTAACGGAGCAGTGGAAAGTTCAAATAGGATCATATTCTCAGCAATCTCCAAGACATTGCTAGATCACAAAAAGGGAAAATGGGTAGAAGAACTGCCGAAGGTTTGTGGTCTCACAACACAAATGTATCAAGAGCCACCGGGTTCACTCCATTCAAGCTACTGTACGGAGAAGAAGCAATGATGCCAGAGGAGATCAAACACCAGAGCCTCCGCACAATAAAACAAAACCTCGCAAAGGATGAAGAGTACACCAAGGAGATGATCAAAGCATATAGGCTAGAAGCAATTGACAACATCGAGAAGTACCAAGGCCAAACTAGGAAATGGAGGGATGGAAAAGTGGTCACTAAAAACATCAAGGATGGCAACTGGGTAATGAGCCAGAGGCCAAACGCTCAGAACATAGGAAAGCTACAGCCAAAATGGGAAGGACCATTCATAGCCAAGCAAGGAGGGAGAAAAGGGTCATTCTATCTGCAAGACACAGAAGGAAGAACATCAACCCACTCCTGGAACATTGATAGCCTCCGGAAATACTACACATAGAATGTAAGGACTCCGTAGAATTATAAACTGAGGTCCCTAGATTTAAATTCCTGCAATTTACTTTTTCTGCAAAAATGGCTTGCACCCTTTTCCTCACAAAAGGGGCTCCAAATTGGAGGTGAGGTTTTTAATAAGGCAAGACCGTATGTAATTAACCTCTGAATGTATAAAGAGGACCCCAAAAAGCAATACCTAGGACAGTTGAAAGCAGCCAGCACCGCAGCTGCAATATTCGACAACTATTCATGATTTGACAAGATTACTTCATGCGACCGTTTAGAAAAATGAGAAGGTATGAAGCAACCTCCAAAATAGCCTCCGCTAAAATGCCAAAAGTCCTCAACAAAGCCCTGTCCTATTAGGCAAACAACAACAATGGGTTGCTGAGAAGGCATGAAGCAACCTCCGAAATAGCCTCCGCTAAAATGCCAAAAGTCCTCGACAAAGCCCTGTCCTATCAGGCATCGAGGCAGGCAACAACAACAATGAGAAGGCATGAAACAGCCTCCGCAAGATGCCAAAAGCCCTCGACAAAGCCCTGTCCTATTAGGCATTGAGGCAGGCAATAGCAACCATAGGTTGTGAATGAAGAAGGCATGAAATAGCCTCCGTTGAATACCAAAAGCCCTCAAAAAAGCCCTGTCCTATCAGGCATCAAGGCAGGCAACAGCAACCACAGGTCCCGGACGAATAAAAAGGCATGAACCAGCCTCCGCTAGATACCAAACGACCTCGAAAAAGTCCTATCTTATCAGGCATCGGGGTAGGCAAAAGCAATGGCAAGTTGCGAAATGAACTGGGGAAGACCTATAAATCAATTCAGGCACCAGTACTAAAAAAGAGAGAAACATCACACTAGCCAATAGTGACCTCCGAAACAACGTGCTAAGGTAAGCAGAGGTACCATTTATGAACTCACAGGTCATGTAACCTCTGCACTACACACCTTCCAAAACGGAGGTAATATAATTGCAAAAGGAGCATATAAAATCATTCTAGAGCGGAGACAAGGCCTAAAGCACAATCATTTATTATTCAACTTTATATTTACAACAGACAAGGCTATTTGCACCTTACTCATAACAGGAACAATGTGCACAGCGCACAAATTTAAATACTAGACCGAAATGCACGACCTCCGGATCAAAGTATCCAGCCACCCCACCCAGCTAACCTGCTACCACAAGACATGGAAGTAGAACGGAGGTTACCGGCACTTAAACCTCTGCCACTAGCAATGATGCAGGTAAAACCTGAGAAACTACAGAATATCCCCTATCACCTCCCGGCTACATACCACCCTATGCCTTCGAAAACCAGGCCACTTCAATCAAGTCCAACAGACACTAGGTACGAAGAGAAGGAGGTGAACCTCCAACGCCAGCTTGTACATGGCAAATTCTAAAATCAGCTGTTAGCACACCACTTTGCACCTTCCATTCACAAGCAACCGCCGCATCCAAAATCCTTACATCAGCAATGCTAAATAAGAACACAGCTGGCCACCATCTCTGAGGCTGTTCCATTACGAGTCCTTACACAATAACAACACAAAAAAGCTCTTAGTAAGCACCATCAGAATAATGTACACAACAAAGCAGCCAAAATGATCAAGGGGCGAATAGATCCTTTTATAAGGACCTCCAAAGCATCATTAAACCAGCTATAGCTACCATCATTAAAAGAAGCAAGTACCAAACTAGTACCTGTGTAACCTAGCCTCTACAAGCGACGGTGCTAAACAAATAAATACCAAGGATACGCAAAATACACAAGGGGTACTATAAAAGAAGTAGAGCTCAACCTCGGCGCACATGAGCGTTAGGAAAGTGCCGCACACAACCAACTCCACATAACCAAAACCTGCTTAAGGGAGATGGAGGCAGACATCCGCATACAGATGACCAAAAATAATGAGATACCGCGCAAGAAATCGTAATGAGGTTGGCAAAAGAAATGTTTCAGAGACAACTGTGGTCTCCGGGACAATGCCAAAGAGGGAAGCCAGTAGAGCAAGCTAGTCAGGATCATCATCTGAACGGAGACAAGGGGGATACCACATAAGAACTCGTAATGTCCTCCCGTCTCCGCTGAAATCAACCACAGCTTACCTCCGCAGAATAAGCATCGGGACACGCGGAGAAATTGCTGAAGACTGCAAAGTCGAACACAACAAGACCGACACCAGAACTGGTTGAAGAGAAACAACGATTGTAATATCCGTCGTAGGCTAGAAATAAAGTTATTAATATGCAAATGTGCCTCAAAGTGGTTACAACCTCCGGAGAGGAAAACAGAAATCACCTCCAGAGGTAACACTTACAATAGGGCACGAAGGCCTCCGACTAATTAAGGCTTCCTCCGCAATATAGCAACCTCGCAAATGACATGTCGATCACAACACTAAACCTCCGCGCAAATAAGGATAATTACAAAGGTCTAGATGGACCACGCCACGCAAGAGAGCGAATAAAACTAGGACGTGCACCATCTAAGTCGCTAAGAACAAAATCAAACATGTCGTCCACTGAGAGCCTAGGAAACACCGACTTCCAATAAGTCCACAGCTCGCCGCTAACATAAACATCGTTGCGCATAAAGGTGATAAGCTCGACCTCCTGCACAGGCCCCAAATTGCAGACCTGTAGAGGATGATCCAGCCATTAATATTTTACAAAGAGTAACATAAATTGTTCTTTACATGTGCACAACGGCACCAGGTTAGCAAAATACAAAACGTGTGCAATCACAAATGAAGGCAAATTTCTACACCTCCTCGGCAGCGGTCAAGTCCTGAGGCTCCATGCAAGCTCCCAGAGACACTGCCGCTTCCTCCGCCAGGGAATCAGTCCCAGCGCTGGCAGGAAGAACTTGGGGGCAGAGGCGTCGATGTTGGCAGATCCCCAGGTTCATGCAGAAGTGCCGCCAGAAGAAGTCGGCCCATGACCGCTGTGTCTGCCATACTTTAGTTGCTAAAAAAGATAGAAAATAAGACAAGGGAATCGCAAATACAGCTCTCACAGCAAAAGACACGAAAAGCAAACCATACATACCATTTCACGGGTAACATTGGCCATGGCAACGGTCTCTGACCGACCGAACTTGGACCAGAACCTCTCCATAAAGTTGCGCACAGTGGTCTTAACAAAACAATCCATTCTGCCAAGTTCAGTGGGATCTCCTAGCTCAGGGCAATCAAAATTTCCAATTTGGGTAGTGCCCTTGGACACAAAGAGCTTGCACAGATAGGTGGTGGAGGTCTTTGCACTGAAATCAGAAACTCCGGTCATAAACTCAATAAGATTGGCGAGGTTTCCCTTGATCCAGGAAAAGACATCGGAGGTAGAAGCCTCATGATTGACCGGAGTCACTACACCACCAAATGCCCGGACAGCGAACACATAAGATTCAGCCACTTCTAGCCCAATCAACCTAGTGGCAGTCAGCTCCTTCTCAAGCTCTTGGACCTTAGATTTAAGAGCCGCCGCCAATCGCAGTTCAGCATCCACTTCTTGCCGTAGGAGATTGGAAATCTCAGCGGCTTTGTCCGCACGCTGGATGGCGGTGGCCTTCGCTTCTTTGGCAGCAACCTCCGCTTCTCTAGCAATAGCAAGAGACCTCTTTAGCTCATCGGATTCAGCCCCAAAAGCTGATAGCTGTTCCACCAGAGCGGAGGCCTTCTAAGCCATTCGTCCCTTCTCTTGGGTCTGAGAATCGACCTCCGCCTTCAAGACCTTGATAGCTTCATCCTTCTTGACCAGTTTAGCGCAGCTACTGGTCTCAACAGCCATGGATAAGGTGGCACTCTAGAGATAGCAATGCCCAAATCAGATACTTAACAAAGAGTATATAGCTACAAATGGATAATAAAACCAAACTTACAATAACATGATGGTTAATATTGGCATCCATCAAAGTCTGAAACGACAGCCTAGCAAGATGCCGGTACAAGTCCCCGCCCATGGAATCAGTCAGCTGACCAATACCTTCAGCCCAGCCAAGGAGAGCACCTATACCCTCATCACGGCAGCCATCGGATGGGAGAGGCCCAGCGCCAACTATACCCACCGGAGGTCGTGAAGCGGTAGGCACTGCCTTAGCAACGGCTCCTCTAGAAAAAGGAACACCTAATGCTAGAGGCGACGGAGGTGCAACTGAATGGCCTCAGTGGTAAGGATATCTAAAAGCAGACAAAAAACACAAGTCAAACAACAAAACAAGAAAACACCAAATCTCAGGAAAAATATATATATATCATACATATGCTCACTGAGTAAGGAAACTTCCCTGTCAGAGGCATAACCACAAGAAACCTTCAAATTCAGGAAATCCACATAGGTCATACTTCGAGTAAGAACGTTACCTTGACTCAAAGTGTACACATCTTCGGGGACCTCAGTATCCTCTGTTCAGAGTGGGGCAGCCTCCGCAGGCTTCTCAGCGCAACGAGCCGCACCACCGGCCTCCAACTCATCCTCATCAGAGCTGGCGTCCAGATATGCACTAGCAAAAGGCTTTATGGAAAGCTCAGCGGGCGTTGTCTCAACATGCGCATACACAAGTTCAGCAGCCGGTGAGACAGGCCTAACTGATGATGAACTAGAGCCCACAGCTGCTAAGGCATGAGATGCCTCTAGGGAAACAGCAGGCGATGGAGATCGCCGAGACAGGCCCTCGGAACTGAGCAGTGCCAAAGCATCAGTTTCCATCAGAAACTCAGTCCCCACCTTCGGATTGACAGTAATGTCCCTATCTTCATCATAGAGGTCTTCAAAAACGTCCTCCATCTCCGCAGGTTCAGTGGAGGCTCCTTTCTACTTCTTTGGGCCTCCGCACGCCAAAGCGCCAGCCTTCCTTTTCTTTCCCTCGGTGACCTTCATAGCAACCCGGCAACAGCAAACTCTTTCTTCTCATTTTTCTTCTTCAGTTTCTCAGGGAGCTCATGCTCAGTGTAGTGGATGCCGAGTTCCTTGAAGACCCTATAGAGGCAAGGCATAGTACCAGCCTCAGACCTCCGGGCAAGATACTCCTTCTCAGAAACTTCCCCAAGTATCTTGACGGAATTCCGCTCAGTGGCATGGACAAAGTCCTCCTTGCTCTGACCCTCAGGGAGCTGTAGCCCAAAATGCGGACATAGGATTCCACCAGCGACACCAAAAACTGGAAGGTCCAGTTTCTGCAGGACAAACTTCTTCCTATCCTTTTCGCCAAGCAAAGGCCAGAAATCAGAGGCAATCATCTCCTCCACAAGGTCCCGCCCTCCAGAATAACGGCAAGCATTAGCAAATGCTCTAGAACAGGACTTCCTTTTCTCGGAGATGGTTGCCTTCGGCTTGATGCTGGTGTGTGGGTCCATCCAGGTCATAACGGAGGCGAAGGGAAAGGTAATGATCCTCTAACCATCCTCTCTGACCTCAGAAGCACCAGAAGTCTTCTCGTAAAACCAGAAGTCCATCCAGTCAGCGGGCTCCCACTTCCCCCGCTGACACCAAGAAATAGCAATCTTTTCCTTGCCCTTGCCAGGGTTCCTCTTGGCCATGAAGCTACATGATGTGAACTGCGCAAGTCTTATTCCAACATACTTCGACTATTTTTGCAACTCATAAAATTCAGCGAAGGTGTTTATACTGATTCCCCCACCATATGATTCGATGGCCCAAAGAAACTTACTCATATTCAGAAATGCATGAGGGGTCATGTGATGAAGTTGCACGTCAAACCACTCAAGCATGTACCGAACAAAATTGCAACAGGGAAAGCGAAGGTCGTAGGTAAAGAAATCCCTGAACACAACGGCCTCATCTTGCTCAGGCAATGAAACAATCTCTTCACCTGGAGCTCGTCCACGACCAACAGGGATGTAGCCCTTCTCCTCGAGGCTATCCACCATCACCTGGGTCATCCGGCTATGACCAAAGTCGTAGCTAACCTCCGAGTCAGAAAAAGTAACCTTCGGAGGCATTAGATACATAGGGGAGGCCTCGACGTCAGAAAGTGACTCCTCAAGATCCCTGGCATCTGTAGCCGCCAGCATGCACTGCTCAAAAAGGCCAAGGAAGCCTCCAACTCCGACGCCCTGGAGCTGGGAATAGGGGCCGGAGAACGGGCGACGACGCGCACAGCAGGGGCGTTTAGGTGCCACGGCGATAGGATGCCGGGGCAAAGGCAAGAGCGGAGGCAGCAAGCAAAAAGGAAACTATAACACTCTATTGTTAAGCATGCATAACCACTTGCATTCTTAAGCATAAGCATCATTATGCATGGCATTGATGAAAAGAGCAATTGTTATTTTATGTGGATGCTTGAATTATTCAAATTATGGTTGCATTTCACATGAATTGGATAAGTGGTATGAGTGTTTGGTGTTTGATGACCTCCAAACTAACCTAGACATGATTAGGACACCAAATGAACCTAGGTTTATGTTCATGGTTTTGGTTAATTAAGCTTTGCTGTCATGGTTGACCAAGGTGGACCATGAAAGCGGTTTTGTTTGACTGATTTGAAAGTGGTAGCTAGATTGCTTGCATGTGTGTGCACCCTAAATAAAGTTTTCAGAGAATTTCATAAGGAACAAAAGTTGTTATTATCACTTTTCATGAAAATGCCTGGAAGATGTTCAAAAATGTTGAAAAAGGCAGATTTGGGGCTGTTTTCCATTTTTAGGGATTTAAGGGGTATTTTCATTTGGATTTTTGTATTTCAAAATCTATTCAGAATCTGGCCATACTTTGTATAGATGAAATGTTCTACTCTTCTAGAGCTACATTTTCTTCAATATAAGTTTTGGCTAATTCGGCTTGGTTTGCGAGTTATAGGTGGTTACTCAGAATGGTTGAATACATTGTTATCTTGGATAACCATGTGGAGAAAATAAATTGAGACCGGGCGGGATTGGTGTTGAGACTGAATTGAAGGTTCAGTGAGGTTATCCCATCTATGTCGAACTAGAACCCCGTCCGTTGTATGTCCTCAAGTCATATTGAATTTATGCCTCACATTTAGCTGGAAGGATAAGTCATTCCGACCGCGAAGCCTGGATTTGGTTTGGGCCAGGAGTCGACCTGCTGTATGCATCGTATTGGTGAAGATGGGGGACCACGGGTTACGCGGAGAGTAAGTCCAAGGTCAGGGTCACCCTAAATAAGGCAGCCGGGCGGTTCCTGGATACGATTGTACCTGTTGATCCCGTGACTTTTCCCAAATTGAATTTTTGGTGATCTGTAGCTCACCTTAGCAGGTGAGTGTGGTTTGTGTGAGGAATACCTGCCAGCTGGTTAGTAATCGATTATAATCACTATCGTTCCTGGACAGTGAACACTTGACTTGAGCAGCGGCATCGTAGTAAGAACTTGAACAAAGAGATGAGATGGTCGAGCTCTTGAAATGGAAAGATACTCAACCGGATTGGTTACTTTTCCTGTTGAATAAATATTACCATGCTTGTTTAGTACAGGTGCTAATGTAGCATCATAAGGTTAATCAGATTAAAATACATTGCTAGAAGGTTATAGTCAAATCTTTCTTTAATGCAAGCTCTTCCGCAACGTATGAGTCAGCTATCCTACTTATACAGCCTTGCATACTCCTTGGAGTCAATTTATTTTTAGTTTATGACGGGTAAGTCTAGCTGAGTACATTCTCATACTCAGGGTCTTATTTCCCATATTGTTGCAGATGGTGAGATATTTTATGGCTATTGTCAGCATTGCTTCTATCCCGCGTTGGGTGATGACTAGACTTTGGGCATGGTCACTCTTCTCTACTTAATGCTTTTGTTGGATGTTGATCAAGAACCTGGCACCGTATTTGAAATGAGTGTGTGTGGTATTTGAACTCAATCGCTTCTGCTATTTTGAAAATTGAACTTGGTTTGTAATAACTTTATTTGTACTCCGATGGTGTAAAACTATGTTGCAAACTATGTACGTTGCGAATGGTGAACGCTAAACTCATTACGATCTTGGTCGTGCTGGAAATGTTTAAAATCCTTCGAGATTTTGGTATGACTACCAGGTTTATTAGGTCTCAATCATGTAGTTTGCCGTCTTAATGGTGAATTATATGCTTGTGCTCTAATAAATTAGTCGGTTCTATCACAGCTGGCATCGGAGCAAGGTTTAGCATTACTATTCATAAGTATTTAAAATAAAATAGTTTTTGTTGCGAAAAGTATTTACAAAATGTATAGCTATACATAGGTGTTCAAATCTATGGTTTTTGAAAATTTAGAGTGTGCCAGTTGTCATATCCTTTATGCCCAATAGGATTCAGGTGGCTTAATTAAGTCCTGACTTGGGGAATTGTATCATATTTTCTGTTTTGTCATTGCCTATACAATGACGGAGTCGTATGGGTGCCATTCACTTGAGTGGTAATGTATGGATCAAATTGCCTCTACGCCCTGGTAAGTGTGAGTTGTGAGGGCATGATTGGATGCAATGCCAGTCTAGGGGAGTGCTTATTGATGCCGGATTATTCACATGTTGCACACATGTTTATATGAAGGTATCCCATGTTGGGACCGTCTTCTGGCGGTGTCGTCTTCTGCGTGACTTGTTGGGGTAGTAAGTAATCGGTGTTTTCACCTTGTCCGGAAGGTGCAGAATTTTTACGTCGAATTGCATTCATATGGGATATGGGCTGAAATGAATTTTTTGAAGGTACACTAACCGTGAATGGTAGAATGAAGTAGTTACGTATAATGAGAGAACGATGTATGCCACCGCATAGCGTGTTAGATTATTAGTTCGTGAGGACGTATGTAACATGCATGCATCATGGTTAAAATTGCTCATTCATGCATTCATAGTTCCTTCCCTTATAAATAAATTGTCTCATTTCTTTAAAATTTTAAACTTATGGGATATACAACTTTTGGACAGATGCCGAGAACCAAGCAGAATGCTCGCACGTCCACTGGAGGAGGAGTGCCCCGTGGTCCTTTGGCTGTCCGTGAGTCGGTGCCAAGGGAGGTGGACACTTTCCTTGAGGAGCACGCCATGCCTAGCCTTCTTTGGAGGATTCTCTCCAATGCTGGGTACACGGTGGGCATGGAGCCTCACTACTACTGGGACAAGGATGACTTGGTGAACTATGGAGAGGCTCGGGTGGAGGTAGTTGTCCCACCTTTGGACGGTGACCCCCACTGGGTTGGGTGGCACTGTTTTGGTGCGGGCAGGACTGCCAAGACGGGTGCCACATTTGCAGCTTTTGACATGGTGGAGCACCTGATGGAGGAGATCCCACACCAGCTTGCCCAGGCTTTTCTTGGTGTGTTTCCCTTTGCTCACCGCCTTTCTAGGTGGCCACATGCAGAGGGAAAACCACTGGAGGCAGGTCCTGAGGAGGCGCAGGGTAGTGACACGCCTGCCATGAGTGCTATGTTTGCAGTGATGAGGGCCTATGTCAGCATGGAGACTAAGGCACTTCGTCTGAGTGAGGAGTTCAAGGAGGATCGAGCTGATGCGCGCAAGGAGAAGCGTGAGTTGACACATGAGCTTTAGCGCTCACAGGAGGAGGTAGCTCGTGTGTCTCAGCATCGAGACAAGGTTGTGCTGGAGAGCCAGAAGATGGCTCAGGCTAGGGATGAAGCCTAGTCCGAGTTCCATCGTCTTAGCATCTGTCAGCAGCAGGTGCTAGAGGAAGTGGAGGATGTTCATGCTTACAATGCTAGTCTTCACGAGGAGGTGCACAGGAAGCAGGAAGAGATCCGCCAGCTGAGGGCAGCCTTAGTAGCAGCTAGAAGGGCTATGAACAGTGCTTCTAGTGAGAGTAGCAACAATGGAGAGTAGCCTTGTTGATGATCGCTAGTCTCTAGTTGTTCTTTTGTGTTCCTGTCGGGTGGTCATGTAACCCTTTTGCATGCTATCGAGACTTTGATGTAATGTTGGAACATGGTGTTTAATGTGGCGATATCCGTACACTTGTAAAAGTCCAGTGTATGTATGCTGGCAAAATGTGGATATTGTAAGACGCTTTGCGATGGCTCAAAGTAATATTAGTAGTGATGTTGTGATATGAAAATTGGGATTATTGTGCCTCTATTTATTGTGAAAATTTATTTTCCTCGATAAATTCAGTTTGGCATGATTTTTATATTCACCTCTCATTATGACAACATTCACCTAATAAATACTTATTGCTGAAATATGCAGATGCCAGTTACCCGTAGTGGTTCGGGTGGTAATGGTAGTGGTGGTGCTGAAGAGGGTGCTGATAATACTACACGTGGTGTACCGCCCCCACCTCTGACCAATGCGGAGCAGCTATTTGCTCAATTCTTGGGCAGCCAGCGCAATGTGGAGCAGCTTCTTCGTGAGAGCTTGGCCCGTGATGTTCGTCAGGGTTCTCAGCACAATCAGTATAGCAGCTTCAAGGACTTTCAGGACACCAAACCTCCGGTATTTAAGGATGCTCCTGAGCCACTTGAAGCAGATGAATGGCTCAACACCATGAAAGATAAATTTCATCTTCTAAGGTTAACAGAAGAACTGAAAGCGGAGTATGCAGCCCATCAACTTGAGGGACAAGCGGGGACGTGGTGGAAGCAACATCACACCACCTTTCCACAGGGTGTTCCTATTACTTGGGACCACTTTGTACGTGCTTTTTGGGGAATTTCATTCCTCCAAGTTTGATGGCTATGAAGAAGACTGAGTTTCTGTCGCTCACTATGGGAACTCGTAATGTGAAGGAGTATCTGCACGCCTTCAATACCTTGAGTTGGTATGCTCCTGAGTTTGTTAACACTAATGAGAACAAGATAGCTAGTTTCAAGACAGGCTTGAGTTCCAAGTTGATGAAGACCATGAGCACTTCTGCCCGTGTTACTTTCAATGATTTTCTGAATGATTGTATTATGCAAGAAAACAGTAATAACGTTCATGCTACTGCCAAGAATCGCAACAGAGCTCATGATGGAGGTGGCTCTTCTCAGGTAAGAGCCCCAACTGCTTTTCGTACGCCATTTCGTCCACCGATGTCTGAGGCGAGATTCAGGCCCCCGTAGCAGAAAAGGCATAACAATTATCCAGCTCAGAATCTGCAGAAGCATCACAGAGCATTCAAAGTTCCTGCTCCACAGGGGAAACCAGGACAGAGCAGCTTGACCGGTGCTAACAAGACACCTGTTAATGGACCTTGCTACAACTGCAACCAGACAGGGCACTTTGCTCGTTATTGCCCTTTTCCTAAGAAGCAGCAGGCCCCGTACCAAGCTCGTGTGCACAACACCTCGATTGAGGAGATTCTTGCTGGTGAACCAGTGACTGCGGGTATGTTTTCTGTGAATCAAATCCCTGCCGCTGTTTTATTTGATTCTAGATCATCGCATTCTTTCATGAATCAAGCATTTGCACAGAAGCATGATCAAAAGATACTTGAATTGAGCATTGAATTCAAGGTTAGTTCAGCTGGGGCTGATATAACAACTAAGCAGATAGTCCAGGGTGCAACCCTAGACCTAGATAAGTGGAGGTTTTGGTTGAACTTGATAGTTCTACCTGGCTTAGGAGTGGACGTGATAGTGGGGATGAGTTGGATGAAATTCTGGGGTATTGTGATCGATATAGGTAATAGGATGCTATCTATTAGAAATCCTCTTGGGGAGGGTACCTTTCAAGTGCCGTTACCCCAAAAGTTTAAGCTGGAGAGCGTATCCTATTCTACTCGTGTGACCCCTCTTCCTAAAATTTCTGTTGTGTGTGAGTTTCCGGATGTTTTTCCTGAAGAGCTTCCGGGTCTTTCACCAGATAGGGATGTTAAGTTTCGCATAGAGTTACTGCCTGGCACCGCCCCAATTTCTAGGAGGCCATATCGGATGCCGCCAAATGAATTGGAAGAGCTTAAAAATCAGTTGAAAGAATTGTTGGACAAGGGTCTTATTCGCCCTAGTGTGTCAGAATGGGGTTGTCCTGCTATCTTTGTGAAGAAGAAGGATAAATCTCGATGGATGTGCATGGATTATCGTCCACTCAATGCTGCGACCGTTAAGAACAAGTATCCGTTACCCTGTATTGACATTCTATTTGATCAGTTATCCA
Organism: Bothriochloa decipiens; assembly: GCA_023333625.1. Classification (NCBI taxonomy): domain Eukaryota; kingdom Viridiplantae; phylum Streptophyta; class Magnoliopsida; order Poales; family Poaceae; genus Bothriochloa; species Bothriochloa decipiens. The sequence goes on along the minus strand of CM041635.1, from coordinate 42,980,309 downwards.
AGGCGAGAGTGTTTTCCAAGATTGATCTTAGGTCTGGTTACCATCAGATCAAGATTAGACCAGAAGATGTGGGTAAGACCACTTTTTCTACTAGATATGGATTGTATGAGTATCTTGTTATGTCCTTTGGCTTAACAAAGGCTCCTGCATACTTCATGTATCTAATGAATTTGGTCTTTATGCCAGAGTTAGACAAGTTTGTGCTGCTGTTTATTGATGACATCTTGGTGTACTCAAAAAATAAAGAAGATCATGCCGAGCATCTAAGGATTGTTTTAGACAGGCTTAGGGAACATAAGTTGTATGCCAAGTTTAGCAAGTGTGAGTTTTGGCTCAAGAAAGTTTAATTCCTTGGCCATGTTCTATCTGATGAGGGAATCTCAGTAGATCCGAGCAAAGTACAAGAGGTGATGAATTGGGAAGCACCAACTTTTGTGCATGAAGTTTGGAGTTTTCTTGGTCTAGCCGGATATTATCGTCATTTTATTCTGGATTTCTCGAAGATTGCCAAACCTATGACAAATCTGTTGCAGAAAGAGAAGAAGTTTGACTAGACAGAGGAGTGTGAAACAGCTTTTCATACCTTGCGGGAATTGTTGACCACTGCTCCTGTTCTTGCGCAACCAGATTTAGGGAAACCTTTTGATGTATATTGCGATGCATCAAAAACAGGCTTAGGATGTGTGCTTATGCAAGAAGGGAGAGTCATAGCTTATGCCTCATGCCAGTTGAAGAAGCATGAAGTGAATTATCCAACCCATGATTTGGAGCTAGCAGCTGTTGTGCATGCTCTAAAAATCTGGAGGCATTACTTGCTGGGTAATTTCTGTAAAGTCTACACTTACCACAAGAGTCTAAAGTATATCTTTACCCAATTTGAGTTGAACATGAGGCAACATCGATGGATGGAGTTTATCAAGGACTTTAATATGGAGATCTTATATCATCCAGGCAAGGCAAATGTAGTCGCAGATGCGTTGAGTCAAAAATCACATTGCCATGCTATTCAACCTTTATTAGCAGATGGTTTTGGCCTCATGCATCCTGTTGTGCTGCGTAACATCTAAATTAGTTGTTCGCTTGAAATCAAGATCATCGAGGGTCAGAAAACTGACAAGGGTATAGGTCCTATCAAGGAGAAGATGCTGAAATAGCCAATCAAGCATTTCAGAGTAGATGAGAAGGGAATCGTATGGTTTGATGATCGTCTGGTCGTACCAAAAGATAGAGAACTCAGAAACCAAATCATGGATGAAGCTCACTTATCAAAGTTATCTATTCATCCTAGAGGTAGTAAGATGTTTCATGATCTAAAGGCTCGCTATTGGTGGACAAAAATGATAAAGGAGATTGCAGCCTATGTCGCACATTGTGACATCTGTTGTCGCATAAAGGCTGTTCATTTGAAGCCAGCCGAAATGCTTCAACCGTTGCCGATTCCTGAATGGAAATGGGAAGATATCAGTATGGATTTCATTACCGGACTTCCCACCACTCAAAAAGAGCATGACTCTATTTGGGTAATCGTTGATCGACTTACCAAGAGTGCGTATTTTATTCCAGTTCGTACAGATTATCGACCGCCTCAATATGCCGATATTTATCTCAAGGAGATCATTCGTTTGCATGGAATTCCCAAGACAATTGTATCTGATCGAGGATCTCAGTTTACCGCTCATTTCTGGGAACACTGAATCATAGTACCGCTTATCATCCTCAAACTTCAGGTCAAATAGAAAGAGCGAATCAAGTTCTTGAAGATCTCTTGAGGGCTTGTGTTTTATCATCCAAGGGTTCATGGGAGAAATGGTTACCTTTGGCAAAATTCTCTTATAACAATAGTTACCAAGAGAGTATACAGATGGCTCCTTTTGAGGCACTGTATGGCCAAAAGTGTAGAACGCCTATGAATTGGGTAGGACCTAGAGAAAGAAGATATTATGGTATTGACTTTGTTAAAGAAGCTAAAGAGCAGGTTTGAACAATTCAACAACACATAGCAGCTGCACAATCCCATCAGAAAAGTTATGCTGACAAGAGGAGAAGACCTCTAACTTTTAATGTTGGTGATTATGTGTATCTGAAGGTCTCTCCTATGAAAAAAGTGTAACGTTTTGGTGTTAAAAGGAAATTGGCACCTCGTTATGTCAGTCCATATCAGATAGTCGAAAGAAAAGGATTGTGGGCCTATAAGCTCAAACTGCCTGAAGAGAAGAGTGCAGTGTTTCTTGTTTTTCATGTATCTCAACTCAAGAAATGTCTATGTGTTCCAACCGAAGAAGCCGTTAAAATCAAAGACATTAAGCTGAGTTCAGATTTAACTTATGAAGAGAAACCTATGAGACTCCTGGATGTCAAAGACAGAGTGACCAGAAATCGTGTGGTCAGGCAATACAAGGTTTCTTGGAGCAATCATGACGATAGCGATGCCACTTGGGAAACCGAGGACTATTTAAAAGAAGTATATCCCGATTTTCATAAAGAATGGTTAGTCTACTCAAATCTCGGGACATGATTTCTTTAAGGGGGGAAGGGCTGTAACACTCTGGTGTTAAGCATGCATAACCACTTGCATTCTTAAGCATAAGCATCATTATGCATGGCATTGATGAAAAGAGCAATTGTTATTTTATGTGATGCTTAAATTATTCAAATTATGGTTGCATTTCACATGAATTGGATAAGTGGTATGAGTGTTTGGTGTTTGATGACCTCTAAAGTAACCTAGACAAGATTAGGACACCAAATGAACCTAGGTTTATGTTCATGGTTTTGGTTAATTAAGCTTTGTTGTCATGGTTGACCAAGCTGGACCATGAAAGCGGTTTTGTTTGATTTGAAAGTGGTAGCTAGATTGCTTGCATGTGTGTGCACCCTAAATAAAGTTTGTAGAGAATTTCATAAGGAACAAAAGTTGTTATTATCACTTTTCATGAAAATGCCTGGAAGATGTTCAAAAATGTTGAAAAAGGCAGATTTGGGGGCTGTTTTTCCATTTTTAGGGATTTAAGGGGTATTTTCATTTGGATTTTTGTATTTCAAAATCTATGCAGAATCTGGCCATACTTTGTATATATGAAATGTTCTACTCTTCTAGAGCTACATTTTCTTCAATATAAGTTTTGGCTAATTCGACTTGGTTTACGAGTTATAGGTGGTTACTCAGAATGGTTGAATACATTGTTATCTTAGATAACCATGTGGAGATAATAAATTGAGACCGGGCAGGATTGGTGTTGAGACTGAACTGAAGGTTTAGTGAGGTTATCCCATCTGTGTCAAACTAGGACCCCGTCTGTTGTACGTCCTCAAGTTATATTGAATTTATGCCTCACATTTAGCTGGAAGGATAAGTCGTTCCGACCGCGAAGCCTGGATTTGGTTTGGGCCGGGAGTCGACCTGCTGTACGCATCATATTAGTGAAGATGGGGGACCATGGGTTACGCAGAGAGTAAGTCTGAGGTCAGGGTCGCCCTGAATAAGGCAGCCAGGCGGTTCCTGGATACGATGGTACCTGTTGATCCCGCGAGTTTTCCCGAATTGAATTTTCGGTGATCTGTAGCTCACCTTAGCGGGTGAGTGTGGATTGTGTGAGGAATACCCGCCAGCTGGTTAGTAATCGATTATAATCGCCATCGTTCCTAGACAGTGAACACTTGACTTGAGCAGCGGCATCGTAGTAAGAACTTGAACAAAGAGATGAGATGGTTGAGCTCTTGAGATGGAAAGATACTCAACCGGATTGGTTACTTTTCCTGTTGAATAATTATTACCATGCTTGTTTAGTACAGGTGCTAATGTAGCATGATAAGGTTAATCAGATTAAAATACATTGCTAGAAGGTTTTTCAAATCTTTCTTTAATGCAAGCTCTTCCGCAACGTATGAGTCAGCTATCCTACTTATACAGCCTTGCATACTCCTTGGAGTCAATTTATTTTTAGTTTATGACGGGTAAGTCTAGCTGAGTACATTCTCGTACTCAGGGTTTTATTTCCCATGTTGTTGCAGATGGTGAGATGTTTTATGGCTATTGTCAGCACTGCTTCTATCCCGTGTTGGGTGATGACTAGACCTTGGGCATGGTCACTCTTCTCTACTTAATGCTTTTGTTGGATGTTGATCAAGAACCTGGCACCATATTTGAAATGAGTGTGTGTGGTATTTGAACTCAATCGCTTCCGCTATTTTGAAAATCAAACTTGGTTTGTAATAACTTTATTTGTACTCTGATGGTGTAAAACTATGTGCAAACTATGTATGTTGTGAATGGTGAACGCTAAACTCATTACGATCTTGGTCGTGCCGGAAATGTTTGAAATCCTTCGAGATTTCGGTATGACTACCGAGTTTATTAGGTCTCAATCATGTAGTTTGCCGTCTTAATGGCGAATTATGTGCTTGTGCTCTAATAAATTGGTCGGTTCTGTCACAGAAACCTACGCGAATCAAAGCGGAGGCAGTAACAAGCAGAGCAAGCTATGCGGAGGCAACCAAAGGAGGGCACGGGTCATTTTCACAGCCCACCCCCTTTATATAGGCAGCGATGCGGCGCCTCAAATTCTCAGCCCAACAGTCACGACAATTCACAAATCGAACGATAGCAGTTGAACAGACTCGAATCAACGCACAAGATTAAAAAAGGACAATGGTAAAAAGCAAAGCCTCTGGTCCAACGTTCAACGGGCCAGGGGGAGCCGGAGGTAATCATAGCCTCCACGGCTAGGGGCGTATTGACGGCTAGACCCACCTCCGCTGGACCTAACCCTCAAGGGGGAATGTTAGGGATGCGCCCTAGGACCGGAGGAGCTTATTACCTCCGGCTCTTGTCTGACTGACGGTTCTAACTGTATCAACCTGAATCATGCTTGCAGATCCTGGAGGAAAACTGCCGGAGGCCGGATCTCCGGGCGGAGGCCTCCGGGGAAGATGGATCTGGTTGATGGCGGAGATCCGGTGGCGACAACTGCTGCTCAGGCAGAGGCTCATTCCCTACTCCCGGAGGTTGGGTGTCCAGGAGAAGGCATCCGCGGAGGCCCCGAGGCCAGTCGATGGCGGAGGCCGGGCGATGTCGACCGTCGCCTGGCGGAGGCTACACGATGGAGCCTCGCAGCTCCCGGAGGCCCTGCGCAGAAGAGACGGCGATCAGGACTGTCACCCGACGCTGCACCGAGCCAAGCTGGGAGACATGAGGGCAATTAGTGGGCTTAGCGGTCCCCTCGCAAGTGGTGATGGGCCGCGGCCTGGGGGCGTGGTCAGAGAATGGTGGACCAGCCTACCCCTAAGGGGCCCGCGTGTAACAGGGTCGGTGTTTAGGGTTTCAAAACTCCCGTTGGGGGCACACATGTACTTTCAGCCTTAGGCTAGGGAGCCATTATAAAAGGCCCTGCCTCCTGTGTGATAGGGGAGGACGGTTCATTAATAGCTACAGGATCTCCTGCTATCGGGCCCATGTTGTAATTTCTTTATTTAATACAAAGAGAGAAGGACTGTCTGAACCACTTATTCTATCCTCACTCTAAACTGCTGGGACCGGGTCCCAACAATGACTATATCATTCTTATGATAAGAATTACGTTATATTTTCAAGAATCTGTATTCCATTCTACTAGTCATTATTTCTATGGAGCATGAAGTTTCGAACGCCTTTCTTTGAAGTTTGAACAAGAACAATCAGCTGATGCAAATGTGCTGACCATGCGTTGGGGCTAATGAGTGTATATCATTCTTATGATAAGAATTACGTTACATTTTCAAGAATCTGTATTCCATTCTACTTCTATGGAGCATGAGGTTTCGAACGTGGCTTACGGCTGCGGGCTGCCTCAGTTGAACCTCGTCGTTGGCCAAAGTATCTATCGCTGGCCCGGAGGATACCGCAGATATCTGTGATAGTCTGATCAACTGTCTTTCATACACATCACAGGTACAACCGAAAAACTCCAAAATATAGGTCGGGATAGCCTGCGCTACGGACTTGATCAAAAAATATTTGGCGCCACTGACAGCATTCCTATTTCCTTCATCCCATACCAACGGCGTCTCAAACAACCCATGTAAATATTTACACAGCGATGTCAGTGGAATATGATGATTTTCTTACCTGCCTAGAATTAGGTATCACCTCACACTGAAACAGTTGTCCAGAGAACTTCTCTTTGTTACGTATGCCATGGCACTTTTTTTTTTTAAGATTTATCCCATGACACATTGCCACTGGCTCTGCATATATATAGTAACATAAGAATAAGAAGCTACCTGTTCTGTTGTTCATCACCTGCTTCTTTTTCTTAATCAGAATGTAGGACAACTACAGGCTGAGACCACTTCCATTGGCATTCCGATTTTAAGAAGTGGCGCACGGAAGAGCACTGATAAAAAGAAAATGGGCATGAATGGGAGTAGGCATCGTGGCACACTGGTCGCATAAACAATGTTAACCTTTCCCTTTGTATATATTTACTACGTGTATCAAACTATCGATGTTTTGCATATGCATATATAGCTCACATGTCCATTGCTGCATCTTTCTGTTAGTGTACTAATAATAAATAGAGGCTCCAACAAAGTCTTCATATTAATTCTCACATAACACGATAGGAAAAGGTTGATATTCAAAAATTCTCACAAATCAGAGACACATATCACCTTTAATTATTCTTATTAATTAGAGGCTCCAATGGAGCCTCCGTGGTAATTCTCACTAGCTGCTCTAGAAAATAAATAAACCCTAAAAATCTAACATAATGAGAACTTTCTGGCCTTTAATTTGGTATATGTTCTAATTATTATCACTAATAGTGCAATTAGGTCTATTTCATTTTTAGAATTAACACATCTACCATTATAAAATACATAAATTAACCTCCTAATCTTGCGTCTAAACTATCCACCTATGTCATTATAAAGATAATTCTAAATTATACCCAAAATTTTTATATGAAGTATCCATATTTTTCATCATCAACACAATTCAAAATAACCTCCTAAATTTATTTTCATCTAAATGGCCTACTCTACTATTACAAAATACAATACAAAATAACTCCCAAACTTTGTATATAAATTATTCACACTTTGTTCATATAAAAGATAAATTCAAATAATATGCTTATATTTTTAATAAATTGCCCACATATGCCACTATTAGATAAGATAACTTAACCCCTACATTTGCACTCAAATTACCGATATAAATGTCATTATGAAAGGAAACTTCAACACATTTAAATTTGTACCTAAATTTTTCACCTTGGAAAAAATAAACAAAACATATCTCAAATCTATATATGAAAACTAATATAAGCCATCACAAAAAATAATTTAATATCTATAAAGTTTTCTATTTATATTTCTAAATTACATACTTCTACTATAGTCAAATTAAATGTAAACATAATGTTTTGTTCCACCATATAGCCAAGTAAACATGTATGCACTAGGATAAATATTTATTTTAATAACTTATCGGTCATGGAAAATGTTCCTTAACAAACAACATAACAATGACATTGACAATTCACTTTGTTTTATCTATACTACATGCTAATAAATTTTACAAGTTCTGTTTTAAATAAATTTAAGCATCTAGACTAGATAATTGTTGGGTTAATTTGAATGGTGCCATTGCAACTCTGCTAGTTTGGGGAAGTACCATTACAATTTATGATATTGGAAGCGTACCATTGCAATTTCATGAGTCTTTGAAATATAGCACTACTTACCCCTTCGACTCATTTATCTGAATTTCTGGACCAAATTGCCCTCTTCTTCGACCTTGCTCCCTCTCTCTTTTACGACAGCCCCGCACCTCGCTCGTGTGCGCTGGCTTCACTGCACCTTGCTGGCCCACTACTGCAGCAGCGCCTCCCAAGTCTCACCGTCACCGGTTCACCACCATGGCACATCAATCTGTCCCTGGATGACAAAGTAGCTTTACACAGCACAGCAGCCCCACGGTGGCATGTAAGCTTCGAGCAGCAGCCGCCGCCCTCCGCCGTCACCGCGGTCTCGCGAGCGGGCGAGCAGACACCATCCTTGGTCTTCTTGCCTCGATCATGATCGACTCACCGTCCCCATGCAGGCCATGCACGCCATACTAGCAGCCAGCCATGGTCCTCGGAGGTCGGTGCCTGGCCGTGCACGCACCTTGCGTTCGGCTTGGCTTCTAACCGTTGAATCTAATCTTAGCATAAACATAGATAAAACAATTTGAATCTGAACTTAAACATGTAACACATGTATACAGGATCTTAATCAATCTAACACATGACCACAGTTCATCTAAATGCGGAAATATTGAGTAGGTTAGTGCTAGACCAGATGCGGCGGTCGCCATCAGTGCCTCCGGTGGTGATGCAATCGTTGACGTAGGTGTCGATGAAGATGCATCACCGGCCGAGGGTTGGAGAACCCTCTGCAGGTGCTGAGCTTGACGTCGGGAAAGCGGTAGCCCTCCGGACGCCACCGGCACTGGCTTGGAACGGGAGTGAACCTTCCTGAGCCCTCCAGCGCCTAAGCGATCGGTTTGGTGGAAATGAATTGGGGTGTGTGGAGGCGCCCCTCCTGCTTATATAGATGCGTTGTGGGCCAGGGGGCCGAAACCCTAGAAAATCTTAGGGTTGCCGCCGATCGCGGCAAGACTGATCAGTTGGATATACATGACAGGTGGACCTCTTACTTAACCCTTAATTAATCACATGACTAATTTAATTCGTCATTTAATCACGGCCTTTGCCGAGATCACATCCAACATTCTCCCACTTGATTGAACGGCTAATGCACTTATGCAACTGATGTTTGCTTACTCTTATGCTCAGACTCAGTACCACAGTAAGACTAGACCAATGCGTCGTCAGCAGCAATAAATACCACTGGGACCCCATTACCCATAGTTCACTATAATACCTTGTAAGAACACTTACTACTTATTGGGAGTATATGGCCTTGTTACCCAGTCTCAGAGGCTCTCCACTAAACCCATGTTTAATACATGTTGTTTAAATACATTATGTGGCAAGCCCTTAGTTAGCGGATCGGCGAGCATCAACTTAGTACTTATATGCTCAACCTTAATGGTCTGATCCTGGGTTCTGTCCTTCACAACATAGTACTTTAGGTCTAAAGATTTTGACCCATCAGTAAGTTTGTTGTTACCAGAAAATAGTACCACAGACTGATTGTCATAGTACATAGTGATGGGTTTTGAGATGTTGTTGACAATCTTTAGATCCAGAATAAAATTCTTAAGCCAAACAGCGTGGTCTGTTGCCTTACAACAAGCAATAACTTCAGCTTGCATAGTCAACTGTGTTGCTATAGTTTGCTTAACACTTTTCCATGAAATTGCTCCTCCAGTGAGGGTGTAAATATAGCCTGTTGTAGACCTCCTTTGATCCACACACCCTCCTAGATCGGCATCTGAATAGCCCACAATTTCAAGAGAATCTGACCTCCGATATGTGAGCATTAAATCTTTGGTGCCTTGACAATAACGTAAAGCTTTCTTAGCACCTTTCCAGTGGACCACACCTGGATTTTTCTGATATCTGCCAAGCATCCTGGCTACATGTGCCAAATCTAGACGCGTACATGTTTGTGCATACATAAGACTTCCGACAACAGAAGCATATGGCTTATCTCTCATCTCATCTATTTCTAACTTATTCTTAGGACACTGAAAATCACCAAATTTATCACCCTTAGCAAACGGTACAGGTGTGGCAGCACATTTATCCTTATTGTACCTTGCAAGCGTTTTCTCAATATACTCCTTCTGTGATAATCCTAATACTCCATCGGTCCTATCTCGGTTTGTCTCAATGCCAAGAACATAAGAGGCTTCATCGAGATCTTTCATGTCAAAATTCGAAGAAATTCTTAGTCTCTTGTAACATATTCTTATCATTACTTGCTAATAGAATGTCATCGACATAGAGTACTAGGATAACAAATCGTCCACCTTTTGACTTAAAGTATATACAATTATCCTTTCGATTCTCAATGAACCCAAATTTCTTAATAATTCCATCAAATTTTAGGTACCATTGTCGTGACGCTTGCTTAAGCCCATAAATGGATTTTCTTAATTTGCACGCCATGTGCTCCTTACTTTTCACCGCAAAACCTTCCGGCTGTAACATGAAAATAGTCTCATCTAAATCACCATTTAAGAATGTTGTCTTAACATCCATCTGATGTAACTCTAAATCAAAGTGAGCTACAAGCGCCATGATTATTCTGAATGAATCTTTTGTAGATACAGGGGAAAAAGTTTCATTATAATCAACCCCTTCTACTTGTGTGTATCCTTTGGCTATGAGCCTAGCCTTAAATTTCTCAATTTTCCGTTTGGAATCACGCTTAGTCTTGTAGACCCATTTACAGCCTACTAGTTTGACTCCATCAGGAATTTCCACTAATTCATAAACCTTATTTGTGCTCATAGACTTAAGCTCATCTTGCATAGCCTCAATCCACTTATCTGAATTCTTATGTGCTATCGCCTCTTTAAAAGAAGCTGAATCATCTACTTTCCCAACATCATAAAAATCTTCACTTAAATAAGTCTCATAACAATCTAGGATAGCAGATCTCCTCTCCGCTGTGATCTTCTTAGAGGTTCATTAGGGATCACAACTGGTTGAGGCTGAGGCTGTTCATTTGTCTAAATTTCATTCTCAACTATTGGCTCTTCCTGTTGTGGCTCGTTATTTTGAACATTTGAGTTCTCAACAGGAATTGCATTGCTAGTAGCAAGAGGCAGAGGTGCATTGAATTCTGGCACAGAAAATTACATTATTGGAGTATTCTCTTGAGTCATAGATACAGGTAATTCAGCCCATATCTCTTCAAGATTAACCTCATGCCTCTGTGAGCTCCCACTGATTTCTGCATCCTCTAGGAACACAGCATGCCTAGTCACAACAAACTTAGTATGACGATCAGGGCAGTAAAACCAATATCCCTTAGAATTTTCAGGGTATCCAATAAAGTGACAGCTCATAGTCTTAGGATCTAATTTCTTTAGCTGAGGATTAAATAACTTAGCTTTAGCAGCACAACCCCACAAACAGAGATAATTTAGTTTAGGCTTTCTCCCAGTCCACAACTCATAAGGTGTCTTGGGAACTGACTTACTAGGAACTTTATTTAAAATGTGCGCTGCTGTCTTTAGTGCTTCCATCCATAAATTAACTGGCAAGTTAGAATAGATAAGCATGCTACGTACCGTATCCATGAGAGTACGATTGCGACGCTCTGCCACTCCATTTTGCTCAGGTTCGCCCGGCATTGAATAATGGGCAATTATGCCATTCTCCTCAAGGAACTTAGCAAAAGGTCCTGGGATTTGGCCATGTGAAGCGTGCCTCCCATAATATTCACAACCTCGATCTGATCTTACAACTTTAATCTTAATACTATGCAAATTTTCCACTTCAGCCTTATAAATTTTCAATTTATCTAATGCCTCAGATCGATCGTATGGGGTAAATATATCCATAGCGGGAGAAGTCATCTGTGAATGTAATGAATGAATCAAAACCATCCACTGACGTTACTGGGAAGGGTCCGCAAATATCATTATGAATTATTTCTAAAAGACCCGTACTCCTAATAGCTCCTTTCTTAATTGTCTTAGCAAATTTCCCCTTAATGCAATCGGTGCACTGTTCGGAGTCTGAAAAAACTAATGATTGGAGTATCTCTTCTTTAATGAGATGTTCCATTCTCCCTTCGAAATGTGGCCCAAATGCATGTGCCATAATTTTGATGAGGTATCATTATTACGCTTGCGCTTATTTGACTTATCACACACATTCATCACAGAATCAAGAGATATCATGTAAAGCTTATCAATAAGAGGAGCAGCAAAAATCTGAACATAATTAAACTTGATGATGCATTTATTATTGCCAAACTCAGTAATGTACCCTAAAGTATCTAATGCTGAAACTAAAATAAGGTTCTTCTTAAGACTAGGAACAAATAGTACATCATCAAGCTGAAGACTGAAGCCACTAGCTAATTCTAAGGAGAAGCTCCCAATGCCCTTGACTTCAACTTCATGTCCATCAACGACTCTAAGACTTCGCTCCCCCTTCTTATAGTTCTCATCGTACTAAACACATGTAATGAATTGGAAATGTGCACAGTGGCACCTGAGTCAATCCACCAAGTATCAGGGGAATAATTTGCTCAAAATGATTCATCAACAAAAGAGACAAAATCCTTACCATTCTTACCACACCACTCCTTGAAGCCTGGACAGCTTTTCTCAAAATGCTTAGGCGAGCCACAGAAAAAACAAGCTTTAGGGCCACCATTCTGAGCATGGTTCTTACCATTACCATTACCGTTATTCTTACCATTGTTCTTGCCAAAATTCTTATCATTATTATTGTTATTCTCATTTTTCTTATTTGGCTTGAACTTCTTCTTATGCTGCTTACTACCACCAGACTCAGCTTGATGCTTACCACCCTTGCTTAAAGCAACAAGGTTAGTTGTGTCTTTCTTCTCAGATTTCTGCCTTTCTTCCTCCTCAACACAATAGCTGATGAGTTCAGAAATGCTCCACTTTCCCTTCTGAGTGTTGTAGCTTATTTTAAACGGGGTGAAGTGAGTAGGCAATGAAGTCATGATGAAATGCACAAGAAAGCCCTCAGAGATGGACATATCAAGTACCCTAAGCTTAGCAGCCATGCCACACATGCTCATAATATGTTCCCTAATTCCACCTTTCCCATCATAGCATGAGGTACACATCTTCATGATGAGGGTGCTGGCATAAGTCTTAGATGAGCTCTTGAAGTTTTCCTCAACAGAGGCAAGGAACTCCTTAGCAGTCAGCTCCTCACCATTTTATTTCTTATCTGAGATTGCACCACTTATAGCATTGGAGATTGTGGCCTTTAAGACCATAAATGCTATCTTATTGCTCTGTTCCCACTTCTCAAGAGTAGAGTTGTAGGTCCTTAGCTCATCCTCAGATGCATTCGCACCAGGAGCAACAGGCTTATCATTATCAAGTGCAATATCCTGAATCAGGCCAAGCGTAACCTTCACCTTGTCCTTCCAAACAAGAAAGTTGGTACCATTGAGGGGTTCGATGTTGCTAATGAGGCCCACAACATTGCCCACTGAAAAATAATATCACAATGTCTCAGTTAATACTATACATAAAAGATGTAACTTAGAAGCATGAATTCAAATCAACGTTGGTCAGAAATAAAACCATGCTTAAGAACTTCAAATTGCATCACCTTTGGGCAGAAAACAAAATGAAATTCATCTTAAATTACTCATAATTAAATCAACATTGGTCAGAATTAATTATGAGCTAAAAATCTCCAATCAAACTTATCGTTGGTTCCATTTAATTAGAGACCATCTTAAACATACACGGTGGATCTTAAAATGATTCTCAGTGAGCATGTTCATTTGAACAGAAAAAACTCATAACTAATGGAAAAAATGACATTAATAAACTAATATAAAACATAATTAAAATCCTTAACAATGCGCTGATGTAAAAAGATAAAGAAAACTTAAATTCTAAAAATTAATAGACTCAATTTCTTCCCTTGCGCAAAATGAGCCCAGCAAGGGCCCGGCAGCAAACGCTGCAGGCGCGGCCTGCTTGGCTCGCATGGCCTCTCCCTTGGGAGGCCCAGTAGTGGCCCAGTCTGAAACCCTAAGGCAGACTTAATCTGAGCCGTTCATCGCAAACGACAGCCATGGTTCGTTCAGACCAAAGACACACAGGTATTGAAGCCTGCTGAACCCTAATCATCCCTCACTCATCTCATTTCTCTCCCCTTCATTCAGTCCTCGCAACAACAGAGAGGGAGAGGGGGTGCACAGCACGGCACTGCTGCACCCGCTGGCCGGCTAGGTGGCGCGCGCGGCTCCTTCTAGCTCGCCTCGCCAGGCGCTGAAGCCCATGGCGGAGGCCCCCTGATGGCGCGACGGCGGCGCCCTGATGCCGCACGATGGCGGCGGCCCGTCCTCACGCCGACAACGGGGCGACTCGGCCAGGTTGCCGAGTATGAGCCATCCTCAGGATACGGCGGGGCGCAGGCCCTGAGGCACACGAACGGCAACGCGTGAGGCATGTGCGCTCGACGGCCCCCTGACAAGGCGCACGTGACGGCATGGTGGCCTGCACCAAGCCACACAGGGCGGTAGTGCACGGGCCCATAGCCTCGCTGCTCAGCGCGTGGTGGCAGCGGCGACCCGGCCATCACGCCGAGTATGAGCCGCGCCGCCCGCCAAGGCTAGCGCGAGGTCTGCAGGTGGTGACCCGATCTCTAACTAGGTACAAGCCACTCATACCCACAGCGGCGACCCGATCTGAAATCGAGTATGAGCCGCACAAGGATGAGCCCCTCTGATTCTTAATCTTAGGGTTAGGGTTTGGGGAAAATGGGGAATTTTGGGACTTTGCTCGTGTTTTGCCCAATCATCTCCTTCTTACTGCTTACTTAGTGATCAAAATCATGAATTGACTTACTAATTTCAAGGATTGGGATAAACCAAGACTAATTACGACTAACAGTAAAACCCTAAACCCTAATCACTTAGGCTAATCATGAAATTAATCTAAAATAGATCTAACTGAAACTAATCTAACTCAAAATGAATCTAGTTCGACACTTAGGAAACAATAGACATGCATCATAGATCGAAACAAACTTAACAGTGACTAATTTAGATCTAATCTGACTTAGCTGAATTCTAATCTAATCTGACAGAGGCATAAACATGATCTAGCACTTAAATAGGGTCATGGTAGATCTAACCAGAGCTCCGATACCAATTGTTGAATCTAATCTTAGCATAAACGTAGATAAAACAATCTGAATCTGAACTTAAACATGTAACACATGTATACAGGATCTTAATCAATCTAACACATGACCTCAGTTCATCTAAATGCGGAAATATTGAGTAGGTTAGTGCTAGACCAGATGTGGCGGTCGCCATCAGTGCCTCCAGTGGTGATGCAGTCGTTGGCGTAGGTGTCGATGAAGATGGATCACCGGCCAAGGGTTGGAGAACCCTCTGCATGTGCTGAGCTTGACGTCGGGGAAAGCGATAGCCCTCCGGACGCCACCGGCACTGGCCTGGAACGGGAGTGAACCTTCCTGAGCCCTCCAGCGCCAGAGCGATCGGTTTGGTGGAAATGAATTAGGGTGTGTGGAGGCGCTAGGGGCTCCTGCTTATATAGATGCATTGTGGGCCAGGGGGCCAAAACCCTAGAAGATCTTAGGGTTGCCGCCGATCGTGGCAAGACTGATTAGTTGGATATACATGACAAGTGGACCTCTTACTTAACCCTTAATTAATCACGTGACAAATTTCATTCATCATTTAATCATGACATTTGTCGAGATCACATCCAACACTAACCACATCCACGCTTGGTGGCGCGCACACAAACGGAATGCCCTGCCGCTGCCGTGCTCGCAAACGCCAACCTACAGCTCAACCACGCCGGTGTCTTGCCACCTACGTCTGTCTCGCACACGCTAGCGGTATAGGCTGTGTCTCATCAACCCTTAGACCGTTGCACTCCTGCTATTGTCACAGTGCACCACGCGCTGGTCAGCTTCAGCTCGTACATTAGATGGAAGAGGTATGAAGCAGGAAGACAAGGGTGCACACCCATGGCAATGCACAGCCGGTGTCTAGCTCATAAAAGAGAGGGAGTAAGGTTGAAGAAGAGGGCTATTTGGTCCAATAATTCATATAAATGAGTTGAAGGGGTAAGTAGTGGTATATTTGAAAGACTCATGAAATTGTAATGGTATGTTTCTAATATCACGAATTGTAATGGTACTTCTCCAAACTCGCAGAATTGCAATGGCACCGTTCAAATTAACCCATAATTTTTCCATATCAACATTGATAACTTGATTTTAAGAACTCTTTGTTGTATAAAACAAAGCACTAAATATGTAATTCCATGATATAATGTTAATAGCATGCATATTAAGTGTTTTCTACTCTAGGTTTTGATCATGGTATGAGATCGATGAGAATGAAGATCATGCACAATAGGAATTTAGATTTTAGGGTCACCAAACTCAAGTTTGGCTTCATGGATTCTTCACACCATGAGAAAGGGCTTCAAGATGAAAGATGATGGAGAGAACCATTTTAAAGAGGAGCTTCTGCTTCACGAAAGAACATAGGCTTTTGCTGCGGTACACCTAAATGATCGTGAGACGTTCATTTGTTTTGATCGAATGGTCACGATTACATATTTTTTTTGAATGTCACCAGGGGG
>CM041635.1:42929010-42963615 GCA_023333625.1 Bothriochloa decipiens | reverse complement strand
TTTTTTTTTTTTTGCGAGCAACGTTTTATTGTTTGTGACTTTGGATCCGATAATATAATGCCCCGAGATAAAAGTTGTTTATCTCCCGTGATTATAATATAATGTGTGTACTGGATTTGGAATATAACATACGGCTGTTTGTAACAATTTTTATCCCGGTAGGAACAAATTCGATGGCGCCGTGTGTACTAGATATTTGGAATATCCAGTACTGGATCACAGGATCACACATATTACCACGGCTGTTTGTAACGTTCATATCATGCACATATAATGCACCGAGATAAAAGTTGTTTATCTCCCGTGATTATTCCACAATTAGGGAATCTGCATGCGTATGCATGCATGCAGGGAATCGCCATGCAAGTCTAAGGAACTTTTATTTTTAGTTTCCTGTATTTTTTAATTTATTGAGTAATATATAAAACATTAAAAGTCAATGGCTGAGATTGATTTGAGATATTACGTCCTTAGGGGTAAAAAGTGTACTCAGCATTATATTGCCCAAGAACATAATATGTTTAGGGATTGGATGAATACAAAAAGAGACTGGGAGGAATCATGAGCTTCCACTTGATCGAGATTGCCTAGCTCTAGATGGAATCTTGAGCTCCATCTTCTCTTCCATCGAAGCATGCGCACTCCTCTAACCATCCATTCATCCCTTGCTCATGCTTGTCCTTCCTCCTTGTTCCTGTTCTTGGCTAGAGTGAGAAAGTGGGAGAGGAGAGTGGAGAGATGGGTGAGAGAGAGCTAGTGTTGGTGATCAAGGATGATGGGGGACAGGACAACACAGCATTTGCATCATTAGTGTCCTAATGGACAATATGTCAGGGCCTCGTGGAATCTGATAGGATGACCAGTCAACATGTCTACTGAAACCCTTAAATTCATGATTTATGAGATTTCTTTGTATAGGTCATGTAACACCATGGTGTTAAGCATGCATTATCTTGCATCTCATGAGCATAATCATCTCTTTGCATAGTCATTGTTTACATGAAATGATAAAAATAAAAAATATGCTTGCTTTGATTTGAACTAGAGCTATATGATAGGTTGCTTGTTTGGGGTTGAGTGTTAAATAAAGTTTGTAGAGAAAATTATTTGGAGCAAAACTTATTTTTGGGTCATTTCATGAAAAGGCTTGGAAGTGGGTCAAAAATGTCAAAAACAGTTTATAAAAATATTTTTCTTTTAATTTTAAATGGATTTTAAATCCCCATTTTGAATTTCAAATTCTAGGCAGAATTAGGCTTTGATGTTTAAAAGTGAAATGTTCTACTCATTGAGAGCAACATTTCATCTTTTACAAGTTTCTTCAAATTCGGATTATTTTAGAAAATATAGAGTAAATCAAGTTCTACACGAATCTTAGCGCAGTGGGACCAACCTGCCAGTCTCTTCTTCTTCCCTCTCTTCTTCTTCCTCGCGACGGTGTCGTGGCCGACGCCGGCCATGCAGCGACCATACGCCGGGGCGCTGCCGCTGCTCGCTGTTTGGCCCCCGCTCGCACGCGCCGCACACGCCCGCGCTCGCCCGACCCCACTGCCGCCCACGCGCCCCTCCGCTCGGCCTCGCTCCTCTCACATGCGTGCCACGTGCGTGTCGATGCCTGACGCCGCGGTCCGCCTGTCCGAGCTCGAGCGCCGGCTTCAAGGAGACCAAACCGCGTCACTCTCTCCCTCACTCTCTTCCCCATCTCCAGACGCTCCCTCTCGCCTCTTTTCCCTTCGTCAGAACTCGAGCGCGCTCGGAGCCCGCCATTGCCGCCGCCCCAAAGCTCGCATGGCCATCGTGCCTCATAGCCCTGTCACATTCTTCCCAGAGCTCGCCAACAGCTCCGCCTTGACGTGAGACACGTCCTGCGCTCACTGCCCCCAAGAACCCAGGTAGAGACCAAATCGACCGTTTCCCCCTCCGCCGGCCATGGCCGCCTCGACCGCCGCGCGGTCCGCCATGACCAGCAACCCCTTTCTCCCTTCTTTAGCTCGAGCATCGTGGTCGCCTGCATGAGTAGAATAGGTTGGTGTAGTTTATGGGATCGATTAGGGTTAGGGTTCGTCGGATTTTGGTCGACCGCCGTTGCGGGTCACGCCGCCGCTCTTTGGCCGCTCGCACGGAGCTCACTCCGGTGGACCTTTGCCTTCATGTGCTAGTGCAATCGAGTCGCCCCGACTTCAATTAGGTCACAGGATGGTTCTTGGGCCTTGTTTTGGCCGGAGTTGGCCGGCAGCCATCGAACCGCCGACATGCACGCCGCCGCTCGCCGGCATGCATCACCGTCGTCGTTCCGGCCAACATCTCTTCATGTTTTCTGGTTATCCGAGTCGCCTTGGCCTGCTGTACCCTGTAGGCTAGTCCTTGCGACCCGCCGTGGCCCGTGGTGGCCGGCGCACCGCCGACCCTCACCGCCGTCCGCCGTCGCGCGTGGCTGTCGGTCAAAATCGCACTAATAGCCATCATCTGGTACACCGTTGGGTTCGCAACGTTGAGTTGAGTCAAATGGTGACCGTAGTTTGGCCGGAGACCTTGCCGCCGGCGACCTTTCCCCTCGGTGTGGATCACGGGCAAAATACGTTAATCTTTCTCGGACTTAAGTGCAAAGTGGCCAGACTCAGAGAGTTTTAAAATAGGGCTCGGTTAATTTCTAGAAAGTCCAGGGTTCCTGGTGCAAAACGGTTTTCTTTTTCGTTTTAAAGAATCTGTTTCCAGATTTTTTGTAAAAGCTTTCAAAAATCATAACTTCCTCATTTTTAGTCCAAATGAGATGGTTTAACTTGCAGTATTTTTCTTATGAGAAGATCTATGCATGAAAAATATGAAATGTGAAATTTGTGATACTTTTCTATATAGATTTATTTATCCCTATTAATTGCTTTTATCTTGGAAAATGCATAAGTAATTCTTTGTTGCTCAAAAAAATATGAAACTAAGTTTGTTAGTCTTCTTATGTCATGCTCTATCTGTGAAAAATGGTGTGAGGCTATGTCATGTGTAAATATTATTCTATCTATTTATGGTGCCTATTTCAAGTAGATAGTAAATAATTCATGATAAATAATATATAAGTGATTTGTGCATGAAATTTTTTGGAGAGTGTTTCGATGCTAATCTAAAGCTAAGAATATTCTAAGATGTTGTTTGATATTTTTCTATATACAAAGTATTTTATGCCCATTGAATTATGCTGCCTTGTCATTTTTATGTAGCATAAAGTACTTACTGTTTTGATCTAAAAATTTTATGGTAGTCTACATTAGACATGCTTAAGCTTCTATAATTTTTACAGAATTTTCTGAGTAGTCTAAAGTCATGTTGCAGTTCTGTCCTGGTTTCTTTTAATAATTAATAATGCTTTAAGTTATTATTTCATGTGTATAATAATGCTTTTTCTGAGGTTTGTGATAGGTGAAATCTGCTATTGGTTTTGGTTCAGTAGAGGGTAGTGTGCAAAACAATAGTCATATATAATTTCTTTTAATGTGTAGGTAAATTGTAATGTGAGGCTTGTATAAGATTTGATTGTAGAAGAAAATGCAGATGACATGTGCTTATCATGCATGTTTTAAAATCATGTCAATTATCTTTAACTGAGTATTCATTCACATCAGCATGTACCTTTGTATTTACTATGTATTCGTGGTATTCATACGCACCGTGCATCATACAGGATCGTCAGAGCTCGAAACGGTAGTTCTCGGAGTACAAGGAGAGGAAGGTCAGCAGGAAGCCTTGGTACAGGGGATAGCAACAGAGGAGGATCCCGAGGTTGATCTTCCCGAGTGTCCCGACCATCAACCCAGCTCTTTCCTGAAAGGCAAGCCCCGGAGCATTCTCCCTGTGGTTTACAAAATATCTAACTTGAGTCCTTTACTTGTTTGATGCATTAAGTTATAGGCGTTATTTTATACCGTTGCTGCATTACTTATATTCCTTGCCACTGTTATACTTCAACCCTGTTAGGTTCAGGTGCGATTATCTGCTTAGCCCTTCTTTAACTAGATCGGTAT
Source organism: Bothriochloa decipiens (assembly GCA_023333625.1). NCBI lineage: Eukaryota > Viridiplantae > Streptophyta > Magnoliopsida > Poales > Poaceae > Bothriochloa > Bothriochloa decipiens. The sequence goes on along the minus strand of CM041635.1, from coordinate 42,959,602 downwards.
AACTCGGGTGATTTTCTGTCATCCGCGAGTTATAGGTGGTGACTCAGAATGGCTGAATACATTGTTATCTTGGATAACCATGTGGAGATAATAAATCGAGACTGGGCGGGATTGGTGTTGGGACTTAATTGGAGGTTCAGTGAGGTTATCCCGTCTTTGTCGAACTAGGACCCCGTCCGTTGTACGTCATCAAGTCATATTGAATTTATGCCTCACATTTAGCTGGAAGGATAAGTCGTTCCGACCACGAAGCCTGAGTTTGATTTGGACTGGGAGTCGACCTGCTGTATGCATCGTATTGGAGAAGATGGGAGACCATGGGTTACACGGAGAGTAAGTCCGAGGTCAGGGTCGCCCTGAATAAGGCAGCCGGGCGGTTCCTGGATACGATGGTACCTGTTGATCCCGTGACTTATCCGAATTGAATCTTCGGTGATCTGTAGCTCACTTTAGCGGGTGAGTGTGGTTTGTGTGAGGAATACCTGCCAGCTGGTTAGTAATCGATTATAATCGCCATCGTTCCTGGACAGTGAATACTTGACTTGAGCAGCGGCATCATAGTAATAACTTGAATAAAGAGATGACATGGTTGAGCCGTGATGTTGAAAGGCACTCAACCGGAATTGGTTACTATTCTTGTTGAATAATTATTACCATGCTTGTTTAGTACAGGTGCTAATTTCGTATGGTAAGGTTAATCAAATTAAAATAAAATGCTAGAAGGTTATGATCAATTCTTTCTTTAATGCAAGCTTTTCTGCAACTGATGAGTCAGCTATCCTACTTATATAGCCTTGCATACTCCTTGGAGTCAATTTATTTTTAGTTTATTATGGGTAAGTCTAGCTGAGTACATTCTCGTACTCAGGGTTTTATTTTCCCATGTTGTTGCAGATAGTGAGATGTTTTATGGCTATTGCCAGCACTGCTTCTATCCCGCGTTGGGTGATGACTAGACCTTGGGCATGGTCACTCCACTCTACCTTATGCTTTTGCTGGATATTGACTGAGGACTTGGCACTGTATTTGAACTAAGTGTGTGTGTATTTGAACTTAATCACTTTCGCTATTTTGAAATTTGAACTTGGTTTGTAACAACTTTATTCGTACTCTGATTGTGTAAAACTATGTGCGAACTATGTATGTTGTGAAGGGTGAACGCTAAACTTATTACGATCTTGGTCGTGCTAGAAATGTTGAAATCCTTCGAGATTTTGGTATGACTACCGGGTTTATTAGGTCTCAATCATGTAGTTTGCCGTCTTAATGGTGAATTATGTGCTTGTGCTCTAATAAATTGGTCGGTTCTTTCAAAGGTCAACTAGATGGAACCTTCATAGCGACTCTTGTCAGGTATTCCAAAGTCAAAAGATCGATTGGCCTACAAAAATGAAAGATTAGTTCTTGTTTGTTTTGCTAATCTCGGTTCGCTTCTCGCTGATCCGACTCCCTATTGCCAAATTGTCTTACTCGGTCTTGCGTCCACTATGGATCTTGCCTTGCTCCAACTTGGGTGAAAGTTGTTGGGGAAGCTTTTGTGCTTGACGGCTAGATTTGAGGATGATGGTTGACCAGGAAATACTTGGTGGAAACACTTAACATTTGTCAATAGGGGTAGGTCAATAGTAGCACCTAATAGGACAACTACACAACACACCTAGCCAACATTTTGTTAAAGTAGGTCTGCTTTGGTTCGCACATATGTTCAGCAAGGATTTTTTTAACACAAAAAGGCTCAAGGAGTTAGAGTAGAGGTCGGCTCAACTTTGGCTTAACAAGTGGAGTTTATCATAGTTTTATTTGGGGTAGTTTTTGGATCATCACACTTTGAATGAAATATTGTATTTTTGTTATATTTCTATATCTTTTTTGTGATGAGCTCCTTAAACCATTACCCGTTCTTACTGTAGACATGACCCTTCTAGTGATTTTACATTGAAGCTTGTTATCGATGGCTTAAAAATTGTATGCACACCGCGCTGATGTGTAGCCATGCTGCATTGCCGTTGAAGCTTCAGATGTGGCCAGTCTCTTGGGACTAACAAGACTATCTGCACTCGTCATCCTTCAAATTTATCCTCTATCCGTTCTAGTAATCAAGATTCTTTCCTCTGTATTCACTTCTCCTGCATCCATCTATACACAATATCTTCCTCTATCACAACTACCGGATCATGGACCCCACATGTTATACTCTCACCCCCATTTTCTCTCTCCCACCCCATCCTTTTACCCTTCTCGCTTTCCACCCACCTTTCTTGATCCTTCTCCCTACCGCGTCCTGCTCCACACCGCCAACCCTCTGCCATCCTCCACCGCCCCTCTCCACTCCCTCCGCCATGGAGTCGTCTCCATAGCACGTCGCCACCGAGCCCATCCTCCTGCTCTGCAACATCGATAGCCCCTCCGCACCGCCTCCTCTCCTCCGTGGGCAAGGCTGGGCCAGGGTGTGGCCACCGCCGCGGGCTGTCCCCTGCTCTCCGGCATTGTCCCCTACTCTCTCTGGCCACGGGCAAGAGTGGAGACGCGATGTGAGTGCAGCGGACTAGCTTGAACACCGAGCTCGCTGGAGCAACGGGGGAGCTTCGGTGCGGTGCTGGCCCTGCTCCCTGCTCCGGTGCGGTGCTGGCCTCGCCCTCCTCCACTCCCTCCTCCTCCTCTGCTCCTCCTCTGTGTCACACTCCATTTTTAAGGATAAAAATAGAATGTATAAATAGCCTTATATGCGCCCCAGGAACAGTCGCACATATAAGAAGACAAATTACAGAGAGTATCATCACCCTGTTTATTACATAGCGAACCAATATTTATTACAGAGTCTTGCACATAAACAAATAAAAAACTAATATATCTTTATTGTGAAAGCTTCCCACAGAGACACGTCAACTGGTGAACACCAAGCCTAGTACTCATCACGATAGCTCTCATTCCAACCTTCATCTGTTACCCATCCGGGATTTTCCAAAATTGAAAGTAAAGCAAGCGTAAGTACACAACCATACTCAACAAGCATAACATGGGTTAATGAGGCTCAAATAAGCTGACACTGTTTGACTACATTTAGCTTTTATAAGTTAGTCATATTAAGGCAAAGCAGCAAGGTAACAAGTGTTTCCCAAAACCATCATGATCATTGTCACATAAATGAATAATAAACACAACCGTATAAGAATGAACATTTTAGCATGACAAGAGAGATCATCATTAATGTAACGATTCCAAGGCCGCTCGTGTCCTTGAGCAAGGCTAGTATACCAGTTTATTAAACTCTGTGCAGAGGTATACACTTTCACTATGAGTCATGATTTACCCTTTTGCCCGAGGCGGCCAACCTCTTAGCCCACTACCAAGGAAGGCTGGCAGGGTTCACTATGAAGCCTTTCAAAGGTTCGTCTAACATGTTAGGGCTGCTAAGGTTTTTGTGCCCTACAAATGTAGTATCCCCCCTTCTGATGGCACACAATCGCAGCCTATACACATGCAGACAGGGGTCGAACTACACCCAACCCGGAACACACCCCTCTTGCGCCAATAAGGAAATCGCTAGCAAGCTAGAAAAGGTCCTCGTACTGAGCTAAAGCAGAGCCATATAGCTCTCACAGTTGTACTGTAAATCCCGGAGGTTCTATTACAGATTAGCCCTCAGGTTGTTAAAAGTCATTATTACTGTTCATGACACAATTACTCATCAAGCCACAAGATCATGATATTCATTAAGCACTAGCATCATAGCTGCCCAATGCAACCCAAAGGTGTCAAGGAAACAAGATAACAACATCTAGTTATAATCTCTAGGGTCATCGAGTGGACACATGCAAATGTAGTATTTATTTAGAGTGTATAACAAGGAAGATCCATGCTATACTTACCTTGATTCACAAATTCTTGCTGGTCCTGCTGATCCTCAAAGTATCCTTGCTCAACAAAACCCTCACCGTCTGAACTCGACATTACAATCAACACTAGACAATCCAATCGAGCATACATACATGAAGCAAACAAAGAGTTATTAGAGAAACAGTACACCAATCTCATTAAAATAGAATAAAAATCTTATAAAACTCTTCTACACACTGCTACGATCACACAGATGTCAAGTTCACCAAAAACGGAGTTATAACGGCGAACTTATGAATTTTCAAAGATTTCCTCTAGATAATAAATACTTTAAATATTCCAACAGTAGCACCACTGTGTAGATTATGAAATTATGAATCTAATGAAATTTGAACGGACCAAATCGGAGTTAAAAACGTGAAAGTTATAAGCTTTTGAAAATAATGGCAAAACTGTATATAGAGGAAAACGTATTTTGCAACTGTAAGAAGAAACTACGTTTTCTAGTGAAGAAAACGTATTCTAGAGCCTGTTAAAATAAAAATACGATGTCCAAAGGACAAAGCGTATTATGGATCTGTTAAACAGAAAATACGCTTTTCAGTGGAGAAAACGTATTTTGACAAAAGCACGAAGGGCTCTTAACAGATTAAACCAAAAGCCGAGGGGTTTTCTGTAAGAATGCCGCCTGAAGGGTACGGTGTATTTCTGGCTGTCCGTTTCAAGATAGACGGCTCAGATCGGTTATGGGGTCAGCCTCGCCAGGGACGACACCCGACGCGGCGGCTGCCATTGCCGGCGGCGAGAGAAGCTCGCCGGAGAAATCGAACCGGTCGGTTTCGGCCACCATTTTCAGTGGTGAAAGCATCTAGGCCCCTTTAATGTGGTTTCGATGATTGATGACAATATTTACCATAACTAACGTGTGTTTTGCAGAAACATTGGTAAGTTAGGTTATGGTGATGGATACCGTGGGCAATACGGGTTTCATGCTCCCTTGACGATGGAAATCGTTTCGGTTTTCAAAGGATGGACGACAAGGTCAAGAATGGTTAGTTCTGATCGTCCATGGTGTTGGGTGACGTCGGATTAGTCGTTAGGACTTTGTTTTTCCTTTGGCCGTACTATTAAGGGGGGTGCAAACGGGTAGCTTGACCTAGATAAGTCTAATGGTTTAGGTGTGATGCACACTTGTGAAACTTAGCACTAGGTAACTACAAAAAGGCCCTAAGGTACGTTGGAGTTAAAGCCGTTCATGAAGATTGTCGAATTCGAAGTGGAACGGTTGTTTTAGCTGCACCGGACGCTGGACCGAATAGGACCGGACGCGTCCGGTCTATTCATTTGTGTGTGCAGCAGTGTTTGAACACACCGGACGCTGGGACAGTGAGTCCGGTGGTAAGCACCAGACGCGTCTGGTGCAACGCCGAAAATGATAACGGACCGGACGCCAGCCCGGACGCGTCCGGTGCTACACCAGACGCTGTCCAGAAGCTATGTTATCAGACCGAAACACCGGACGCGTCCGGTGTAACTCACCGGACGCGTCCGGTGATTATGTAACGGCTAGCTGAGTTCGGTCGCGGATTGAAAAATTGAACAGACCGGACGCGTCCTGTGCTGGGGACCGGACGCGTCCGGTGACCCCGAAAATCTTGGTTTGGAAGGTAACGGTTGGATTTGGCCCGTGGGGCTATAAATACATCTCCTACCTCTCCATACCGGTTGTCTTGCCCATCATTCTCAGCTGAACAACCTCTTTAGTGTCCAAAGAGAGCAAGAGCCCTAGTGAGGTGCTAGTGATTTGAGAATCCATTGATTAGCACTCATTAGTGAATCAAGAGTAGCAAGTGTGCATCCATCGTCTCATTAGGCTTTGCGAGGTCAAGTGAGAGCTTGTGCTTTTTACTCTTGGTGATCGCCATCACCTAGACGGCTTGGTGGTGTCGGAGAGTTTGGTGATCATCCGGCGGAGCTTGTGGATGACCCAACTCAAGTTGTGAGCGGTTTCGGCGATTCACCGCGACGGAGTGTCGAAGAATCAGCCCGGAGAGAGCACTTGGTCCTTGCGCGGATCAAGGGGGAGCTATACCCTTGCGCGGGTGCTCCAACGAGGACTAGTGGAGAGTGGCGACTCTCCGATACCTCGGGAAAACATCGCCGTGTTCTTTGCTCCTTTATTTTTTCGCATTTACTTTCTAGCATTTACACTTCCGCAACTTACATACTTAGAATTGTCATGCTAGATTAGGATTGGAACTAGGGTGCAAAACTTTTCTTGATAGAATCCTTAGAAACACACATAGGCACATAGGGTGAAATTGGCTAATAGGTTTTAATTCCGCAAGAAATTTTAGAATTAGCCCAATTCACCCCCCTCTTGGGCATCTTGATCCTTTCAAGTGGGACCAGTACCATTCGAGAGAGGAGCTCACGCCATGCTCACCTAGCATGAAGATGGAGACTGAGAGGCGACAGGGTCAGCGAGGAGCTCGACGCGGTGGACGGCGGCGAACTGCACACGGCGGCGGCACGATTTAGGTCAAATTGAACCAAATGAACGGCACCAAAGTGCTCAGGAGGTCGAGGCGAGGCTTGCCAGCTAATCAATGACGAAGATGACCTGTCGGTTGCAGCGAATTGCGAGCTCCAGCGAACCTTGGCAATGGTGGCTAGAATTTCACGTGGCGGCTGCTACGCGAAGCAAAGGTGGCGCCTGCTAGGGTTTGGAAGACGATTAGGAACACCCGCATAAAGACTTATATAGTCCAAAGCAGGGATAGGGACGGGGTCATGCGGGACGACACGGTCGGGTCTGGCTCCGTCTTCACGCGCGAGTCAGAGATGGAAGACGACCTCATGGACCCCGCGTGTCAGCCAGAGCGAAGGAGAAGAGCGCGGACGACGGACGGCGCGTCGTCTTGATGGGCCGGCGGCCTGTCGGCCCAAGATGGAGTCGGCGCGTGCGCGGCTGTTGCGGGCCGGGAAGCAAGGCGACCAGCGTCGAGGAAGAATGGGCCGTGTGACAGGCCTTGGGCCAGAGAGAGGCGGGAAGAGCAGTGGGCCGTTCAGCCGTGTTGGGCTGCTCGGGCTAAAAAGAAAGGAGAGAAGGAGGGAAAGAACACCTTTTCTTTTTATTTGAACCCATTTCAAATATATTTTCAAAAGTATTTTGAAATCCAATTCAATTTCAAACACCACCACAAGAAAAATATGCACCAGTATGAATGCTCAAGCAAGTTTATACCATGATATCTCTTTATTTTCATAAAACATTTATTTTGCCTAATTATTTATTCACCAAAAATTCCTTTTGCCTATTTATGGAAACATGCTAAAAATCTAGGGTGTTACAATTCTACCCCCTTAAGAGAATCTCGTCCTCAAGATTGGATTTTGCTTACTCAAACAACTGCGGATAAGCTGCCCTTAGTGCATCCTCGGTTTCCCAGGTTGCCTCAGCCTCTGAGTATCGGTTCCACTGCACCTTGCACATCTTAATAACCCGGCTTCGGATAACCTTTTCAGCTGTATCCAAGATCTTTATTGGAAACTCTTCATACGTAAGATCATTCTTAACCGTAAGTTCCTCCAAAGGTAAGTGTTCCTTCTCAGGTATACGCAGACACTTCTTGAGTTGAGACACATGGAACACATCATGCACACCAACTAAACTCTCAGGTAATTCCAACTGATAAGCCACTTCTCCACATCTCTTTAAAACCTTAAATGGGCCAACATACCTTGGTGCAAGTTTCCCTTTCTGGTTAAACCTCTTCACACTTCTTATAGGAGACACCTTCAAATACACATAATCACCTTCTTTGAATGCCAATTCTCTTCTCCGTGTATCTGCATAACTCTTCTGGCGAGATTGTGCTACCCTCAAGTTTTCCCTAATCACCCGTACCTGTTTTTTTGCAGTTCTCAGGACATCTATCCCAAACAATTGACTTTCCCCAGTCTGATTCCAAAACAATGGCATTCTGCACTTATGCCCATATAGAGCTTTAAATGGTGCCATCTTGAGACTCTGTTGATAACTATTGTTGTATGAGAACTCTGCATAACACAAATTCTTATCCCAACTTGTACCATACTGCAATGCACAAGCTCTCAGCATGTCCTCCAAAACCTGATTAAGTCTCTCAGTCTGACCATCAGTCTATGGATGATATGTTGTACTAAAGTTCAACAATATTCCCAAAGCACTATGCACTGCTTTCCAAAAGTGAGATGTAAACTGAGTACCTCTATCAGACACAATCCTCTTTGGTACCCCATGAAAACAAACAATCCTTTCCATATATAGTTCAGCTAACTTTGGGCCATTATACGTTGTCTTAACTGGCAAAAAGTGAGCAACTTTGGTCAATCGGTCTACTATTACCCAAATAGAATCAAAACCTCTCTGAGTATGGGGTAAACATGTTATAAAGTCCATACTGACCTCATCCCACTTCCATTCAGGTAACTTCATTGGTTGCAATAATCCAGCTGGCCTTTGATGTTCTACTTTCACATGTTGACAAGTATCACATAAAGCAATGTACTCTGACACGTCCCTCTTCAAACCAATCCACCAATACTTTTCCTTGAGATCCATGTACATCTTAGTACTTCCTGGATGGATAGAATAAGCTGACTCATGTGCCTCACGTAGAATTGCCTGACGAAGAGCTTTTATCTCCGAAACACATATCCGGTTGCCATACCATAAGGTACCCTCTTCATCAATGTGGAATCCAGGTGCTTTCCCTTCTGCTAACTTCTTTGCTATATACTTTAGATCCTCATCTTCCAGCTGACCCTTGTGAATTTCTTCCTCTAAGGTAGGTGTCACCTCTATTTCCATAGCATTAGTAACAAGAGTGAGATTCAAATGAGCAAACTCTGCACACAACTCATCAGATTCAGGTGTCACCCGAAGCTCATTAGCATGCTTCTTTCAACTAAGTGTGTCGGCCACGATATTTGCCTTCCCAGGATTGTAATACATATCAAAGTCATAATCGTTTAACAATTCCAACCATCGACGTTGTCTCATGTTCAAGTCAGACTGAGTGAAAATGTACTTCAAGCTCTTGTGGTCGGTGAAGATATCAGTCTTATACCCAATCAAGTAGTGTCACCAAATCTTTAGAGCATGAACCACAACTGCTAGTTATAGATCATGAGTAGGATAATTAAGCTCATGTTTCCTCAACTGCCTCAAAGCATACACAACAACTCTACCTTCTTGCATAAGAACACACCCCAATCCCAAATGAGATGCATCACAATAGATAGAGAACTTCTTGCTTAGATCTGGCAATACCAACACTGGAGCTGTTGTCAACCTCTTCTTGAATTCTTCAAAACTAGCTTGACACTTGTCGGACCACACAAACTTGGCGTTCTTCTCTAGTAAGGTTGTCAATGGCTTAGCAATCTTCGAGAATCCTTCAATGAACCTCCTGTAATAACCAGCCAAGCCAAGAAAACTGCGAATCTCACTAACATCTGTAGGTGGCTTCTAATCCAACACATCTTTCACCTTGCTTGGATCCACCCCTATTCCACCATTAGAAAAAACATGGCCAAGGAAAGAGACTTCATCCAACCAGAATTCACACTTGCTTTTCTTTGCATAAAGTTTATGTTCTCTAAGCTTCTGCAAGACTAACCTCAAGTGTTCTGCATGTTCTTCCCTATTCTTTGAGAACACCAAGATATCATCAATAAAAACCACCACGAACTTATCTAGATACTCCATAAACACCTTGTTCATCAGGTACATGAAGTAGGTAGGTGCATTGGTCAACCCAAAGGACATAACTGTATACTCATACAACCCATACCTGGTAGTGAATGCCATCTTCGGTATATCTGAACTTTGAATCTTCAACTGATGATATCCAGAACGTAGGTCAATCTTGGAGAACACACAGGCACCTCTCAATTGATCAAACAAATCATCAATCCTGGGCAATGGGTACTTGTTCTTGATGGTAACCTCATTGAGAGAGCGATAATCAATGCACATCCGTTGAGTTCCATCTTTCTTATCAACAAAAATCACAGGGGAACCCCAAGGTGATGCACTAGGACGAATAAAACCCTTCTCTTCTAATTCCTTTAATTGTTTCTTAAGTTCTTCTAATTCATTAACCCCTATTCTATATGGTCATTTAGCTATGGGTGCAGTGCCAGGTAATAACTCAATAATAAATTCAATGTCACGGTCAGGTGGCATACCTGGCAATTCATTGGGGAACACATCCGGGAATTCCTCCACCACCTGATTCTAAGGATCTGCATTGTCATCAAGCTAATTTAGTGTAGCTATAGGTGGTGCTTGCACTCTGACATCAACACTGATTCTATCTCCTTTTGGGGTAGTCAGGTCTACAACCCTCTCTTTACACTTTATCACGGCTTGGTGAGCTTCTATCCAATCCAACCCTAGAATTAAATCAATACCAGATGCATTCAACACTACAGGATTTGCTGAAAAGTCTACCCCCTTAAATGAAGGTTAGATAAGGGGCAGTAGTAAGAAGCTGGTATAGCACTCCCAAGTGAATTTACTACTATTTGGTTCTTCATGGCTACAACTGGTATGCTATGCTTTATAACAAATGCTTGTGAGACAAAGGAATGCGAAGCTCTAGAATCAAAAAGTACCATAGCAGAGATAGAGTTGATGTTGAACGTACCCAGCATAACCTCTGATGCTTCCTGAGCTATCTCAGTGGACACATGATGAACTTTCCCATATTGCGGAGGCTTCTGATTGCTATTCTGCCACTGAGGGATCTGCTGATTCATCTTATTATCTAGACAGTTGAATGACATGTGCCCTTCCTTTCCACATACAAAACACCGTGTGGGCGTATTGGGACCACCATTCTTCAGAGGAGTGTTATTAGGAGCAGTGAGACGTGGAGTCTGGTTATTATAGTAACGCTGCTGGTAGGGTGAATGTTGATTCCCATTCCAGTTCTGCTAATTCTGACCATTATTCCTTTGACTGACTGGTCCTTGGAACTTCTGCCTGAAACCTTGGTGAAAGTTAGAATGGAAACGTGAGCTACTTCCAGAGCCCTGTCCACTCATCTTCCTCTTCTTATCCTGTGCCAGACGTTCATTATCTAGCACAATAGCACTATTCACTAACTCCTCAAAAGTATCATACTTGTTGCCCTTCAGTTGCAGCATGAGTTCATAGTATATGCCATTGAGGAAATGATGCCACTTATCAACGTCCCTTAAAACTTCATAGGGATCATAGCGAGCCAACTCCTCAAACTTAGCATGATACTCACTCATGGTCATAGAGCCCATTTTGAGACTCCTGAACTCCTCTGCCTTCTGTTCTTTTAAACCCTCAGGGATGTGGCGAGCCAAAAAAATCTTCTTTGAACCTCTCCCAGGTAATAGCAGGAGCATTGTTGGGACATGCAGCTTGGTATGACTCCCACCAGGTCTGAGCAGCTCCCTGGAGTTGTCCCGAAGCATACAACACTTTCTCAGCATCGTTGCACTGTGCGAGATTCAACTGCTTCTCCACAGCACACAGCCAGTCTTCAGCATCCAAAGGATTGGTAGTGTGAGTAAACATAGGAGGATGACCTTGCATAAAGTCCCTACGTTTATCCCTTGGTGGTTGAGCATGTGGTAATCCTCCAGCTTGCATAGTCTGCACAAACTAGGTCATAGTCTGCATCATCTGCATTTGTGCCTCCATCATTTCCTCATTAGTGATATGTCCAGCACCACAGCCTCTAGCATAGTTACCTCTTCCATCACAAGAAGCCATCTGTAGTCCAACAAAATCAAAGCTTAGAGATATTCAGGATACAAATCACTTATATATCGATAAGGATTGCAAAACTAAAAATTTCTAGGCTAGCTTTAATTTCAGCAGTACAGAGAAATAGTCATAACTCGAGATCCAAATGTCAAAAAGGGATGTTCTATACATGTTTGGAAAGGTTAAGAAATTCTCTACAACTTATGTTCAGACCATATTACTAGATTCTATAATCTAAGCCATCGAATTAATCAAACAACAGAAACTGTTTGGAAATTCTAGACAGCACTGAACATCCAATTGCGACAGCCATAACATCCAACTCAGAACTGATATCGACATGATTCTTGTTGAAATTGTTAGATAAAGGAGTCTAGTTTTACCCAGAAAAATATCATACTCATTAGACAAACCAATTTCGAGATATAACCAAAATATCATAGGTTGCTCAAAAAACAGCCAAGGTAGAGACATGATAAACCAACCCAAACTTAATTAATTCAAACTTTAACATTAATATACTTAACTAAGGAACTTGCGGATATGCCCACAAAGCTCTAGCACTCACACAAAGATCCAAATCATCCATATTACATAATCATAAATCATCAAGCACTCAAAGTTCACAAACACTAGAATGACAAGACTAAACTTGACTCACGATACTAATAATGTGCCTATTACATAAGGATTTTTAAGATAAGGTTGAAGCTCATGATTCAGCCGTTCATAGATCTTTGGTTGCCCAGTCATAGTCCTGAGCCTATCAATTTCTTCTTGCTGCTCCTTAATCTTCTGCGCCTGCTGGTCGACCGTGCTTACCAAACGCTAATGCGTGAGCATCATGTCGCAAGCAAAGTGTGCCAATACCCGTGACTCAGGTGGCAGATCTTGAGGATTCATCATAGCCCAGCCATCCTCCATATTGTAGTCAGCACGAGGCAGGTAGCGAAACTCATCATTTCGCATATGTCCAAAGCGATGACCACGGAGAGCAATCCAAGCCGTAAAAGCAGCACCCTCTATGCCATCCTCTTGAGTTGGGCTAGGACCAAGATGCTCATAGATCATCTAAATCATAGGAATTTGGCATCACCCCTGGAGAACATATAGCCACATTTGTCTCCCAGTAAGTACCTTCCAACGGATGGGTGTGTTGAAAACAAGTGTACTGCACTGCGGGGTCCCAATCAGCATAGTAGTCACGAAGAAGCTTCATGAGTCGTATATGCGATCTGGTGTGACACTCCGGTACATGAGAGATCTTCACAGTCCATCCCATAGGAGCGTGCGGTCCACCACCTCCAGCAGAAACACCCGCAGATGACGGTGGAGATTGACCACCCTCTTGAGTTACTTCCATCCTATCATCATCACTGATGTTGACGGCCTCCTGCTCCTCATCCACAGGCGCAACTTCCTCCTCGTCTTCTTCAAAGTTCTCCATGGGTTCTTCTTCTTCACCTTGAGGTGGTGTAGGCACCAGGGTTGGTGATGACGGAACATCTTCCCTAGACTCTAGGTGGTTGATGAGGCTTAAATAAGCTGACACTGTTTGACTATATTTAGCTTTTATAAGTTAGTCATATTAAGGCATAACAGCAAGGTAACAAGTGTTTTCTAAAACCATCATGATCATTGTCACATAAATGAATAATAAACACAACAGTATAAGAATGAACATTTAAGCATGACAAGAGAGATCATCATTAGTGTAACGATTCCAAGGCCGCTCGTGTCCTTGAGCAAGGCTAGTATACCAGTTTATTAAACTCTGCGCAGAGGTGTACACTTTCACTGTGAGTCATGATTTACCCTTTTACCTGAGGCGGCCAACCTCTTAGCCCACTACCAAGGAAGGCCGGCAAGGTTCACTATGAAGCCTTTCAAAGGTTCATCTAACATGTTAGGGCCGCTAAGGTTTCTGTGCCCTACGAATGTAATATCCCCCCTTCTGATGGCACACAACCGCAGCCTATACACATGCAGACAGGGGTTGAACTACACCTAACCCGGAACACACCCCTCTTGCACCAATAAGGGAACCGCTAGCAATCTAGAAAAGGTCCTCGTACTGAGCTAAAGCCAGAGCCATATAGCTCTCACAGTTGTACTGTAAATCCCGAAAGTTCTGTTACAGATTAGCCCTCAGGTTATTAAAAGTCATTATTACTGTTCATGACACAATTACTCATCAAGCCACAAGATCATGATATTCATTAAGCACTAGCATCATAGCTACCCAATGCAACCCAAAGGTGTCAAGGAATCAAGATAACAGCATCTAGTTATAATCTCTAGGATCATCGAGTGGACACATGCAAATGTAGTATTTATTTAGAGTGTATAGGTAACAAGAAAGATCCATGCTATACTTGCCTTGATTCACAAAGCTTGGTGGTCCTGCTGATCCTCAAAGTAGCCTTGCTCAACAAAACCCTCACCGTCTGAACTCGACATTACAATCAACACCAGACAATCCAATCGAGCATACATACACAAAGCAAATAAAGAGTTATTAGAGAAATAGTACACCAATCTCATCAAAATATAATAAAGATCTTATAAAACTCTTCTACACACTGCTACGATCACACAGACGTCAAGTTCGCTGAAAATGGAGTTATAACGGCGAAATTATGAATTTTTAGAGATTTCCTATAGATAAATAAATATTTTAAATAGAAACTAAAAATATAAAGTTTTCAAAATATTCCAACAGTAGCACCACTGCGTATATTACGAAATTATGAATCTAACGAAATTTGAACGGACCAAATCGGAGTTAAAAGTGAAAGTTATAAGCTTTTGAAAATAATGGCAAAACTATAAATAGAGGAAAACGTATTTTGAAACTGTAAGAAGAAACTACGTTTTCGAGTAAAGAAAACGTATTCTGGAGCCTGTTAAAATAAAAATACGCTTTCCAATAGACAAAGCATATTATGGATCTGTTAAACAGAAAATACGCTTTTCAGTGGAGAAAACGTATTTTGACGAAAGCATGAAGGGCTCTTAACAGATTAAACCGAAAGCCGAGGGGTTTTCTGTAAGAATGCCGCATGAAGGGGTACGGTGTATTTCTAGCTGTCCGTTTCAAGATGGACGGCTCAGATCGGTTATGGGGTCGGCCTCGCTGGGGACGACACCCGACGCGGCGGCTGCCATCGCCGGCGGCGAGAGAAGCTCGCCGGAGAAATCGAACCGGTCGGTTCTGGCCACCATTTTCAGCGGGACCGGTACCATTCGAGAGATGATCTCACGCCGCGCTCACCTAGCACGAAGATGGAGACCGAGAGGCGACGGGGTCGGCGAGGAGCTCGACGCGGCGGACGGCGGCGAACTGCACACGGCGGCGGCACGGTTTAGGTCAAATTGAACCAAATGAACGGCACCAAAGTGCTCAAGAGGTCGAGGCGAGGCTTGCTAGCTAGTCAATGATGAAGATGACTCGTCGGTTGCGGCGAATTGCGAGCTCCGGCGGACCTTGGCAATGGCGGCTAGGGTTTCGCGTGGCGGCTGCTGCGCGAAGCAAAGGCGGCGCTTGCTAGGGTTCGAAAGACGATTACGAACGCCCGCATAAAGACTTATATAGTCTGAAGCAGGGGATAGGGACGGGGTCGTGTGGGACGACGCGGTCGGGTCCGGCTCGGTCTTCACGCATGAGTCGGAGATGGAAGACGACCTCGTGGACCCCGCGTGTCAGCCGGAGAAGAGCACGGACGGCGGACGGCGCGTCGTCTTGATGGGCCGGCAGCCTGTCAGCCCAAGATGGAGTCGGCGCGCGCGCGGCTTTTGCGGGCCGGGAAGCAAGGCGGCCAGTGTGGAGGAAGAATGGGCCACGCGGCAGGCCTTCGGCCAGAGAGAGGCGGGGAGAGCAGCGGGCCGTTCGGCCGTGTTGGGCTGCTCGGGCTGAAAAGAAAGATGGAGAGAAGGAGGGAAAGAAAACCTTTTTCTTTTTATTTGAACCCATTTCAAATATATTTTCAAAACTATTTTGAAATCCAATTCAATTTCAAACACCACCACAAGAAAAATATACACCAGCATGAATGCTCAAGCAAGTTTCTACCATGATATCTCTTTATTTTCATAAAACATTTATTTTGCCTAATTATTTATTCACCAAAAATTCCTTTTGCCTATTTTTGGAAACATGCAAAAAATCTAGGGTGTTACACTCTGCTCTCTGCTCTGGCGGGGTAGGTCTGGCGTGAGAGGAAGAAGCGGTGTGGAGCCGGGAAGACAAGGGGAGGCGGGGACATGCTGCCGACGCGGGGCGAGGAGAGATGGGGCGTCGCCTGAGTCGCGTAGCCATGCCGCGGGTGTGACCGGAGATGCTTCCTCCCCTGCCATGGACCGCCTCCTGCTCTCCCTCCTCCCTCCCTTGCAACGGAGCATGCGCGCGCCGTCAACCTCTCTCTCCTCCTCGGCGCTTTCGAGGTGGGGCCAGCGCCGGCTGTAGCGGACGCCCGGTATCCCCCCAAATATGGCGGACGGGAGCGCATACACCAGATCATTTAGAGTACCCCGCTGCGGCAAATTTAGTCACCCAAATCTAACTGCATAATCTACCCAGTGCAGGTAGTCTAGGGAAATCCAACATGCATTGGCAGTTGACATGGCCCAACCTACGCCTCTCGCCTTCTCATCTGTCATCGTCACCACCGTATCTATAAGTATTTAGCAGGCAACACTAGCTTTCCTCCCCTTGAATACGATCACTACACCGGTTCATTATATTGGGTTCTGTGCCCAACGCTAGGGACTGGCGGCAGAGATAGGAACCATACGCCTGCTCCCCCTGCTGGCTGCTGCTTCCTCCAACACCATAGCACACGTTGCATACCTGAGCACTTCATGTATGCTGTGGCAAGCAAGCCCTGACATGGATGCATTTTGCCTCACACTCTGCATACCGCCATCGATCGCTTGCTGGGACACAAAGAATGAGGTGAGGACCGCGCGTCGTGCCCATGCATCAGCCACCAATTCGTACATAAATGCATGCTGGTCCCGTAGTTCCTTGATCGCTCACTGTCGTGTGCATTGCATGTAACCAATAACCATGCATATATGCACATTCATATAGAACGAGAGATGAGGAACGAGAGAGATGAAGGGAGACTTGGCCTCCTCGTGGCCTCAAGTTGTGATGGGGGCAACGTCCATGTGAAGAACACGACTCCTGCGGTCCTGCCTTTGGTCGCACTGACTCTGTGGTCTGGTTTACATTGCCACGTGGGTAACAAGGTCCACTGTATGGCCGTCGCAGGCTGCTGTCGGATCAGTTTGTGTGAATAACGTCTGCAACAGCCAAATGAGAAAGGGAGTGGATGGGGAATATGATGCAGTTCCCGGCTTGTCAGGTTGTGGTTTGTGGAAAGTGGTGATAGTGCACAGTACACCAGCCGGCGATCAGGCGGTTCAGGATGCTAGCACTGAACTAATCTAGTTTGGTCAGTCTAAGTGATCTACACATGCTGGTTGCTACACAAGTCTACGACTTCATGAAAGAACCAAGTCACAGCTCCTGCTACACGGTACTAAAACCGCCATATACATGTGGACGATTGAAACAAACATGCTTGTGACACAGTTCCAGCAAAATCACAATCAGTTTGTACTCCCCACCAGTGGACGACGACTCAAAGTCAGGACTAGACCGACCAACGACTGGACCAAAGTGCCTTCTAGCGTTCGCACACACGCCTTGGGACTTGTACATCACGTGGAGGCGAACATGTGATGCAGAAGTACTGAATCAGTAGCTTCCTGCTTCTTCCATGAAAGTAGTGCATCAATCAGTAGCTTCTTCTTCTTCCAGGAAAGTAGTGCATCAAGAAGCCTCACGAATTTGTTTCTCCATCTGTAGTCACTTTTCGGTAGTTAGTGAAGCCTGAAGACGGGTCCAGAAATCAAGAGACTTAGCAGCCACTCACGTGAGAAATTACATGGAGCGAGTAGAAAAGGATTACGTAGGCCTTGTTTAGATGCCAGATTTTGCCATCAAATTCACTATCAAAATATCGACACATGCATGAAGTACTAAATGTAGATGAAACCAAAAATTAATTGTACAGTTTTGTTGTATTTTGCGAGACGAATATTTTGAGCCTAATTAGTCAAAGTTTAGACAATTTTTATCAAATACAAACGAAATGCTACATTACGCTGATTTGATGCGGCACTATATAGAATGCCAATTCCGGCCTCAACTACACAAGGCCGTAGTTGCAGAACATGTGCAAGCATCTAATCTGATAGTCAGCACATGTGCTTCTGGTTGGTCTCTGTTCAAACTTCAAACAAGGCGTTCAAAACCTCATGCTCCGACTACACTCTGACCGTTTACCTAATCAGGTGCGTCATCTTCGCAATCGATTACCCCAGTGAGCCTCTAACTGCCCCAAAATAATGGGTTAAGTTTGACATCCGTTAGAAGATCAATGTATATGCTATTTCCGTGCCAAATGAAATCATTGTTGCTGACACCAGTGGCCCTTCAATACATTGTGAACTACTGGTATCTACCTACTCGCCTGATACGTTTGATTGCATAGACAATACGACAGTGCACTGTGGTTGCCTGTCTCCTGCCATCCTATCGCCCAAACCACTGGTTTGAAACCAGTGCAAAACCAAGGCCAGAACAGAGCACAGCCAGTCACCAACCCCCGCGCAGGCGCTGGGGCGCACCAACCCCAGTCCGCGCCACCGCGCCGTCCTTCGCGACGCTTTCCACGCCACCGGCCCCGCACCAACGCCGAACCACAAGCCGCGCGGGCGCAGCGTCGCTATTTAAACGCGGCCTCCCCCTCCGTCTCACTCTAAGAAGAGCAGCACCATCCACTGAGTGCATCACGAGCTCTTCTCCATCCAGATATCATCGCCTTGTTACTACTGATCCCAAATCACATACGGCGCAAGTACCTTCAGTTCAAACCCCCAGCCCCACTCCAATGGCGTGCGAAAACGGCCGCGTTGCTGCCACCAATGGCAATGGCCTGTGCATGGCGACGCCCCGCGCGGACCCACTTAACTGGGGGAAGGCGGCGGAGGAGCTGATGGGCAGCCACCTCGACGAGGTGAAGAGGATGGTGGCAGAGTACCGCCAGCCATTGGTGAAGATCGAGGGCGCGAGCCTCCGGATCGCACAGGTGGCCGCCGTTGCCGCCGGCGCTGGCGAGGCCCGGGTCGAGCTCGACGAGTCCGCCCGTGGCCGCGTCAAGGCCAGCAGCGACTGGGTCATGAACAGCATGATGAACGGCACCGATAGCTACGGCGTCACGACCGGCTTCGGCGCCACCTCCCACAGGAGGACCAAGGAAGGCGGTGCGCTCCAGAGGGAGCTCATCCGGTTCCTCAACGCCGGCGCCTTCGGCACCGGCACCGACGGCCACGTCCTGCCGACCGAGGCCACGAGGGCGGCCATGCTCGTCCGCATCAACACCCTCCTCCAGGGTTACTCCGGCATCCGCTTCGAGATCCTCGAGGCGATCGTCAAGCTGCTCAACGCCAACGTCACACCGTGCCTGCCGCTCCGCGGCACGGTCACAGCGTCCGGCGACCTCGTTCCGCTCTCCTACATTGCCGGCCTCGTCACCGGGCGTCAGAACTCTATGGCGTTGGCCCCGGATGGCACCAAAGTAAAAGCTGCAGAAGCGTTCAAGATTGCTGGCATCCAGGGCGGCTTCTTCGAGCTGCAGCCCAAGGAAGGTCTTGCCATGGTGAATGGCACGGCCGTGGGCTCTGGCCTTGCCTCCACGGTGCTCTTTGAGGCGAACATCCTTGCCATCCTCGCCGAGGTTCTATCCGCCGTGTTCTGCGAGGTCATGAACGGCAAGCCGGAATTTACCGACCACTTGACCCACAAGCTGAAGCACCACCCGGGACAGATCGAGGCGGCCGCCATCATGGAGCACATCTTGGAGGGCAGCTCCTACATGAAGCTTGCCAAGAAGCTCGGCGAGCTGGACCCGTTGATGAAGCCCAAGCAGGACCGGTACGCGTTGCGCACGTCGCCGCAGTGGCTCGGCCCCCAGATTGAGGTCATCCGTGCGGCCACCAAGTCCATCGAGCGCGAGATCAACTCCGTCAACGACAACCCGCTTATCGACGTCGCCCGGAGCAAGGCCCTTCACGGTGGCAACTTCCAAGGCACGCCCATTGGTGTATCCATGGACAACACCCGTCTCGCCATCGCAGCCATCGGCAAACTCATGTTTGCGCAGTTCTCGGAGCTCGTCAATGACTACTACAACAACGGCTTGCCCTCCAACCTGTCCGGTGGGCGCAACCCGAGCTTGGACTACGGCTTCAAGGGCGCCGAGATCGCCATGGCGTCCTACTGCTCTGAGCTGCAGTTCCTGGGGAATCCGGTCACCAACCACGTCCAGAGCGCGGAGCAGCACAACCAGGACGTGAACTCGCTCGGACTCATCTCCTCCAGGAAGACTGCCGAGGCCATTGAGATACTGAAGCTCATGTCTTCGACGTTCCTGATCGCCCTGTGCCAGGCAGTCGACCTGCGCCACATCGAGGAAAATGTCAAGAGCGCTGTCAAGAGCTGCGTGATGACAGTGGCCAAGAGGACTCTGAGCACCAACTCTACCGGTGGTCTCCACATCGCCCGCTTCTGCGAGAAGGACCTGCTCCAGGAGATTGAACGTGAGGCGGTGTTCGCGTACGCCGACGACCCCTGCAGCTCCAACTACCCGCTCATGAAGAAGCTTCGTAACGTGCTCGTGGAGCGCGCCCTCGCCAACGGCGCTGCCGAGTTTGACGCCGAGACATCCGTGTTCGCCAAGGTCGCCCAGTTCGAGGAGGAGTTGCGCACGGCACTTCCCAAGGCGGGGGAGGCTGCACGGGCGGCTGTCGAGGACGGCACGGCGGCGATATCGAACAGGATCACTGAGTGCCGCTCCTACCCGCTCTACCGCTTCGTGCGCGAGGAGCTCGGAGCCGTGTACCTCAGCGGTGAGAAGACGCGCTCCCCTGGCGAGGAGCTCAACAAGGTGCTCGTTGCCATCAACCAAGGCAAGCACATCGACCCGCTGCTCGAGTGCCTCAAGGAGTGGAATGGCGAGCCCCTTCCCATCTGCTGAAAACAGAAGCCGATAAGGAGAAAGAATGGAGTGTTCATTGTTCAATACAGCAGTTTGAAATAAGTTTTTTCCTCTTCTTCATTTTTGCATGGGCAGCAAATATGTATCATTCTTATGATAAGATTTTAAGAATTATGTTGGAATATAAGTGAATTGTCCACTTTCTTCATCAGTTTAAACTTTTGGGTTAAACTGGTCGGTGCATGCGTATCAGAGCCAGAAGTCTCGAGTTCGAATCCTGGTTAGCGCAATAAAATAATTATTGCTCGCCGTATTCCACGTCTGAGGCTCGTCCGTCGCTGAGATCTCTCGCCGGAGCCTTGACGTGAGGGGGAGTGTTGGAATATAAGTGAATCATCCACCTCTCCCCATCAGCTTAAGCTTTTGAGTTGAACTGGTTGGTGCATGCAACTTAATAGATTACTCTATATTTTCAAAAATCTATTCCTTTTCACTACTTATTATTTAGTTTTGACAAGCTAGTTATTTTCAGAAGTTCTGATGATCACAAAAAGAAGTATATATATATGCTTGTTAACCGGAGTGTACTTTGCAAGCCAAGTATGGAGATTTGGGTATCTTGAAATTATAAATTAGAACTATTGTTTAAATCAGTAAAATTTTTGAATAAATGGAGTATTTAGCATGATGTGTTAAAAGAAATATTTAAAAATGGTAAAGTACAATTTACAACCTTAAACTCTTGCCGAAGCTTGGATTTTAACCTCTAACTCTAAAACTGGATAACTTTAATCTTTCAACTCTTGGAACCGATCAATTCAACATTTGGTTAGTTTCTAGACGGTTTTGATGTATAAACAGTAATTTTGACATTTTTAACCTTTTTAGAAATTCATCCTAAGAAGCAATAAGGGGTGCCTGAAAAGCTATAAAAATCTTGATATTTTGTAGGTTGGTAGAGTGAATAGGACACGCTAAATTTTTTAAGTAATATTTGTATTATTGCAATTCAGAAATGGTCAAACTTATATACTCTATGAATTTTTTGGTATTTAAATGGAAATTTAAAATCTCAAAAAACTAATATTTGTGGATCATTAAAACTCTAGTTAATTTTGATATATTCGTTCACTACACATTATATGGGCAAAGTTGCTTTACTAATTATTATTATTTGAAATTTATCTTAAATTTGAAATTTCTAAAGCAACTCAAATTTTTCCTAGGTAACATGTATTTAACAAAGATCTTCAACTCAATTTGACAAAAATTTAGTTGGTTTAAAATTTAGTGTATGGGAGTCTTTTAACTTTTGTTTTCAACTCAACTTTGTCTATCGTCCTTCACGGAACACTCCACTATTGCACGTGGACAGCTCCTACACCACCAGCGGTTGGACATAGAAAAATAATACTCATTCAAACACTCTTTAGTGCGCACTATTAAATTGAAAATGCTATTTTTAATGTTATCTTATAATGATACCTTTTCTATATATCCAATTAAATGTTTTTGTGGGAGCAATTATAGTTGTTTCTAACGTATTTATTCATTAAAAGTACATGGATATATAACAGCAATATCGAATCTATAACTTTTTCCATAGCTACATCTAGAGTTAGGCTCACTAGTATTCGTTTATGTATAAAATTAAATATTGTTTGTCCATAAGCTAAAAATGGTTCATATTTAAGAATATTTAGATCTATACTTATACTCACCTTACAATATGAATATAAATGTTGAAAGTATGATATCTGATTCACTAGCTAGGACGACGCTAGGGACAATCGTACGTAACGATGATTGTCCATCCCAAAGCACCAGTGATGCTAGACAAAGGACAAAGTTGAGCCAAACTGCATTTTTATAATTCACGAATGAATTTTTGCCTAAATATAAAGTTTTCTTTCTTGATAGACAAAGTTGAATTGAAAAGAAAACTTTAAAGACCAAATCCAATTTGATAGTTTATGGAAAACTTCAAAGCACCAGTGAGCTCGATCCAATTGCTTGGAAATATTAGTGAAATGTAAAATAAAGAACAATCGAGTCATGCATAAATGGTCACCATTTGTGTCTTCCCTTTCAAACAATAGTCCCGATGCAATGATCTCCATTGCCCCTGTATGCTAGTCACTATATTCTTTTTTCTCTATGCACAAATTAAAGAATAGTGTTTTTTCTCTTATTTGAAAATCAACCACTAGAGAAGCTCTAAAGGCAACGCATTACTACATGTGAGCAGTCTACTTGTTCAGTTATCTTATGATTGCCACATTGCATGATAGCATCTACGATATATGAGACAACATCACTAATACTTTAGTCCTAAAAACGTGGAAAACATGCAGCAGTTGACAAGCTACTAAAGAGATGGAGAGAGAAAACCTTGACCGTAAAGAGCTGGATCCAAATGTCACTGAATGAAATGTAAAAGACAGAACAATCTGTGGCATGCATATGGTCACACCATTTGTGTCTTCCCTTTCAAAGAATAGTCGTGCGGCGGCTTAGTAACCGCCCACCACGAACTGATCTCGCTGATAGCCGCCGAGTCTGTCTCTAAGAGTGCGTTCTGTTTACCAACTGTGTGGGATAGTAGTGCTGCTAGCCCCTACCAACCAAAAATAAAATATGAAAAAATAAAAACTAGACCACCTCTTTGAAAAAATTGAAAAGAGTGGCAGTTTGTGCATTACATGGATGTTGGCATGTTGCCTCCTCGCAGCACCTGCTTTCTACCGGCCCAAGCCCAACAGTATAATACGCCATTTTTCGTCCAAAAGGTTGAAGCGTGGAATCTTCATGGTACGGAACTTCGGAACACCAATGAGTGCTTATCACAACAATTTCGTTGAAATTGTTTATCACAACTTGGTTCCCACAACGATCGAAGCGCTTTCATGTGGCTAGTGCTGCTAGCGAATTTAACAGTTTGCTGCGCCAGATCTGGATCGCGTTTCTTTCTTTCCTTGGAAGTTCTCCTGCTGGTGCAGAATCGGACCGGATGGGACAACTTGACCTCCTGAATTTTGAGCCGAGTCTCCAGTTTTTCAGCAAATGTATGTCTGCCCCAATCTGCCGGTTCTCGGCAGAGGTCAGACAGAAATTGCAACCGAAAGAAGCGCGCAGTTTCTGATCTCTACTTCACGTCCTACACTACAGGCCGCAGCAGCCGAGTGGGGGAGTGTGGGACGGACGCGTGAGTGCCGATGGACTGAAGTGGACTCGTCATTTCGTGCCATTTCTTGTGACATTTCGCACGCTTGCGGCATCTCCAAATCTCCAATTGGTTGCGGGTGTAAAGTCCGCGCGACGGACCGGACCAACCCGAGACGCCCGACTGACCGAGACCGTAAAGACTTGGCAACAGCTCGCGTCCACACACACACACACCCCAACCCCGTCGCACTCAGTGCCCACCCACCACCACCAGACGTCCAGACCACCTCTGCATCTGGTCCGGCTGGCTGGCTGGGCCGGCCGGCGCCGGGTCAGTGTCCCGTTCCCAGGCAGGCGGACCGCGGACGGCAGGCAGGCGACCACGCCACGCGACGACCCGTCTCGCGTGGCGCGCATCGGCCCGGCAGATGGGTTGGCCGGCCCATAAGATCGAGTCAGCTCGGCCCGCCAACAACCTGCCCCCCGATGCCAAGCCATGGCAGTCGCAGACCCCAACAACCTCCCCACCCGTCGCCTCGCTATTTAAGCCCCTCTTCCCCCCACCGTTTCTCCTCAGGAAGAGCCTTAGCTTTCCACAAAGCTCGAGCTCTTCTTCCATCCAGTAGCAGCAGTGCTCTGCTTGTTTGTGTAGTTTTAATTTCATTTCCCCCCAGCTGCTATTTTCTAGTTTCGTCCGCGTTCGGCTACACGTGTTGCAATGGAGTGCGAGACCGGGCTCGTGCGCTCCCTGAACGGCGACGGCCTGTGCATGTCGGCGGCGGCGTCCGCGCCGCGCGGCGCCGACCCGCTCAACTGGGGCAAGGCCGCGGAGGACCTGTCCGGGAGCCACCTGGAGGAGGTGAAGCGGATGGTGGCGGAGTTCCGCGACCCCGTGGTGAAGATCCAGGGCGCGAGCCTGAGCATCGCGCAGGTGGCCGCCGTGGCCGCGGGCGCCACCGGCGAGTCTCGCGTGGAGCTGGACGAGTCCGCGCGCGAGCGCGTCAAGGCCAGCAGCGACTGGGTCATGAGCAGCATGATGAACGGCACCGACAGCTACGGCGTCACCACCGGCTTCGGCGCCACCTCCCACCGCCGCACCAAGGAAGGCGGCGCGCTCCAGAGGGAGCTCATCAGGTGAGACGACTGAGACCTCGATTTCTTTCTTTTTTTCCACTGCAGTTCAATTCTTAGCCTAGCTAGTACTGTACTGTATCCAGTCTGGAGGATTAGTTTCGCAGTTGGATTGGATGATCCTAGCAAACAGCTATGAGTAGTGCCGTAGTGGTTTATTTACGAGTTCCTGCACGGCTGCCCTGCAGCGTCGCGCGAGCTGCGCCTGCTTGTGCTTCCAGGTAGTTGTTTACTGCACGGGATCCCATCAGTTACCGGAGCAAGAAATATTCCCTTTTTCCGCGGTGTTAGGTAGCACAACTAGTAGTAGCTGCTAGGTCGTTGGTAGGTTGGCACTTGACAATAAACACAAACCACCTCAAACTTTTTAATCGGTCCATGGTGTACATACACATCATTCGTGCCCACTATCAATACCTTATAATACTATCATGTACTCCAGTACTATCCAAATTAAACACAGTGTTGCCTGCCGCACAAATGGAAAAAAACGAAAACATCCAGGCTGTGGCAGTTTCATTTCACATGCAAACCCACACCCAGTAGGGCTTGTTTAGTTCATCAAATTGGCGCTGAAATTTCTGTAGCGGAATTTCTGTAGTATTTTATTTGTATTTAGTAAAAATTATTTAGACTTTGACTAATTAAGCTTAAAATGTTCGTCTCATAAAGTATAATAAAAATATGTAATTATTTTTTAATTTTATCTATATTTAGTATTCTATATATATCGATATTTTGATGTGATAAAGAATAAAAATTCTATATAATAAATTTGATAAACTAAGCAAGGCCTAGGATTGACATCCACCGAACCTGAACCTGCACTCCCTGTCGACACGCGACAGTAGGAGCAGGCGCCACGGATAGATAATCCAGCCAACACGAACCGCGTCGCACGGCTTACGCGTAGTAGAAGTACACCTGCACCCCAACCCAACTCGGCGGGCCACACCCACACCCTGTCCCACCGACAGCTCGGCGGGTGCGGAAGCGGAAACCCCGTGGTTTCCGTGCGTCGGCGTCCGCGGCCGGTAGCTCGCTCGCTCACGACCAGCGCGGCCTACTACTAAGTTTGGCGCCCCGGGGATTTGGGATCTCGAGGGGAGGAGATACCCTGCCGGCCAACCGATCCTGGCGCCATCATCGCCTCGTGCTCGCGTCGCGGCCACGTCCCACGTGGAAACCCAAAGTATTTCTTGGGTCCCGCCGCTTAGTCCCCGGCCGGCTCCTCGCACATGGCGACGACGTGGGTAGGCTAGTGGGTGGCTGGTTCGCGGTGGATAGAGATGGCCGCCGAATGGGGGGGTTCGCGACTGAAAGCTAGGTGACCTGCTGCGCGATTGCGATTGTGCTTGCGCTCGCCGCCGTTGCCAGAGCTCACGTCGCGTCGCACGAGTTGCTCGTGCACAGGCCACAGGGCCGGAGCAGCGGCCGACAGTCATCGGCATTGGGCGCCTGCGGAGCTGGAACACGGTTTTACACTTTTCAGTTGCATTTTCAGAAAAAAAAAATCTTCACAACCTTATCATATCCTACTTTTTAACGCAAAAAGCCTTTATCCCAGCAAAAAAATGTCCTTTTTCATATTGGAGAGTAATAAACAACTATATCATGATGGACGTGTCGCCAATGAAACAAGCATGGCGCAACAATACAAATAAAAAATTTGAAAACCATGAGCAGTCAACTACCGTAGCATGTGGAATTATTCCATTCATAGTTTCAAGCTGCCCACATCCGGGAAGCTTCTTTAGACTAAAAGCCCCCATTTCTCCCCTCGTCACCCGCCAAGCTGGCAAAATGATGCAAAGAATATTTTACTCTCACCGACAGCTCTACGTATCTGTCCGTCTGTAGAAATCCACTATTTCGTTTGTTGTTACTCGGGCTATGGCCTAGTTCCTTTCTAATTTTAATATTTGGCAATGTGTAAAAAGAAGGTTTCTCGGCACATCAAAATATCGGCACATGTATAGAGTATTAAATGTAGATGAAATAAAAACCTAATTACACGGTTTAGTTGTATTTTGCGAGACGAATATTTTAAGCCTAATAAGTCAAAGTTTGAACAATTTTTACTAAATACAAATAAAATACTATAATAATTTCGCTACATGAATTCTGATCCTAATTCAGGTAGCGAAACTAGGCCTTGTTTAGATCGTGGAAAAAAATGAACCCGATGAATAGTACCACTTTCGTCTTATTTGATAAATATTATCCGATCGTGGACCAACTAGGCTCAAAAGATTCATCTCGTGATTTTCAACTAAACTGTGTAATTAGTTATTTTTTTACCTATATTTAATGCTCCATACAAGCAGCTAAATATTGATGTGACGGGAAGAGAGTGAAAAAATTATAACTTTTAGAGGGATGCCCTACGCTACAAAAACCGAGCGTCTGACTAGGTAGTCCTGACATGACAATGCACCTCCTTAACGCGGCAAGCAGCATAAACTAAGCATTACAAACATAAGCTAAACTCTTAAGTCGTCAGTCGGCAGATTCTTGTTTGATCCAGATTAGTTAATGATCAAGTTTATCGTATTACCCTGACCAAGTTTATATTGTTCAATTATTCAGCTATAATATCCCACTCTACCGGGGCACCGAATTGACCTCTACTTTGTCTGGTTTCATCTGACAGATTCCTCAATGCCGGCGCGTTCGGCACCAGCGCCGACGGGCACGTGCTGCCGGCCGAGGCCACCCGCGCGGCGATGCTGGTGCGCATCAACACGCTCCTGCAGGGCTACTCCGGCATCCGCTTCGAGATCCTCGAGGCCATCGCCAAGCTGCTCAACGCCAACGTGACGCCGTGCCTGCCGCTGCGGGGCACCATCACCGCGTCGGGCGACCTCGTGCCGCTCTCCTACATCGCGGGGCTCATCACGGGCCGCCAGAACTCAGTCGCGGTGGCGCCCGATGGCAGGAAGGTGGACGCTGCCGAGGCGTTCAAGATCGCCGGGATCGAGCACGGATTCTTCGAGCTGCAGCCCAAGGAAGGGCTCGCCATGGTCAACGGCACGGCCGTGGGCTCTGGCCTCGCTTCCACCGTGCTCTTTGAGGCCAACGTGCTCGCCGTCATGGCCGAGGTCATCTCCGCGGTGTTCTGCGAGGTCATGACCGGCAAGCCCGAGTTCACCGACCACCTGACGCACAAGCTCAAGCACCACCCCGGACAGATCGAGGCTGCCGCCATCATGGAGCACGTCTTGGAGGGCAGCTCGTACATGAAGCTGGCCAAGAAGCTCGGCGAGCTCGACCCGCTGATGAAGCCGAAGCAGGACAGATACGCGCTCCGCACCTCCCCGCAGTGGCTCGGCCCACAGATCGAGGTCATCCGCTTTGCCACCAAGTCCATCGAGCGCGAGATCAACTCCGTCAACGACAACCCGCTCATCGACGTGTCCCGTGGCAAGGCGCTCCACGGTGGCAACTTCCAGGGGACCCCCATTGGTGTGTCCATGGACAACACCCGGCTCGCTCTCGCCGCCATCGGCAAGCTCATGTTCGCGCAGTTCTCCGAGCTGGTGAACGACTACTACAACAACGGCCTTCCATCCAACCTGTCTGGCGGGCGCAACCCGAGCTTGGACTACGGCTTCAAGGGCGCTGAGATTGCCATGGCATCCTACTGCTCTGAGCTCCAGTTCTTGGGCAACCCCGTGACCAACCACGTCCAGAGCGCGGAGCAGCACAACCAGGACGTCAACTCCCTGGGCCTTATCTCCTCCAGGAAGACCGCCGAGGCCGTGGACCTCCTGAAGCTGATGACGTCCACGTTCCTGATCGCCTTGTGCCAGGCCATCGACCTGCGCCACATCGAGGAGAACGTGAAGGCGGCCGTGAAGAACTGCGTGACACAGGTGGCCAAGAAGTCGCTGAGCCTGAACGCCAGGGGCGGGCTCCACAACGCACGCTTCTGCGAGAAGGACCTGCAGACGGCGATCGACCGGGAGGCGGTGTTCGCGTACGCGGACGACCCGTGCAGCCCCAACTATCCACTGATGCAGAAGCTCCGCGCGGTGCTGATCGAGCACGCGCTGGCCAACGGCGACGCCGAGCGCGTCGTGGAGACGTCCATCTTCGCCAAGGTGGCTGAGTTCGAGCAGCAGGTCCGCGCCGCGCTGCCCAAGGAGGTGGAGGCCGCGCGCGCCGCTGTGGAGAGCGGCAACCCGCTGGTGCCCAACAGGATCAAGGAGTGCCGGTCCTACCCGCTGTACCGGTTCGTGCGGGAGGAGGTCGGCACCGAGTACCTCACCGGCGAGAAGACGAGGTCGCCCGGCGAGGAGCTCAACAAGGTGCTGGTGGCCATCAACCAGCGCAAGCACATCGACCCACTCCTCGAGTGCCTCAAGGAGTGGAACGGTGAGCCCCTGCCGCTCTGCTGAGCTGCGCCTGCAGTCCTGCACTGCACAAGAGCAGGTATACAGATCGAAGAAAAACCAAAGTACAGCGGCTCGAGACAGAGCGTTTCAAGATCATCGTGAAGTTTTTACAATCGGACTAGCAGAAGATACTCTCTATATCTACCGTTGCCTTGTACTACTTACTAGTAGCTGAAGTCCATGTGAATGTTGTTGTGTTCTCGCAGCTGCGATGCCATGGCCTGCAATGTGCGTGTTCTTGGCTGTTGCAGCTGTTGAAACTTTTGATGGTTTTAACTTGTATAAGTTGGGGGATAAAGTAAATTATTTTGTTCTATACAATGGTGCAGTACATGAGAAGTTCCTTGACAAGCCTGAATTGAGTAGTGCCGATTGTTCGTTCGTCATTCTTCCGTCATGTCATGTACATTGCTCGAGTCGGGCTCGCTGATGATGGCTGTCTGTTTCTGAAACAAGGACAGCGTGATGCAGAGGAGTGCAAGAGACAGCCACGGCTCATGTCCATGTGTGTGGGTAGTTGGGCTGTGGTTCTCCTGCCTTTTGCTGGTGATCAACCACTGTTCGTTGAACCGATCAACTCCCAAGGATGATTGGATGTTTTCGTTATCCTTTACCTACCACTTCGGAAATATACGTTCTGTACCTGCCATTGTCAAGAAATTAGATTCCGGGATTTGTCAAGATTCGGTAGCAGGGGAAACTCCACCACAAGGCACAAGCTACTGGACAGGCCCATGCTCTCAGCCTCTGCCACACACCATTTTTAGGGGCACTCGGTAGACAAATTGAAAGTAATCCATCCGTTCACAAAATAGTACAACTATGGACATTTTCATACTCTCAGCTCTGCCACATATCAGGTTTAGGGACACTCGGTAGACAAATCGAAAGTATCCGTCCATAAAAGAATACAATCATATGATCATTGCCGGTGAAATTAGCTAAATTTAAGTATTAACATTTATCTCTCCTAATAGATTTATTATGAAAATATATTCTGTAACATATCTAAACCTATTTATTTTGTATAACCAATGTTACTACTTTTTATTATAAATTCAGTCAAAATTCAAGTTGTTTGAGATCTCAAAAACCGAGAATTGTATTCTTTTGTGGACTTTGGAAGTATGCAATGGAATTTGGTTCTGCTCCTTGTCAAGAGCGTAGCGATCTAGGGTAGCTGGCCCTCGACTACGTAG
>CM041635.1:42736975-42924010 GCA_023333625.1 Bothriochloa decipiens | reverse complement strand
CTCTGCCAGCATGGTTTGATAGATACTTTCTAGAACAAGAAAAAAAAACTAGCTAGAAAAAGATGGATTCTTGAATTCCTAGTACTGGAAAGACGGAAAGCTCAGCGATGAGAAGATATCGGAGACTAGCAATAGCCGTGAGCCATTTTGTTGTCTCTGAAGATGCGTGAGCCAAAGCAAGACGCATGCTCACAGTTTGCCAACGTGCGCAGAACTGCTTGTTGTCTTCTTTCAGAGAAGAGGACTGTTCAGACTATGCATGTATCTCCATTGGTACGTTCTGCTGAGATCTGGGAGAGGATAGGCCATAGGTGACTGAGGACATGTAGGCTGGTTGACCTAATCCTTGGAGGAGGACACGGACACGGAGTCACCAGCAATGTTTGTTCCAACCACTGGAGAGGCAGTGTCGTCCAACCAAACCTCTCTACCAACAAAGCAGCATGTCGTAACTGACAGGCTCCTTTTTTGGCTTGCTAGGTAGTACCATCGGACTCGCATAGTTGCATGCTTAGTTTCTTCCTCCTAAAGTGTAAATGTATATCTGTAAATGTCCAAATCAGGACAGCTGTTCATGGATTGACCAGTACTCAGAACAACTAATTGAGCACGTGACAACAGAGAGGATGAGGAACGTACATATGCACACTATGGATCAACAGACACATGGAGAGGATGCTGAAAGGTGCAGACTGCAGGCGATTTTATATGCAGATGTGCACGCTAAGGTCCATGAAGACATGATGACCCCAGAAAATATTTTCCAATTGGGCTCAAATTTGGTTGGGCCAAAGCTTAGCAGGACCCTGCTGTCGCTTTAGTGGAACAAATCAACTAGCGAAGGCCCGCTAGCACGTACGGAGTACATTAAGAATATCCTTCTGTTGACGCAAAGATTGGCCCAATTTGAATGTCAACACCTCCTCACATGTTTTGCTCCGAGTCCTAAACTAAAATCATCAAAGGCTCTCTCTCTAAAAAAAATCAATGGCTTCATCCGCATTTGGTTTTTTAATCTATCGCATTGAATGTATTTCTATTCTTTTACATTGTAGTTTACATTCACACTAAAAGATTAAAAATGCATGGAAGACGGAATGTTTCCTTTCCATGCTTCTCTTTTGTGTATTATTATACTGTTCCTCGTGGTCCGAGACCTCTTTAATAAAAAGCATGGAAGACGGAATGTTTCTTTTCTATGCTTCTCTTTTGTATATTATATTATATACTGTTCGTCGTTGTCTGAGATCTCTTAAGAAAGAGGACGCAGATCAAAACATTTTCCCATTTTCTGAAAAAGTTGCATGGACACTTTGTAAGCCATATTTGAACTCTTAAATTTATAAGGTTAATGAATCCACTTCAGAAACAAATAACCAAATTACCACGCTTTCTTCGTGTTAGGAGAATGAACCTCTTGATACCCTTCCTTTGACCTAAACTTTACCGAAGTGTAGATTGGGTGAAAATTTAAAGGTCAATGCAAGGGAGAGAGAAAATGGAGTAATACAAAGTGAATCACAACAAGAAGAATGCAAAAAACAAGGATTTAGTCATGAGATTCAAACACACCATCGAGGCGTGCCTAAGTCCTCGTTGTTGACGAGGCTACAACTCCGAAGCTCACCATATAATTTGAGAGCTTCACTACTTAATGGTGTGGAGCATGTGCCAAGACTAATTAAGAAATCAGATTTCGCTTGCAAAGCATATACCAGGACTAATGAGAAATCATATTTCGCTTGCATTTTCACATGAAGAAGATTTGGTTGTATTAGATGGCCCATGTTAAGAATTTCTTGAGATTTTGAGAGTATAACACCCCGACCTGCGTCCAAAATTGCTTATACGGCTTAGCTCTGCACGTAGAATAGACTTGCATACACTTAGTACCTTTCTTACGCTTTCGTCATCATTTCGTGCAAAAAGGTTAGCTCAGAGGTGCTATGTTTAGAACTACAAGGCTTATAAACTAGCCCTCACTCTATTATACTACCAAGGTGGTACTAAATCCACCAACCACAACCACACATATGCCATATGGCCAGCTTCACAACTACTAAGGCTTCTAATAGGTTGGGCATGTTACAAAGAGTCATGCATGGAGGACAGTCATGGTTGATGAGAAGTCCTCGTACACATGAATAAAAGATGAAGGGCGGCGTTCTACCCGGGTGTGCATATGTGGTATAGGTGGGTTTGTGCAGATGTGGTATAAGTGGATTGCATAATTGATGTCAACAAATCTTCAAGACCTATAATAAATCATTTGCTTAACAAACATGTGTTGCACCTACGGCTATGTCCAATCACCAAAAATTACATTTAGGGTCCCTTTAGAACGCAGAAGTTTAAGAGAAATGGTATAAGAATTTCATAAGAATCGGTACATTTTCACGTGAAAAAAAATCATTCATTCCAAAAAGAGCCTTAGTATAGCTTACAAGAGCCATATTTATTACAACCACCTTTGCCTGTCCCGCCATTTGCTATCACCACAGGCTGACAACCCAATGCAAACCCCTTTCCAAATGTGAAAAGTTCACTTGGTGTGCTTGCCAAAGAAGAATATAGCACGTGCTTTCGGTCAAAACAAAGGTAAGAAATTTGACATGTTTTGCTTTTTTGGAGAAGTGTTGTTTTTAATTTGGGAAAGTTGTCTCACTTCAAAAAGGAATTGGGGAAAGTTGTAGTTGGTGAGAATTGAGCGTCCTAGAATGAACAAAGAGGGATAATACGCTTCTCAATTAATTGCTAACACTTTTAGAATAAACCTTGTGAAATATTTCGGATATATAAACTCAAGTAATAACAGATCCCTTTTTCGGTAGCTACAAGTTTTCTTTTAAGTCGACGCGGAGGGGGGGGGGGGGCACCTGAGATTCCATTCATAGTTGGCTCTTAATAGCCATGACCATAAGGGTCTACAAATAATGTTTTTAAAGTACATTTTACGTGATGCTTTACATTGTGCTTTATCTGAATGAGCACCAAATGATCGCAATTCCCTCCCCTACCAGTACGTGGTAGTCGAGCACCCCATAAGTAAGCTTCAGATTTGCAAGCTCCTAACGTTGTTGCTGTCAGCGATGTCGTCCTGTCAGAGCTGAAGACGATGCCATTTCTCCTTTTCCAAATGTGCCAGCAGCAAGGAGCACGAATATGTGCTGAAGAACATGCACGGTATGTGCTCAGGTGGCTGCAAGTTTTTGAAAATCGAGACGGTAGACCACGTGACTTGTGTAAGATACTACAGAAACTGGGGTACCAATAGGTAAACCAAGGGAAGAAATGTCATGTCCATGTCTTATAGTAACGGGCTAACTGCTAGGCTAAACATATATATAGCCGCATTTGTACGGCGTGATCAAATTTGTCCCACGGTTCGCACCCCAGGTTTCTGTACGCCTGCCGCCGCCGCTCCACACAAACAAAGAATACTATAGAAAGGAATGCTGACCGGAGATTTGTCTGGATAACGTTGTTGCTTCCCAGGTTTCTGACGGTGATCATCCGATCGAGCTCTGTCCGTTCCTGCTCGCGTTTTCTCCCACATGGGACGACCTGGGGAGCCGACGACAGCGCCCGTGCACGATGGCCCGTCGTGTCTGTCTCCCTGGCTGCCTGGCTAGCTGACACGGTCAGCACTCGAGGAACTGGCAGTGGATCGCTGGTGGATAAACAAAAACCGCAGCGCCGGCCGGTCGCCATATGTCCTCAGCGTTGTCACTGGTCAGGGCTCTTAAGAGTCTTGAGGCTGCGTTTGGATGACCACCAAAACGTGCTACGCCACGCCATAGCTGTCAAGCCGCATTTTAACACTCCATTTGGTTTGCTGCCGTAATTACGGCACGCCACAGTCGTTGCCCAGGTCGTGTAGTTCATTTACGCTGCCGAAGTTTTAGCGCCTGATTTATGCGCCGCAGTTACAGCACGGCCACAAGTTCGGCGCGGCATTTTCTGGTAACGATCCAAACGTGCCCTTGGAGCCTCGGACCGGAGCAGGCCAGCCAGACAGCCCAACTTCCGAAACGGATTAACGTATCCCACGGCGGATGGGGTTGCCAGCCCAGATACACGCCCACAGAAACGGAACGGAACGGAACGGAAGAGTGGAATAGGGTCCGGGTGATTATTCTTCTCACGAATGGCAGACGCAATAATTGCCCCTGCCAACCACCGCGGATTTGCACTGGCGAGTAGCCCGGTTTTCGTTTTCAGGGTTGGTGGTGGCATTTGTTTGTCCAGCCTCCACCCGATCCGTGCCTCTCCTCTCTTTCTCATCAGCTGAAGCCACACTCCCTCGGCTCTCGACAAGAGAGAGATCGGAGTTGTAGTAGGTAGAATTCGAGGAGGATAGAGCAAGGCAATTAATTAGAATGGAAAACATATTAAAAGGGCAAAAAATTATCAGAAAGTCAAAAATGAAAAGCATATTAAAAGAGCAATTAATAACAATATCGAAACAAAAAATAATAATATCGAAACAAAAAAATAAATCAGAAAGTCTTTTTAGTTTTTACTTTGAGAGAAGAGAGATCCAATCCAATCCAATTCACCACATCGTTCACCAACCATCCCACTAGAGAGCGGCGAGCGACCTGCTGGGCTCAGCCT
Organism: Bothriochloa decipiens; assembly: GCA_023333625.1. Classification (NCBI taxonomy): domain Eukaryota; kingdom Viridiplantae; phylum Streptophyta; class Magnoliopsida; order Poales; family Poaceae; genus Bothriochloa; species Bothriochloa decipiens. The sequence continues at coordinate 42,919,393 of CM041635.1, read as the reverse complement.
CACCTAAACCCGCGCCACCCGTCGTGCCCGTCCCCGGCGCCCTATTTAAGCGCGGCCTCCCCCGCCGTTTCCCTCCAAGAAGAGCACGCCCAGTACCTCCGGCTCTTCTTCTCCTCGCTCCACCACCAGTCCACCACCTCCTGCTCGGCTTCTCCTCGCCCGCCCCCAACCACACCACACAGCATCAATGGCGGGCAACGGCGCCATCGTGGAGAGCGACCCGCTGAACTGGGGCGCGGCGGCGGCGGAGCTGTCCGGGAGCCACCTGGACGAGGTGAAGCGCATGGTGGCGCAGGCCCGGCAGCCCGTGGTGAAGATCGAGGGCTCCACGCTCCGCGTCGGCCAGGTGGCCGCCGTCGCGTCCGCCAAGGACGCGTCGGGCGTCGCCGTCGAGCTCGACGAGGAGGCCCGCCCACGCGTCAAGGCCAGCAGCGAGTGGATCCTCGACTGCATCGCGCACGGCGGCGACATCTACGGCGTCACCACCGGCTTCGGCGGCACCTCGCACCGCCGCACCAAGGACGGGCCCGCGCTCCAGGTCGAGCTGCTCAGGTGAACTAACTAATCGATCGGCCACCGTATCTGGCTGGCATCATCATCATTGCCAGCTCCTCCTCCTGTACAAATATAGCATGGTTTATTTGCCGTATAATTAGCCAAAATAGTGATACTAGATGTCTAGATCAGATCTGTTAATTGGTGGTGATCTGGTCCCGGCCGGCATCGCCACGATTACGATGCATGAAGGGCCCCATGCTACACTGAGGGCCCGCATGCCAGTTAAATAAAGTGCGTAGTACGTAGGATTCTTTGCGTCACGGGCTCACGGTGCATCGGTGCAGTGCTTTTGCCTCCTGAGAATCCCGAGGCTGCTGGCTGCAGCCAGCAAATGGAAGGCAAAAACAGAGCAGATCAGTGCACCCCTCACCCACCCACCAACACCACACACAAAAATAGTCTTCGCGTTCAATTCTGAAGCAGACACTTCAGCACTGTACTGGAGTACTTAGCCAGCCTAGAAACTCAACCCAGAATACCAGATCTGCATCTCTTTTGCTGCCTGCCGTACTCACCATGAACTAGAGTCTAGAAGAAGGAAGGAAGTTACGGGGCGCGTGCACGCCGCTCACAAGCGTACCGTTCATGCGCCGCCGGGCACGGCTCTGCCGGATGGCATGACCCATTACATGGCACGGCGCGCTTCCTCCTCGCCTGCAGCTGCAGGCCGGCCGCCGCCGGCGTACGACAAGTAAGCAGGGATTAGTCAGGAGATCCGGACGAGGTGTGGAGTCATGTCATGTGGATGTGGGACGGGGTCACGGGGAAAAAGTCAGTTTGAGATTGGGACAAGGGCCTTGATTAGATTGTAAAAAATTTCAATCTGATAAATAGTAACTATTTTGTCATATTTGATAAATATTATCTAATCGTAGATCAGCTAGGTTTAAAAGATTTATCTTATAATTTTAAACTAAACTATATAATTAGTTATTTTTTACCTATATTTAATGTTTCATATATGAGTCTAAAAATTAATATGATGAAGAAAGAGTGAAAAAACTTAAAATTTGGAGGCACTCTAAACGGGGCCAAGGTTTCGTGAACTCTATGGATTCAGTCTATTATGGACGTGACATGAAAAGGGAACAAAACATGTTTTCATGTCACATGTGCATATTATTTATTATTTATATATTCTTCAGAAACACGTAGTAGATCCAGACTTCCTTCCGTTTTTCGCAAATTTTGGACACGAACAAGTTGACATATGGACCTTGTACGCTCTGCGCATTATGTAACGCAAATTTTAAAACTACTGTCAGGCTAACTCTTTTGTTTCAGCGTTCACAAAATTTAGCAACTGTCAGGCAGCTGCAGCTTGTGCTGTCAGACTGTCAGGGCGTGTTCAGTAACGAATTCTGTCGCCATCTATCTATCGCCTTATCGCCTTGTTTAGATGCCAGAATCGGTGCACCGATTCGGCATTTAAACAGTACGCGGTATCGTAGTATTTTTATTTTTATTTGTTAATAATTATCTAAATATTGATTAATTAAGTTTAAAATATGCGTCTTGCAAAGTATAATAAAACTATGCAGTTAATTTTTGATTTTATCTATATTTAGTACTTTATGTATTTGTCGGCATTTTGATATGGTGGGTAATAGGAATTCTGTATAGTAGAATTTAGGAATCTATCTATCGGTGCTGATGTCAGACTGACCATGTGCTGCTCCTATCCCCTGCAGGCATCTGAACGCCGGCATCTTCGGCACCGGCAGCGATGGGCACACGCTGCCGTCAGAGACGGTCCGCGCGGCGATGCTGGTGCGCATCAACACCCTCCTGCAGGGCTACTCGGGCATCCGCTACGAGATCCTGGAGGCCATCACCAAGCTGCTCAACACTGGGGTCAGCCCGTGCCTGCCGCTGCGGGGCACCATCACGGCGTCGGGCGACCTCGTCCCGCTCTCCTACATCGCTGGCCTCATCACGGGCCGCCCCAACGCGCAGGCCACCACCGTCGACGGGAGGAAGGTGGACGCCGCCGAGGCGTTCAAGATCGCCGGCATCGAGGGCGGCTTCTTCAAGCTCAACCCCAAGGAGGGGCTCGCCATCGTCAACGGCACGTCCGTGGGCTCCGCGCTCGCGGCCACCGTGATGTACGATGCCAACGTGCTCGCCGTCCTGTCGGAGGTCCTGTCCGCCGTCTTCTGCGAGGTGATGAACGGCAAGCCCGAGTACACCGACCACCTCACCCACAAGCTCAAGCACCACCCGGGGTCCATCGAGGCCGCCGCCATCATGGAGCACATCCTGGATGGCAGCGCCTTCATGAAGCACGCCAAGAAGGTGAACGAGCTGGACCCGCTGCTCAAGCCCAAGCAGGACCGGTACGCGCTCCGCACGTCGCCGCAGTGGCTCGGGCCCCAGATCGAGGTCATCCGCGCCGCCACCAAGTCCATCGAGCGCGAGGTCAACTCCGTCAACGACAATCCGGTCATCGACGTCCACCGCGGCAAGGCGCTGCACGGCGGCAACTTCCAGGGCACGCCCATCGGCGTCTCCATGGACAACGCCCGCCTCGCCATCGCCAACATCGGCAAGCTCATGTTCGCGCAGTTCTCCGAGCTCGTCAACGAGTTCTACAACAACGGGCTCACCTCCAACCTGGCCGGCAGCCGCAACCCCAGCCTGGACTACGGGTTCAAGGGCACGGAGATCGCCATGGCCTCCTACTGCTCTGAGCTCCAGTACCTGGGCAACCCCATCACCAACCATGTCCAGAGCGCGGAGCAGCACAACCAGGACGTCAACTCGCTCGGCCTGGTGTCGGCCAGGAAGACGGCCGAGGCCATCGACATCCTGAAGCTCATGTCGTCCACGTACATCGTGGCGCTGTGCCAGGCCATCGACCTGCGCCACCTGGAGGAGAACATCAAGACGTCGGTGAAGAACACGGTGACCCAGGTGGCGAAGAAGGTGCTGACCATGAACCCCTCCGGCGACCTCTCCAGCGCGCGCTTCAGCGAGAAGGAGCTCATCACCGCCATCGACCGGGAGGGCGTGTTCACGTACGCGGAGGACCCGGCCAGCGCCGCTCTGCCGCTGATGCAGAAGCTGCGCGCCGTGCTGGTGGACCACGCGCTCAGCAGCGGCGACGCGGAGCGGGAGCCCTCCGTGTTCTCCAAGATCACCAAGTTCGAGGAGGAGCTCCGCGCGGTGCTGCCCCAGGAGGTGGAGGCCGCCCGCGTTGCCGTGGCCGAGGGCACCGCGCCGGTGGCGAACCGGATCAAGGACAGCCGGTCGTTCCCGCTGTACCGCTTCGTCCGCGAGGAGCTCGGGTGCGTGTTCCTGACGGGCGAGAAGCTCAAGTCCCCCGGCGAGGAGTGCACCAAGGTGTTCAACGGCATCAACCAGGGCAAGCTCGTCGACCCCATGCTCGAGTGCATCAAGGAGTGGGACGGCAAGCCGCTGCCCATCAACGTCGTCAACTAAAGACAGCATGCCGGATCGGAGGAGCAGGAGAAGAAGAGGAGGAAAATACATGGGGGAAAAAAATAATAAAACTCGGTACACGTGTATGTCCAGATCGTGTCGTCGTCGTTCTTCGTTGTTTGACTTTTTTTGATTGTAATTGATCGATCCTTATGTATGTGTTGTGTGCGTGTGTGGCGTTGTTCATTCTTCTTTGTGTACTTAGCTGCCCTGCCACAGCCTGCTATGTGCATGCCATGGCAGGCACCGTTTTCTAAGATCATAATCATAATATTGTTGTATGTATTTTGGGGTGAAGTACATCTTACGTACTCAATCAATTCCTTGTTCTAAGTATCCTAATAGAATGCTCTGCTACTGTCTCATCTTGTGGATATTGCGCTAGTGCCAGTTGATCATCACTGCCAGTCCCAGACCTAGTCGCATTTTGCTAATTCAGCTTGGAAGAGGCCAACAGGCGCTTGCTTAAATAAATGATATTGTTGTTAACTTGGGATGGTGGCAAAGGGCCCTTGCTTAAATAAGCTGCCTAACGTTGTGCTGATGACGGGTTACCTTCGTGGTGGTGGTGGGGGAGCAGCACGCACAGCAGATTGGCTTTGGCCCTCACCATCACCATGAGGTCGCCACTCCACTCCTACCTACCTCCTGGGGACAAAATTGATTAGGAAAGGATTGCAGTTGGCCAGCAGCACTTTGAGCAACGTCCAAATCGCTCTTGGGCTGCGATGATCAAAGCCAGCCAGCAACTTGACCGGCAAAATGATGTCCTCCCCCTGCTCTTCCGATCACTACTGCTACTGACTGCTGGTGCTGCGGAGTTGTCAGTGGGCATACCAAAATGACGTGTGAGGCATGAGGGGCAAGTGTGCGTGAAATTAGACTTCAGTAAGGTTGTTTTGTTTACAACTGAGATGCTTATGGCAGTGTATGCTGCATTGCGTGTATTTGGCGTTGCAGAACAATTGTAGCTTTGTCAAGCGTAAACTGGGCCGGAAATGGCACCGTGTCTGATATGGAGTGTAGTACTGCTGTACTAAAGTACAACTACTAACACTAATCTTCAACGGTCCCTGTCAGTTAAGTTGTTGCGCTGCTGGAACAAGTGCCTTTCTGAAGCCAATAACTAAAGGCCACGAAACCAGCAGCAGATGAGAAGGCTACCTAACACCGATGGAAACCTTTCTTCGTCTCACCTACCAATCACGAGCAAATCAGATGAGCATGGGAGTGAAAGTGAAACCGTCCGTGTTCGTCTGTCTTCTCTCTTCTGCATGCGACCGTCCGTTGTTCAGCGAGCTCCTCACGCCACCAACTGTCATTCTACTCTGCACGAAACACTCTGGGAAAGCAACGCAACTGTAATGTAGTAAACCATGGAGCCTGCCTACCTACCACTACCAACCCCAGGTGGATTACAAACTGCCTGACGGCCAATGTTACCGAACAAACTTGGCCCTTTATTCTGACCAGGTTTTGAGGATTTCCAGCTAAGCTTCAGTAACATATACTACTACAGCAGAATGATACTCTGATTAGCTACGAACTGATCCGATTGGACACTTCAGCAAGTAACACAAATAGTATAGTACTGGACTGCTACTTAATCATGTGCAACAGACAAACTAGTTGGCCTGTCAAAGTCAAGGCATGCGATTTCATTTCTCTCTCTCTCTCTCTCTCTCCGGATTCAGACGTGAGATCGAGTTGATCATTGATGGAAGGTGCAGGAAGCCGTACACTTCCGGAGTGAGCTCATGGTTTGGTACTCGGCGGTGAGGCGACACCCCGGTTTGAGTTCTTGAACCTGAAGAACAACAGAAAGTGCAGGCTGAAGAGAAGCATGTGCTTGTGTTCTTTTCGACTTTTCTCTGATGAGAGGAAGAGAAGCATGTGCACATGTGCCGTGTGCTTCCTGATGCAGTATGTTTTCTCTGACCAAGTGGCGCCAAACTCAATTAATTCTCATTCAGTGGAAGAGAATAGTGATTGGTGAATAATCTTTTCCTGATGAAAAAGACAGTTGACAAAATAGTATACGACATGTACGTATGCTTATGTTTATGGTTTGACTAGCAAACTGCCAGTTCAGTATTGCTTCTTGTGTGACGGCAAACAAGTGGTATACAGGTACAGCACTACCAACCTTGGCGCAATAATCATTTATATTGGTAGGCACGAAAAGAAACACTAATAGCCAATCCTCCAGCCTATTTGCTTACAACAGCTATGTAATGTATCTGCAAACAAAGAGAACATGCATGTACAGGAACCTTACTATGTGTGATGATATTTTCATGAGATCTGTACAGACTGTATCATGATATTTCCAGTTTTCCGCTTTTCAGAAAAGAACTAGCATTCCCACTTTACCATTGAAACCTTGTTCAATTTTTTTTTCTCGAATACACAAGAGGTTTGCGCATCTTTGCATTTAAGTAGAAGAGAGTTTTACAAATCGCCGAAGCGTTAGCCAGGGCGGATACAAATAATACAACACGCACCGTCACCCCCACGCAAAGATCCGAAACGGATTACTCACGCACTAAGCAAAGGCACCAAGGATTCAACACAAAGTATAACTAAACATCCTAGAGAAATCCTCCCTTTTGAAACAGATCCTGAATGTTGTAAAGAGTATCATGCATACCAAGCGGTGGTTGTTACAACTCACTCAGTATCATGCATATGTTCCTATGTTAGGTACACCATGCAGCCATATGCAACTAACCTCCGATTGTGTTGGTAACATGTATTATCATTATACCTTAATCTCGCAGCAAGGCAGGATGGTAATCCCCAACAGTACAACGGACGCCATTAAGCAGCGAAGGACAACTGAATTCTTGCTTCCGGCTATGGTCATGGCTCTCATGACGAACCACATCGATACCGTAAATCCCCATCTCTGTAAATCACAGCAGCTTGACTGATGAGCAGAGCCGACGAAGTCAGCCATGTGTTCCTTCCTTTCATCTACCAAACAATTAAGAAAATCTTACTTATATGTTACATAAGCATATCTTATCTCTCTGGTAAGGCTGGTGAGAAGGGGATGTCTGGTTGACCTAAAGTTGGATCAGATTGCTGTTGCTCAACTGTTGCCGAAAGTTGGTTCCAACTACTAGTCCCCTGCGACAGAGAGAGCAGTAGCCAACCTACACAGCATCGTTCGTCCCAACCATGATGTCTAGGCGTACGTGCGTCCATGCTTCCTTGTCTTCTCAACAAGAATTCAGATAAGGTCACAAGAACATTTCCACAGAAAGTGTTGACCCAATTAATCTGCTTCGAACAGACCCTATAAAAATTTCAGCTCACCTTCTACTTTGTCGTTTAGAGTTTTGAAACAAGCTAGGCGGTTTGACCAAGATCGTACCCTTAATCTAGTTGGTTCTTGGTACTGGCTGGCACTGGCAGTGATAACGATGCAGTGTCCAGGAGGCCCCGGTGTTTTATTGCGTTTCGAGCGACGGCCACCAAACCCAAATCGCCATCGGCTGCTACCTGCTGCGAGTAGTGGCGTGTGGAAACATACCAAAGAACACTCACGTAAACAATCGTCCCCAGGCCCAGTGATGACGGACCGATGAATACAGCGCAGATTGTACGCGCGGGTCCGCGTCCTCATCACCTCTCGAAAGAATGAAAGAATTCCTGGGGTTAGTTGAGGTCTGGGGAGTGGAGGGGAGGAGACCCTGCTCGGCTCACCCTTACCCTTACCTACCCACTGAGCCTGAGCTGCTAGCTAGCTGCACGTTGCGGACTTGCGGCAGGCAGTCGAGTGGAGGAGCACTGGAGTGGACGGCTCGGGTAGTGGCGATGCATAATGCGTTGCAGTCGCAGCGCGCGGACATTACATTAATTAATGGAGGCGATGGATGGGCCACTCCCGTCCCAGCGCTGGCGGATGACGGCCGGCGCGCCAGATCAACGTGGGCGGGCGTGCAGGCGACGGCTTTGTCCTGCGGTTACCTTGGACGACGACGAGGTACTGTATCAGTTAGTACGCCCGCCATCCGCTCCTGTCGTGGGCCGCATATGCGTGCGACCATTGCAACTGCAGCTGCAGCTGCCAAAGCGTCGGTAGAATTTTGCATATTGTCTGCAATGCCGCCTGTTCGGCCTTGGGCCGTTGGCCCGTTGCCTTCATTGAGCTTAACTAAAGCCCAATAAGGAGATTACTGGGCCTTTCGTCAGCGACGGTTTCCCGTTTGCCGCGCTGAGCTGGAAAGTGACGAGATTAGTTAGTCTTCCGCATTTGTTCATGTCATAATAAAAGTACTATAAAAGTAGGATGATCCCATGATCGACGCATGGGCGTGGCCAGATTGGCTACTGGCACTGAAGTGGAACCATGAGAAAGACGTGACCCGCGACATAGACGTGAATCCATGCCACATCGCCTCGGCCCTCCGCTACCGCGACACCGACACATAGATCCAGCTTGCAGAGACTTGCCGATTGCCGTCCGTCCGTCATGTCTGTAGCTGTGAGTCTCTCCCTCTCTCCGAGCGTGCAAGTGCATCATGCATCCGCGGAAAGGATATTTCTGCAGCTCATCACTCATCAGGCAGTTTGTTCAGAGTTTGTTAAAGTTCATACAGGACGTGAGTTTCTGGAATGAACTTCTCACGTGAAGCACTGGCAGTCTGGCACCGATCGGAGGCAATAACTAGGCCGTGTTTAGATCCCAATTTGGGATGCAAAATTGGCATTTTGCCACTATAGCGCACTGTAGCATTTCGTTTGTATTTGATAAAAATTATCTAAACTTTGACTAATTAGGCTCAAAATATTCGTCTCACAGAGTATAATAAAACTGTGCAATTAGTTTTTGATTCTATCTACGTTTAGTACTCCATACATGTGCCGGTATTTTGATGTGATAGGAATCTTCTTTTGGCATAGTGAAATTTGATGGCAAATTTGAAAAACTAGGCAGAAACGAAGCACTGAACCAACGACATCAGCCAAAAGCACAGTTAGATTTCTCAGTACAACTCAACTCCACAAGGCAGACACTAGCTCAGAATGCATGTTTTGAGTTTTAACCTAGAGATGTCAGTCTGGTGAACAGCGCACAAAGCGAACAATCAACAACAATCAGTTCGACCGCCGTCAGGTCAAGGTCCTGGCGGAGACCTGATGATAAGTCAGCTGAAGTCATGTTGCTCACACAAGGCAGACACTAGTTCAGAATGCATGTTTGAGTATTAACCTAGAGATGTCAATCTGGTGAACGGCAACCAGCAATCAGTTCGACTGCCCTCTGGTCAAGGTCATGGAGGGGACATGACGCCTCCTAAGTCAGCTGACGTCAGGTTGCATGTATGATGTAGGTGCTCATGAGTCATAAGATCAATCATAGCTGCAGGTACCTATCGTATCCTGCAGCAGCAGCACCACGAGACGGTGGCATCTGATTTACAAAGGCTTGGAGATCCGGCGGAAGAGGAAGTGCATATGGAATTCCAGTGCCAGTGACACCACTTGGAGCATGCGTTCGGTATGGAATTCCAGTGCTCATGACACCACCTGAACCATGCGTTTGGTATGGAATACCAGTGCCAATGACACTACCACTTGGAGCATGCGCTTGGTATGGAATTCCAGTGCCCATGACACCACTTTGAGCATGTGTTAAGTTTGTGGCAGATCTGTCCAAAGTGTTGTTAGCTACAGCCTGTGAGGTGGTCATAAAAGGATGTCTCAGGAAGTTGCTTGTGGATGGTTGCGCAGCAGGTTGTGGTGACTGGTACATGGTCGCTGATGCAGGAAACCGCAAACCATGCTGCCATGATGGTTGATTTGCCTCTGTCGTAGTTCTCCTGGGAGCACCTGATACAAAGTGAGTACATATCAATAGGTATGAAGTTTTTCTCAGCAGGTATGAACAAAATTGATATGTTATTCAAGCCAACCAAAAATGACTAATGTGAACACAACACTGTCTGGTTTGAATAACAGTGCTGCTTTTTTTTTCAGTTTCAAAACACACACACACACACACAACACTCTCATTCAATCCAACCAAAAATGATGATTGATGAGAACACAGCACTTCCAGACTAGGACAAGGTACATGATATTATCATAAGAAACAAGTGAAAAGGAGATGTGATTTGAGGATGTTTTTGCTATGCAAGCAGTCTAATTCACTATCAAAACTATTTCAATCAAGAGAGAAAACATTATGCAATACTAACTCCAAAGGAAGTTCTAACTACATAAAAAATAGTCCATAAATAAAGACCAGAATGCCAACTGCACTTTGCTAGTGCCATGAAGGGGTGACTATAAAGTGAGACTTCCTTGCCGCATCAAGATGAAATGTCAAACAGTTTCTGGAAGAATCACATATGTTTAAAGGAAAAGGTGAAATTTTTCTCACATATTCTTTTGATTTGAAAAAAAGATAGTTGTATGGAGGGTCATAAGGGGGTATAGAGTGGCTACAGTAATTAGGCAACAAATTCAAGCAATTGGAGATGTTAATTTCACAAACTTTGCAACAAATTCAGAAGTCTCAAACAGCCTAGAAAGGAACTCATGTGAGGCCGTGGCTCCTACCCGTAGATTACTCTCATTGGCCACAGATTGAAGCAGCACCTCTATGCTAGGCCTAGCACCTTCAAAAACACAAACATTTCGGTGCTTCCATAATCCCCAAGCAACTAAGATGACCAGACTATTGAGGCCTTGGAAGAACCCCTTGGAACACCTTTGATGGTGCGACAGCACCATCCAGAGAAGCGAATATTGGATCCTTGAAGAAAAGCTAAAAATCTTCTCATGTGTCATTTTTATACTAATATTATAAATTTATTAAATTGTGACATATAATCATTAGCAAAACCAAAAACAAACAGCACAACATCCTTAATAAGTTAATATGCAGAAGCTCAAGTTACAGATTAACAGTTTTTCAAAGGCTTACTACATCTTGTTTTAGTTTTTCCGTAAAACATTTCCTAGAAATCTTCTGGAGATATTTTAGGCTAATCATGTGTTGTGAACACGTGTGTTACTCTGCAAAAAGGTGTTTGATTCTCCAACTCCAACAAAACATGTTAGCAATGCCCAGCTTTGATTATTCCACAAAAATGCAGGGTTACCACCAAAACAATACCCTAGCAACATGTACACTTCCTCTAATTTGCAAGCATTCATCATTATTAAGTATCAATAATTCTTATGGAACAATACACTTTTATGTGCACCTTTAGTTTGAGGTTTTGGTCGTTTCCTTTAATGAACAGGCACGTATGTAACTGAAAAATCCTGAGTGTGCGGTGTGGTGTGAGTTTGTACAGGATTTTTTAGCCTCTCTTTTCTCCTAACTTAATGCAATGATACGCAGCTTTCCTGCATATTCCAGTTTTCTTATGGAACAATACACTTGATCTTATTCCACAAAAAAATCAGGTGACTATAAGACTTGCAGTTAATAAGAAGATGGGGCTAATTAATCATAATGTAAAAAGCTTTGACAATCTCTGAAGGTGGCACTTTGACAGCAGATTAAAGCCAAAGTTCATGTAAAAATGTAAAATAGTAATGTGCAACATATTTTACTACGTTAAGAAAGAGCTATCGTCACAAGGAATGTGTACCTGTCTGACTGCGTAGAACCTGGAATTTCTCCCCTAACATTTGTTGCTTACATACTTTTTCCTTGAGTATCGCAATATCCTTCTTTTTCTGCAGTGTTTCCATCTCTAAATTATGGACCTTCTCGTCAAACTTCCTTTTACATTCAGCCAGCTCCTTTTCACACTCCAAGATAATTGTTTGCCTCTGACCAAATCCAAGTAGAGATGTTGATTAGATAATAGCACCACAAGGCTTCCAATGCCACTCTGCCATTTAGGATTTGAGAGCATAGGGAAATCAGATAACGGTAGAGGGGTTTAAGAAACTAACCTTAGACATATGTTTCTTGGTCATCAGATCATGCATCAGAAGCAGCCGACTCATTTCAATTGTTAATGGATCTGATTGAGGACCACTTTCAAGCATATATTGTCCAGAAGTGGAGCCTGCTGTTGTCTGGTTGTTTGACTGCTGCTGAACATTTGATGATCTAAGGTTGTCTAACCAAGCTTGTGCCGGAAAACTATTCCTGCCAATTGGTTGATCCTGACGAGCAACAGTTTGACAAGTCTGGGGAGCATATTGTTGTCTTACATGTGGAGTTAACAAGGATGAATTAGAGGCATTTTGCTGCTCGGTAACTTGGACAGGTGGAGAGGTGGCAATTTGCTGCTCGGTAACTCGAACAGGTGGAGAGGTGTGATTACTAGACATAAGCAATTGTCTACACCCATTGGTAACTGGATCTGACTGGAGTCCATTTTCAGGCATATGCTCGACCATGGAGCTTGCCTGGTTGGCTGATTGCTGCTGAATATTTAATGTCCCATGGTTGTCTAATCCAGTGCTTATTGAACAAGTATTCACACCAGATTCTTGACACGGATGAGCAACATTTTGACAAGTCAGATCGTAAAGCTGCAGTTGTGTTGACGGTTGGGCTAATATTGCTAAAGTTCCAGTGATGTTATGCTGTTCAGTGACTCGGCCAAAGGAAGAGATAGCACCACTAGATACTTCCTTATTAGCTGCAACATCAGCCTGTTCCATTTGATTCACATTAGCTGAAGGCAGCCTCTCAGCTTGAGGTTCCTCCTGTAAAGAAATTACGTCAAAGGATGTTAGATTATGATCTTCCATTGGTATTAAGCTGGAATAAGTTCAGTTCCAAGAATGACTATCACAGTCAGATCCTACTGATAATTTGTGCCTTCACTGAAATAACATTTGAAAAAAAAACAAGATAACATTGAGATATTGTCTGATGGTTCAGCTTCAATTCATAAGAATGATCTGCGGCCTGCAAATCAAGCTATGATAGAAACATGACTTCTCAATCAAGCTATATAATGAAAACAGTGTTCTTGTGCAAAAGAAAAGATAAAGTTCTTGCCACCGATTGTCCATATTAATGATAATTTCTTCCAGACCACAATAAATATAACTATTATACAGTAATGAAAAAAATTGAGTATGAGCTAAATACCTCATCGTGCAATGCTGTTTCATGAATATTAGAGTCAGATTCATGTGGCAAATTTCTCTGGGACCCAGAACAAGATCCTTCTAATGCACCATTGTCAGGATTCATGCACCTTTGCTTCTTTCTAACTGGAGGCTCATTTCCTAAATCAGCTGCCACTGCCTTAGAAAGTTCCAATGTTTTATCAGTGACAAACCGAGAACAGGATCTCTCCACATTTCCCCCCTCATTTTGTGGTGATGAGGAGGTAGCAACTTGCGCCCCATCTTTTTCACTGAACTCGGTGGGTGCATTGTTGAAATGTGAAGACATACTATCTACTAAGCCTTCAGTTGCATCAACAGATAACCCATCCTCTGCACCTCCATTTGTCTCTATTGGTGACACTAAGTTTTCATTATCCTTATCTGTAACGGTTTCTTCAAGTTCTTTACTAGAAGCAATTGCTTCAATTTCAGTAGTTAGAGATTGCATGTCCAAAAATTTGAGCTCTTGTTCGCCTTCAGAGTAAGCATGCACATAGCACTCTGATTTCTCCATCTCAAATCCAGAACATGTCAAGGAAGTTCCATCAAAGGTTTTCTTAAGGTAGCCAGCTGCAGCCTCAAATATCCAGCGTTCTCTTATTCTTTTCTCTTTGTTCCTATCATTTATTTGTCTTCTCACAAATTTTATAAGCTGAGACTGCATATATTTACGGAAAACCTTAAGCAAAATGCTGCAAAATAGCTTTGGTAGCTTCATCCTGTGATAGCTTGCTGTTGGTATGACACGCTCATAGTAAACTCTATAAGAGAAAGCATGTTTTTTGAAGAATTTCAACTCCTCTTCCTTTATTAAAGTATTGAATTCCTTGCGGTCTTTACTCTGATGTAACAATTGGTTACCGAGCCTTTCTGAACAAACTTTCTCGATCTTTTTCAGTACTTGGTGATAATCATGGTAACTAAAGCAGTTGCGCTTCCGTTTTTCATGCCTTTCTTTTGACCTAATAGGGGAAGATGGGGCATAGCTCTGGCTGTGTTTCTCAGAATATATTCTATGACAAGTCGATTGAATCACATTAACAAGTTGATTCTCCATTGAAGTGTCTCCTTGATGGGAACCTCTTTCTGGTGAAGTTAATTGCCATGTACTGGTCCTCCCCTTGGTGGATGAACCCAACTTTTGAACACTTACAACCATACCCTTGTGGATAAGGTTTCCTAATCCAAATGGGTCATCCTTCCTGAACTCACCTTCTTCTAGTTCAGGGTCGTGTGATGCTTTATCTTCTTCTCTCCTGCCTATATCAAGTTTCTCACGTTCATGTGATTTCTTGCAGGTTTCATTGTTACCCATATAATCTCAGCCAACCTAGAATGCTGTTGCCGTGAACAAGGTTTCCCGCCAGTTTGGTTCACTCTGTTTTGGTATGCAACTCACTTCAAAGTATAAGCACTGGTAAGAAATGCAAAGAGCACAGATGTCAACGGCAGGAAGACACATTATAAACCAATCATTTAAATATCACATTTCATTTTATTAGCTAAGAAAAATCTCCTAACAACATTCTTTAACATGAGTGTAAAAGAATTCAATACACATATAATTACAAAACTTCTATATTTAAGACAACAGCAAGAACAAGCCTTTAAGTCCCAATCAAGTTGGGGTAAGCTAGAGCTTAAAACCCACATGAGCCACCCCAAAAAGGTACGAGAGAGAGAGAGAGAGAGAGAGAGAGAGACTATATGTACATGAGGGGATCTAAAGTTATTCAAGTATTCATGCTTCAAGTACAGATCTATGGGTATATTCTGTTGGAAATCACTCCTCTCTTTATTGTTTATCACAAACACACACCTGGTTTCTCACCAGAGACAAAAGCTAGTGCGTGTTTGTGATAAACACTTAAGAGAGAGGGAGTGATTCCCATCATTTTCTACTCTTTCAGGTCCAATTTTACTGCCACCTCCCATGTCCATTCAGCCAATGCCTCCCTATCAAATTATCAATGCGCCTTAGAATTCCGATATGCACCGGTACCTCTAGAGGTCTCCATTGGACAAAGGCCATGATCAGACCAGCTCAACTGGTGTTGAATAAGCTTGTGCTACCGCTAGCCTATCATGCACATTGTTATCTGGACTTGGTCCTTTCAACTTCTATGTTTATAGGACACTTAAAAAAATTGAAGGACCTCAATTCCTCAACTGATTCCCATGAGAAAAGAAGAAAAATATTATTAGTGTTTATACTAAACAAAGTCAAAACATACTACTTCTATCAAGGCAATGCAAATATAGTACTCCCTCCATTCCAAATTATAAGTCGCTTTGACTTTTTTGGTATATGCATTTTGCTATGCATCTAGACGTAATGTATTGTCTAGTCAGTTTAGATTGCTTTGAATGGATATCCTAGAGATGTCATGTCCAAGTGGTGTCATTATGGGTCCACTGCTCCAGGTAAAGAAGAAAAATATTGTGTGCTGTTTCACAACTCCCTGTCCGACGAGAGTAAATTCAGTGAAACAAATAAATAAAAACATAAAATTGGCATACCCTTCTAACAAGACCAAACAAAGGTGGAATAACAAGAAGATGACAAATCACATATACATTTCTGTACTTCAAAAACTAAAAACATAACTATGGCACCTTAATCAACAATTGTAGTACTATCAGAATTTTTAGCAATTACTTTTCACCAGAACCTCCCTAAGTCAAACGTTTTTAAGTTCGACCAAATTTATAGAAAAGAGCGCTAAGATTCATGGCACCAAATTGGTATCATTAGATACGCCATAGACTATACTTTATAATGTGATCATTTAGCGTCACAAATATTTATATTTTTTCTATAAATTCGGTCAAACATAGAAAAGTTTTGACTTAAGAAAACTCGAGACAGAGGGAGTACCTAGGAGTTCATGAAAAGAATATGAGATGCAGAAAATGTGATACATGGAAACCGAAATGGGAAAAAAATGCAGAAGCGTAAGCAAGAAGAAATGTATCCAGTTCTAAAGTATGCTCGTAGTGTGCTTAATTCCTTATTGCCATGGAGTAAACATTACATAATTAAAAATCATATATCTATGAAGTGTGGTTGATATCTATCATTTAATTTAGCCAGTTTGTTAACATGAAGAGTGTGCCAGCATGGATGAATGAAAGAGGATTTGGTGCAAAGGAAAGGCATGGATGCACAAAAAACAACATTTGCAGCACAAGGACCACATCAGAAAACACAAAACGGAAGCCATTTTTAGACTATAAAATGTGCCCATTGACTGTAAGACCATTTTGAAACTTTGGAACATGAGGATGCCAAGTACTACAAGCCAATACAGGGAATCTAAGCACCTGACAAAATCAAGCAATGGAACATAAGGATGTCAAGTACTACATCAAAGTCAATACAGGGAATCATAGCACCTGACAAAATCAAGCAATTAATGTGAACTGGTGGTGCACAGGGCAAAATTGTTGCATAGCATTTAATGTGAGAAGAAAGTGAACGAGATCGGCACCCTCATGCCTTCTAACGCTGTTGGTCTATTCCGCAATACAGCGAACAACAAACCTAATGGGTCCTGGTCAACAATGTACATAGCATCTATTACATGATAAATACTTTAAATAGGACTAGTGCCAAGGTGGAGGGGAGTTGAAAGAAGAGATACATTGGAGCAAAGCATAAATCCAATCAAGAAGCAATGAAATTTTTGCATTGTACTCTGTATGTAGTATCAGTGGCATTAAGCAATTTCTTGTGTGAGAAGATAATTTATGGTCCAGCTGTAGCAGTGGTGTTATAGTGTGATGGGCAGGGGCAGATCCGCACCCCGGGCTAGGGAGGCTACAGCTCAAGGCGGAGCCCAAAATTTCTACAAGCAGGTCTCCTCAGCCCATATAAATCCTTTACATTCAGCCCAAATAGCCCCCTGCTGCAGCCAGCCCAAGCAACCTTTCCTAATTAGCCCCAATCCTTTCTTTTTGTCCCCCGATGGTTGTTTCTAGATCTGCCCCTGGCGATGTGTGAGTGTGTCTACATGAGCAGATCATAGATACTCCATCTGTCCACAAATAGAAAAGATTCTGGTGCTCAAATTTTGTCCACTAATATAAGAATTGATATGTAGCCAATCAAGAGTTGGACAGTAAGGAGTTGGCCTCACGCGCCATGAGATTTTTCCCTCCTCGCATAGTTTGTCCTAAAAAACACATAAGACCCTAGATTTGTGGATTGAGGAAGTACTCCTGCTCTGTCCCTCTTTTAGAAAATGCAAGGAATAATTTGTTTTGCAAAAGTGAAAGAGCACCGTTACATTTACAGCCATTTGAATGCAAGTCAAGGCCCAAGCTTTAAAATCACAAGGATGGAAAGCTCACGAATGCATTGGATGGTCTAGAGGCATTGCTGTACTTGAGTTGTACTCAAACAAAATTCCTGAACTAAAGGGTTGTAAATTTTTGGCCATCGTCTGTGAAACTAGAGGTATACGTTTATTGTAAAGAAACTAAATAGTCCACAAATGATTTCAAACTTTATTTGTTTGATACCTACAAACGATGTATGTCATTATGTTGTGAGAAGATAATAATCAAAGGCCAGGTCGAAGATAAAATACTCCCTGTATACGCGATCGAAGGGAGTACAAGACATAGTTGGGCAGCATCTTCCATTTCGAATGCATTAATATTAAGAAAAACAATAACTCAATAACCCGAGGTCAGCCTTTGATAGCTCACTAGTTAAAAGTAATCCGACAACAATTGAAACTCCCACTAAAATCAAGGAGCCCGCGATCACAGCAGCAATAACAAAAAAAAAACTAGTACTCCAAATCGAATCGAAAAGCACGGTCCAGTAAATTCCGTAGATTTCAAAAAACGAGTATCTTTTCATTTATTACACCCAACAAACTGCAGAACCTTTACCTTACCAAATACTGTAAAACCCACGCACCAAAACTCCCAAATGTATGCACATATACCACATAAATAAACCCCGCCCAAACCGCTTGCCTAGGCAAATGCCCCACCACTGAAAACCATGGCCGCGGCACCGATGGCTCAAGATTCTAGTGCCTCAAACAAACGCTAGTACGCTACTCCACTACTAGAACGAGAAGCAGCTTACATTATACTAGCTATAATAAAAAGCGATAACCGCATTCATGCGGGGAAGATTAGACTCTGGGCAGCTCACCTACGAGTGGAGCGTCGGCGCCGCACCCGGGTGACACCGAATCGCCGTCGCCGCCGAAGAGGGAGCTCCCGTGCCGTGCGGCCAGAGAACGAGGATCGAATGAGGGTTTTGGACGGAGACGACGCGGAGCGAGCGGCGATTTTGCTTTTGCAGCAGGAATCGCAGGCGTGTGGTGAGTAGGCGAGGAGTACTGGGGGCGGCGCGAGTTCTGAACCGGAAACGCGAGCGTCGTGTCGTGCCGTCGTACGCCGTGTGAACACGGAGCCCGGCAATGGAAATCGCTCGGAAGCTCCGAAAGTACAGTCGGGTTTTATGATTGGTCACATCAACATGAAGTTCCCAAACTGCCCATCGAGAGTTTTTGGCTCACTGGCCGCTGGGCCCATGCAAATTTTCCCAAACCGCTCAGGTCACCTACCAGCTTTGGACGCTTGTGGCGTGCACTGCCCTGCCGCACTGCGTGCCTACTGTCAGGTCTACTCTGTCGATTTTTGGCTTTCATGTTATCCGTTTTATTTAAAATATTTATATAAATAATAAAATAAATCAATTAATATTTAAATATCTTAAAAAGTTAAAAAAATAAATTATATTTATATAAAATTTTTAAATAAGATGAATGATGAAATAAGATGACACGAAATCTAACATGATAAACTTAATAACACAGAGGGAGCACACCTACGAAAACAACTTTTTCATGCGTGACTTGACCCAGACCCAGCCGACGACCGTCGGGTTCAAAAGAAAAAAAAAAAAAGTGGACGACAGCTGTGGCCGCAAGTCTCCTCGTCAGTCAGCAGAGCACTGTTAAGGCCCCTAATCTGTTTGCCACGCACAACGCGCATGGGGCGTGCGGCTCTCGCGAGCGCGGTGCGCCGGCGACGACGCGGCGGCGTGCGGACGAAGGAGGCGAGCGGCAACGTGCCACGGCATATCAATCGTGACTCCACACTAGGGAAGTATCGAGATTGATCACGGGACACGGCTTACCAGTTACCAGCACAGTTCCACGCAGCAGCACAGACCGACACGAAGTCACGGACGGCGGCAAAGGCTTCACCGGCGAGCCTGTCACCAATAGCACGCAACGGCAGCAGGGGGCGTGACCAACCCAGAATCATGAGGAATATACAGAGAAATGGGAGAAGGTACGAGGTGGGCTGCTCACATAGAGGTGAAATCGGCGGCGCCGCGGCGGTGTAAGATGACGTCGATGGCAAGGTTGGCGTTCCTGGCACCTCGACGAAGCTCGCAAGGAACTGTAAAATAGGGGAGGTGTGCGACATCGAAGAGAGGCCTGAACAAGAGGAGACGCAAGAAGAGAAAGGACAGAGAGGAGAACGGTCGCTCCCGAGCTTGGCAGCGGCAACAATGGCCGCCGCGACGATGAATGCGACTTGCAGGTGCTTACCCGGTGGACGTTTTTCGACAGACCACGTCCGGCGGCTTGCTTATGACCTCAGGCAGCCATGGTTGTAGGCAATTTGACAGCGGTCGCTCGCGTCCGAGTTCCGACGAGTTTCGAAGGGGAGCAAAGGGCGGCGATGGTGTTTGTTGTGGCTTATACGGTTATACCAGGTTCGGCGAAGCTCGGTTGGCTTTGTGGAGAAGGCAGCGAGGCGGATTGGCATGGCCTTGGGAAGCAGTAGGGGACAAGCACACTGGCGAGAACGCGGCGGGCAGGACCGGGCGGTTGGCAAGCACCCTGTGCGATGCAGCGGACCGTGACCGGGGACAAAAGGGCTGGCGCGTGGCGCAAGGTAGGCAGTCGACAGGACGCGAGCGAGACATTGGGCACTCGCACAGGCGAGGCCGAGACTGTGCCACGTTGCTGCTCACGAGCAGGCACGGGCAAGCATGGTTAACAGTTCTGTTGTATACTAATCTTGCTCTAATCTATTATTAACAAGTTAACAGTTGCATGTTTTAGTGCTAAAGGCCTTACTAACACCTATGGGGTGCTACGTATTGTGATCCCATGAATAAATGATAAATTTTATATTTAGATACATAGGAAAGTGAGCGAATAAAAAAATCAAAATGACTTATAATTTGAAACGGAGAGAGTATATGATATGTTTGAATATACTTGACGTGTACCTGATATCCGACGGACATAGGCACATCACAAAGGATGCAGAGTGGGCGGCGACGTTCCAGACATTAGCTATGCCCAGTCTGGTAGGATGCAAAATCAAACACGTCCATAGCAGAGCTTCGTGGTGCAGTTAAAGATCTAAGAGTTAGAGTTTTGGGTACGATCGTGAAGAAAACAACAATCCATAGCAGCTTGAGCACTCATCATTTCTTTTTGAGTGGAAGAGAACTTATCAAGTTTTTTTTTAGGAAAAAGAACACTGATCAAGTGATCAAAATTAGATCATGCTACTATTTTGTTGGGCCATTTGGGCTAGTTCGTGGTCACGACGTGGGTAGGATCATGTTTAAACCACCTGCCGATTAGGCCCAAAGAATCAATATCGCTACTGTTCCTCGTTGGCCCAACTTTTATGATTGGGCCGCAAAGCTGTGAGCCTTTCTACCTTTTTTACTGCCCTTTTTCGGTGTAAAAGGCAGCGGCGCAAACGGCCCACGCTGTCTCAGGTTCTGTCATTGCAGTTGGTGGGCGAAAAGGACCCACACGCATCGTCGTCCACCAACTCTGTTCTGTAAAACCCAACCCCACCCACCTACCAAACCAACCAATAGAAGCGGACGCCCCCACATGTCATGGAAAATATGTAGCGTCGCCGTGCGTACGAGTAGCAGGCAAAGGGGGTGCGGGCCGGTGAGGGCTTTACTGCTCCACACGCCCGCAACGTCCACCAACCCCCGCCCAACACGAGGAGGGTGACAGGTGGGCCACCCGGGGTTTGGTCGAGCCCAACTAAACCCCCCACCGCCCCAATCACCACTTCATTCATCTCGCCCACCACACGAGCCTCCCTCGCCCGCCCAAACACAAACCTCCAGTCAGATCTCAGTCACCCGCGCCGCCGCGTCGTTCGTGTGGAGGAGGGGAGAAGAGAGGAAATGGCGGCGACCGAGGGCGTGCTCCTGGGGATGGGCAACCCCCTCCTCGACATCTCCGCCGTCGTCGATGACGCCTTCCTGGCAAAGTAAGCGCTCGTCTCCCCCTCACTCCTAGTCGTAGTGGTCTGGTTGCTTTCGGTGGTTTTGCGGCGTCGTCTCATCAGATCCGCAACGGAAACGATGCAGTTTTGCCTGTAGCTTAATCGTAGATGCATGCACGTGCAGCGAACGGCAGTGATCTGCATGGGATCCCGGAGTACCGGACAGCGGACACTGATCCGAATTTTTTTATAATTGATGAAACATCACAGCGATCCGCGGGCGCTTGTCGCCGCGGTGTAATCCATTGCTGCATAGTTATCACTGTTTCCCGTCCAATTTACGCTTTGTCATTCAAGATGTTAGAATTTTGAGGGGTCTACAGCTGGTGGCCTGATTGCCATGATGCTTTGATTATTATTACTCTGCTTAGTAGTTGGGTGTTGTAATTGTGACGTGATACTGACATACTTCTCTCGCCCCTGTTTTAGGTATGACCTCAAGCTGAACAATGCCATTCTCGCTGAGGAGAAGCACTTGCCTATGTAAGTATATGTATCACTGATGCCTTTTTATATGTCATTATTTTTTATGTATTTTTGTTGCTGGACTTTGAGCTGTCTGTTACTCTGTTTAAACTGCAAGCTGCACACTTCAACTTTACTGAGAAGACATATTTGTGTTCTAATACTGTGTCTTGTTGTATGCTGTTTATCTAATAATAAGTTGTTTTTTTACAGGTATGATGAGTTGGCTAGCAAGAGCAATGTTGAATATATTGCTGGAGGTATTTTTTTTTTCTTATAACATCTGTATGTTGTATGCTGTTCATATATTGTACAACTTGGTGACTCCTCTGATGGTTTGTATCTTCATTTTTTTCATTCTTATTACAGGAGCCACCCAAAACTCTATCAGGGTTGCCCAAGTAAGCTCTTAATCCTCGTTTGGAGAAAAAAATAGTTTCTGGAGTATTATTGGATTGATACTACAGTTTTGCAAAATATTTTGGTTTTCAAAAGCTTCTGGGTGTTTGGATGCATTGTAGTTTCTGAAACAATGATTTTTCTCAGAACCATAGTCTTTTTGGAGTTTTAGAAACTCCTCTATTAGACCTTTTTTTTGAGATTGGGGACATAGCCCTTTTTCATTAAGCAGAAGAGAGTGGTTAATAGACCTACACAGAGTTGATACTAGACCTCTTTTTTCTAAACCATGGTTTTGTATGTCTTTGGATTATAAAACACAGTTTCATGATGCCACAGTTTTCTAGAACATCCAAATAGGCCTTTATAATCTACTAAAATTTGAACAACCAAAAAGTGTAGCTACATTTGTTTTTGTTGATGGCATATCATTGTTTTCAGTGGATGCTTCAAACTCCTGGTGCAACAAGTTACATGGGATGCATTGGAAAGGACAAGTTTGGTGAGGAGATGAAGAAAAATGCTCAAGCTGCAGGAGTTACTGTTAGTTTTTAATCTTATCTTCTTCATGCTATTTTAGATAGTAATGTTCTGATTTATTGGTTAATTGACTAATGCGGCTCCATGTTGTCGCATACTCACTCAGGCTCATTACTATGAGGATGAGACTGCTCCTACTGGCACATGTGCTGTATGTGTTGTTGGTGGTGAAAGGTTTGTTGTCTAAATACCACTTTTGTTGTATAGCTTCTGCCGTTGGTGTTGTTTTTGCATTGTGTTCACTGTTTAGTGACTATTAAATAGGACTATTGCATTATTATGATAATGTATTTTCATGTCATTCTATATTCTCTTTTACCCTCTGTAAGCTGAGTGCTCATGTTGCCAAGGATTGCCTTTGATTGCATCATCATTAGCATGTGTAGTTTGAGGTTTATAATTTTGTCTGTGGAACATCGTTGGCACAGTAATTGCATTCTCTATCTTTGAAGATCATGCTAAACAAGTTTGATATATGTTGATGTAAACATATTTGATTACTTCATGCATTGTTGTCCCTTGTTCATTCTATCACTACTTACAGCATCAAAATGAGATCAGGGATTGCACCTCCTTTTTTTATTTTTTTGCCTTTTTGCTGTTCCTTGCCATGACATACACAAATGCATAAATTTTCAGGAAACTGTAGGATTCTGTCCATACATTTTCCCAAAAGCATTTCCCAACACTACAATATTAAATGCTTGTAGTCGTTAGATCAAATTTTATCCTAGTATCATATGTTGTGTCAATGAATTTGAGCTTTTTTTGTATCATTCCATTTCACGAAAATTTTGATTGCCAGCAATTTCTTCTGCAATAATCAGTTATTTCCTTCTGTAATCAGGTCACTGTGTGCAAATCTGTCGGCAGCAAACTGTTACAAATCTGAGCATCTAAAGAAACCAGAGAACTGGGCACTAGGTATGGTATAATATATATTTTTAGCACCTGTTTTTTTTTTTTTTTGGTAAAACGATCCCTTTAGTTTGTTGGGAGGACTTATGTATGTTTAGTTTGAAGTTCTAAAGTTGCTCAATACTGTGCGAACTTTCAGAAGAACACACACTACCTTAATGATCACAAAATATCTGTTGAGCAACAGTAAGTTTCACATGTTTTGGAGTACTCTAGCAAATAACACAGCTAGTTTACTTTTATCTGTTTACTGTGGAGAAGATGGTAGATGGTTTGTACTCTATAGTTAAGTTGCACCACAGAAATGAATCATTACATATTTTTTTGGGTGAAGATAATCTGCATGAACAGTTGATTTATGGTAGCAAAAAATTTAGCACTGAATGTGTTGTTGTCCTCGACTGATTGATCGCCTTTATTTGGTCCCTGTTTATCTCAAGATGTACTAGTTTTCTTTACGTGACAAATGTAATATTCTTGATGACAGTTGAGAAGGCAAAATACATCTACATTGCTGGATTTTTCCTTACGGTGTCGCCTGATTCTATCCAGCTAGTTGCTGAGCATGCTGCAGCAAATAACAAGGTAAATTCATATTAATATGAAAATGCCCTTTGAAGTTGTTTTAGTTTGATTGACCATGCTATTTTAGGTGTTCCTGATGAACCTCTCTGCTCCCTTCATCTGTGAGTTTTTCCGTGATGCCCAAGAGAAGGTTCTCCCGTAAGTCTTATATTCTGTAACACGTTGCTCAGTGTTTTGGGACTTCACTCAAGGCTGCATATAACAACTTAGTGAAAAAACAGAAAGCAGTGCCTATCCTAGTCTAGACATTTTCCTATGTATTCAACATGCTAATCTTCCAGACTTAAACTTCTGTAGTAAGCATGAAGGGCCTACTGATGTCCTTTGCTGTCCATGCATTTTATGGATTCTAAATCTATTTTTGAATATATGGTTGCGACTTATTAGTTATTATCAACGTATAGGTATTGTGACTACATCTTTGGCAATGAAACTGAGGCTAAGATCTTCGCCAAAGTCCGAGGATGGGAGGTGATTACAGATCAAGTCTTCTATGCTCCTGTATAATCTTTGCCTTTGATGATTGTGTTGCTTATTAATTACCTGTGATACATTGTAGACTGAGAATATTGAGGAGATTGCTTTGAAGATCTCTCAACTTCCTTTGGCTTCAGGCAAGCAAAAGAGGATTGCTGTGATTACTCAAGGTGCTGATCCAGTGGTTGTTGCTGAGGACGGGAAGGTATATGCTTTTATCAGTTTGATATGATGCTAAACTTTTATAACATGACATATGTGCTATTTTAATCAATAAGTGACGACTTAACATAGGCTGAGAAGCTAGTTTCAATCAGATATTTATTTTTTTGCACATTTTTTTTGTCAAATATACATGTTTGGACATGCAACAAGACAGTATAAATTCCTTCTGTACATGGTTGCTTACAATCTTTTGCCATCCCCTTTATATAACAAACATGTCCTTGCTCTTATGGTTCTGCTGGGTATCTATGATGCCCTTTTGGAAACTATAAGTTGACTGCACTGTGGTTGTTTGCATCCCCAAGGATTTTGCATCTGTAGTTTTCTTTTATCTTTGAATGAAGAATTCATATCTGCCATCTTCAGTGTTTTTGTACAAGCTGTTGAGTATGATGTACTGACTATTATGTTGATAATAGGTGAAAACGTTCCCTGTGATCCTATTGCCCAAGGAGAAGCTTGTTGACACCAACGGCGCAGGTACATATTTCTTTAGTGTTATATAAGTATTCATTTACATTCTTGGTTCTAAAGAGTTTCTCTATTTTCAATTTTTTTCGCAAATGCTAGTTTCTTTGTTCTCTAAAAAATCTTCTGAAAAATGTTAGCTACGAAAACATTTTATGAAAACTGAATGTAGGCCGTAGGATATGCTTTTCCCTATGCTTGAAATCAACTCATCTCTCTTCTTTTGTATTTTCAGACTAATTAATTTCGAATACTCCATAGTCCATATACTCAATTGTCATTTTGTGACTCTGTATGTTCTGATAATCTGGCAACCTGCAATAAATGGGGAAAATATGTGTGGTACAAGCCTTCTACAACACTAGTACTGCAACTTAAAATTGAAATGGCCAGCAAATGGATTTGACCTAAGGCTTCTCGGCATTTTATTTTCTGTCCTGATAATCAATCCTCCTTGATCCTATAGGTGATGCTTTCGTTGGAGGCTTCCTCTCACAGTTGGTTCAGGGCAAGAGCATTGAAGACAGCGTGAAGGCTGGTTGCTATGCTGCGAATGTTGTCATCCAGCGCCCAGGCTGTACTTATCCGGAGAAGCCTGACTTCAACTAGTGCAAAAACTGAGGCACGTTATGAGAGGGACTGTTATAGGCACACTTATTCTTAACCACTGTGTGGTTCGGTTTGTACACACCCTGTATTCTTCAGAGGCTTTTCTTCCGATCCGGCCAATATTTTTGCCGTGATATTTGTTCTGCAACTGTGAACGTCTTCTTTGACGCTGTATAAGGCATGGTTTGCCACCATAGTCTGTTGCTTCTTTGATGCTTGCAATGCTCTTGATCCCGTCGTACTTTGTTTCTATCAATCAGGCTAGCATGGTAACACCAGCCTTGCCTAAGTAGAAGATCTTTGAGTTTTCTGCCAGGCTAGCAAGGTAACACCAGCCTTGCCTAAGTAGAAGCCCGTCTTCGAAAACGACTTTTAGGCTGTTTCCCTCTGAATTGTTGTTGCAGACTTGCAGTCATCGAGCAACCAAATTACAGAAGTCAGTGTTTCATTTTCATGAATGAGAGTTGTGTGCCATTAAATATTACTGGCCTTGTGCTTACATTATTATGCTTGTAGATTGTTTATCAAGAATGATATCGTGCAACAAGAAAGTGTGTGCCGCTGCTCTCAGCAAGCACCGCCCAGTGTACCCGACCGATGCGGCAGTCCGCTACTTTCGTGGGGCGGGAGTAGCACCAGATTGAATGGTGTGCTCGATTTGGCCGTCGTCCCTGGACCCTGGTTAATATTAGTACAAAAAATCTCGTGTAAAAAAGCATCACCGCCCGTCCGTCGATAAGGAACGACGATCGTGTTTGCCAAAGTGACAGTGACGTGGAATGAGCAATGCTTCACCGATGACAACCTGGGTTAATTCTACTTTTAACCTAACTTCCTTTCCGTTGTACTAGGCTGGATCGATCAACAGGCTGCTGAGATTTTGTTGGCCTGACATCCTCTTTTTATTCTGAACAAAATTAGCCGTCACATCGCTCACACATCAAAAGGATTTTGGGGCGAGTAAGTTGCTGGTGCTCACTTTGTCTCGTCTGCTTGGCGCTCAGGTTGTTACACGAAAGAAGGGTTTTGCTTGCAGAGGTGACAGACAAGAAATGTGTGATCAGGAGAAGCACTGCGCCTGACTTGGATCCAACGAACGAACGTGGCTGGTCGTGTAAAGAGCGAACCGTCGGTACCTGAGGGCTGAGGCGCAGGCACCCAACTCCCTTTCTGTTCTGGTGTGACCTAGCTAGCATTATGTTCGCTGAGATTTCTGCGCATAACTGCAAATTCAGCTAGAAATAGTGTGGTTGGCATTCCACCACGGCAATGGCGAATCGAGTAAAATGGTCCAAAGCTCCATTTTTTGACCGAACCGGTCGGAGAGTCCCCGACCCATTTTTTTTAATTAAATGAAAGAATAGGTTTACTATTTACAAAGAGGATTTATAAGGCTTTAAGCCCAAACAGAAAAGGTTTAGAGAACTATATGAAGCTATCTCTCCAGGCACTAATTTGATGGCTTCTGGAACCCTTGGCCTTGATGCACACCGGTCCAAGTCGATGGTCCAAAGCTCCATTGGTTCATCGATCCCAAACTCACCACACGCGTGGTTATGCGTGGATGCAAGGACGAACGGACGGACGGAGTTTCAGGACACCAGGCACCACCACACACCAATCCACCATCGGAAGAGTTTGTCGGCACTCTAGACGTCTGCTCGCTTGCGTCTGTGTGCAGCGCAGCTCACCAACACGACGTACGGTGGTACTTCACCGGGGACTACGAAGCCACACATCTGTTTTAGTACTACTGAGTACTGTACTCCTAATAGTAGCGACTGAGGGAACTGACACGTACGTACGGAGAATCCTACATGAAGCGCCTACATTCCGTAGCGTAGAGGCCACGTCCGTAATAGCTAAGCTACTTGCAGGCGCGCCAAGCGTGTGATGGAGTTTCATCGACAAAACAACGCCACAGGCCAGAGTCTCGTTGTTCCATCGCCGTCGCGATCGAATTCGAGAAGCAGTTTGAGTTTCACTTGCTCACTTCCACCAGCCAACTACAGTACTATACGTGTACTCCTACTTGTTGGATCTTTCCTCTTGTTTCAAGCGCACACATCGTGCGCCCATGCTCAGGACAGCGGATAGATAGTGCTGGTCCACCTGGCCACCAGCGCCCCCTATGCAGCTATGCTAGGCACCACGCACAACACCGACGGCGGCGTGGTGCATAGCAGAGAGAGAATCCTCCTCCTAATCCCATCCAGCGGCATGGGAAACCGTAGTGGCTTTTTCGCATAGTGGCCCTTTTACATTTACCTAAAAAAAAAGGTCACCACCATTCGTGTTGTTGGGGATGGATAAGCTGATAACGAGACACTGAAACGAACGCCACGGAAGCCAATCGACAACCTACCGGAAAGCGCCGAGTCTGAAAGCGACCGTACGGCACGCACCGTGCCGTACAGGTAGCTCGTCCGGCGCGCACTCGCTCCACCCTTGCCGTGCAGTGCACCCAGATTCGATCGTATCCACTTCGTTCGCCACCTCGCCGCGATGCTACCCGACAGCACCACGTGCCGGGCCGCAGCCGGTCGCCGGCCCGGCCGCGCGGGCCTGCACGTTGCGACGCATGCGCACGCAACGTGGCGTGTCCGGTGGACCTCCCGTACGTTCCGGTTCGCTCTTGCTGTCGCTCACTCCTGCAGTGGCTCTGCCCGGTGCCCGGCCGCATGCGTCCCCTTGAAATCAACACCAGGAATCTTTCGAAAATCTGGAATTACCACCATAGCTGGCTTATCAGCTTATCAGAGCAGTTAGCTATATGCGTGCTCCGGAGCAGTAGTACTACGTGTGTTCGTAGAGCAACACCACCTTCCGCGTCGTCACCGCGTTCAGTGTCGCACGTTACTTTCTGATACTGCTGGAATACATTTAGTACAATGATCTCCGTCTCACTCCACACTACGATAGCTA
This sequence comes from Bothriochloa decipiens, assembly GCA_023333625.1. Classification (NCBI taxonomy): domain Eukaryota; kingdom Viridiplantae; phylum Streptophyta; class Magnoliopsida; order Poales; family Poaceae; genus Bothriochloa; species Bothriochloa decipiens. The sequence continues at coordinate 42,890,368 of CM041635.1, read as the reverse complement.
GCGTCCAGCTGAGAACGGAACTCCAATGGATTAGTACTCCCTGAAGGCGCACTCATTGAAGCTTAATCATGCATGTCGATCACAGAGCCTTCGCCGTGAAGCTGCCGTGGTGTTATTGGATCGTTCGACGAGGATGATGACCCCCAGCCCAATGCCCCCACACAAGCACTACCGATAGATGCTGGCCTTCACCCCATTGATAGTGGTACAGCGCGCGTCTCTCAACACCTGACGCTCTAGCGAACGAACGAACAATAAGTGCTGCTGGAGAATGTAATAACATTTGGTGGAATTATTGGTTTTGCAGAAAGGGACTGGTAACCTACTCCTCACCCGTAGTTTTCTTATGAAATTATTATTGGCTGCCCCGGCCAGAGTCTGTGCATACATACATTGCTGGAGTATCCTGTATGCGGCCCGAGGACACCGTGCGTTTTCGGTAAGCCCTTGTTTAGTTCCCAAGTTTGGGGACAAATTTTACATAGTAAACATCACGTCACACTGTAGTAATTTTATTTTTATTTGATAATAATTGTCTAAACATTGATTAATTAGGCTTAAAATGTTCGTCTCGCAAAGTATAACAAAACTGTGTAATTAGTTTTTTATTTTATCTATATTTATTACTCCATATATGTGCCGATATTTTAATATGATGGAGAATAAAAATTCGTATAGTGAATTTTGGATACCAATTTTGATATCTAAACAAGGCAACGTGCAATCTGACGCTTACCACGTGGGGGTTCCGCTGAACGCTCGCGCTCGCCAGCACTGATCTGATCAAATAAAGCAGCAGACGTGCAGTTTGGAATCTCTCTACCCTGTTGACACGATCCTCCAATCCATGATGGCATGATGCGATGACTTCTTTTTTTTTATTTTAAAAAAAATCATCGGGCGAGCGCATCTGAGATTCAAAGATTCCTAAACATCCCAAAAAAAACAATAGTACTTGATTTTTGTCGAAGCCAATAAAGTAGTCTAATGAGGTGGACAAGACTTAGTGGTCACTGGTCAGGCCGGGTCACTTAGCTGCCCTGCATCATTCATCATGCGCTCACTGTTCCCGGTTTGACCTATAACACCTCTACAGTGGCGGAGCTAGCGTCCAAATTAAGAGAGGGCCATTCTATATAGACGAGCAGCGAACATGTAGGTAATCTTACGATGGTCAGCGGGTGCAGAGCTGCATTGTGAGATATATACAGAGCAGATTTGCGTTTGAAAAAGATGTATATCAGACTAGCATAACAGCTATTAGCATCTCAGTAGAGAGCCATGGTGATCGGAAAAAAAAAATCTGAGAGTGCATGAAGAGTTCAAGACTTTGAGTGGACTGTGATGCTTACACTTGCTTAGATGTGCTTACGTACGTCAAATCAGATTTTTACTACTATGAACGTGAGCTAGTGGCTGAATTTCAAGAAATTTGCATGGAGCAGGGGGGCCATGGCCCGGTATGGCCTATATGTAGCTCCGGCAGTGCTCCCCGAAACGGCTGCCCCATTTTCATAACAATAATTATTACTTACTGTAATATTATTATTATAATATAGTTGTGGACGGTTGGACGGCAGACGGCAGCGGCTGAGTGCTCGACATGTTCCATCAATCCAGCGAGAAAGGAAGAAGAAGTGGAAGCCGATCGCGGCGCACGCAACGCAAAGGGCACGGCTGCACAGAGCGTGCCCTATACGTAGACAAAATAATAAGTCGGGGGGCCTATCAGGACGGGCCAACTGCTTATAATAGCGCCAAAGCGAGCCGAAACGGCGACGCGGACCAAACGAAGGCGCGCCGTCGAAGGAACCGAGCCGCGCCACGTCCCCTTTGATGTACGAATCTGCCCGTTTTCCCGTTTTCGCGTGCCCCGACGACGACGACCCCCAGGGACGCGTCGCGCAACGCGATTCCTTCCTCCCGACTCCCGAGCCCCGCGGCGTTGGAGGCTCGGCTTGGAGTTTTCCTTGCGAACCAAGCAAGCAAAACGAGCCCCATGAAAGCGACGGATTCGTTCGGACGCGGCCGTGCAATGCCAGGGGGCAGGCAACCGCGGGCGGGCGGCGACGCGACGGCACAGCTGTTCGCGGAGAGCGAGGAAGTGGGGGAATATGCCGCCGGATATGCCAAAGGCAGCGGGTGTAGCCGGTCTTGTTCGTACGGCCGGACCGGAGGACGGCACGATTCGGCGCGCACGCAAAACGTGATTCGCTGACAGGTCGTACGCGTTGGACGATTTTTTACCGACTCTCTGCTCGTATATACGCACGCACATCCTATATATATGTACGCTCCACACATATCATATATGTATAAATAGACCTATAACTATACACAGATCGAAGACCACGTTTTTTCTGATATCATCAGCATCTTCGATTCCGTAGGTGACGGACACGTCACGTTTTCTTTATAGCACCACATGTGAGAGACGAGCGAAGATTGATTTATTTGGGAATAAATCCCGGTGCCACACCTGAGGTGCGTCCACTCGGGATCGAACTCAGGCGGGTGGCGCTCCAAGTGAGCAGCCTCACCACTGCGCTACGCGCGCGTCGAAGGAATGACGATCTCGTTGAAGCAAACGGAGGGGGGAGGGTCCTGGCCTCCTGAGTACGGACGGACGGTGAAAAAAAAGAAGGTGGGTCGTGGATCCGGACGAAGGGGAAAAGGGCACGAAATTGCCTGGTAATGGGATCTTTCCGTCAGTCAGTCACTGAGGAAAAACAGAGGTATACTGTACTTGGACACTGGAAAATTGACAGTCGAAAAAACCTGAGCCAGTCCCCGAATTATAGCCGTGAGTACTGTGCTAGGGCCTCGTTTAGATCTCTAAATTTGACCATCAAATTTGTTACGTAAAATTCTTATTCTCTATTATATTAAAATACCAATAAATACATAGAATACTAAATATAGATGAAATCAAAACTAATTATATAGTTTTGAGACGAATATTTCAAATCTAATTAGTAAAAGTTTGGATAATTATTACCAAATAAAAAAAACTACAGTGATATACAGTAAATCGGCATAGTAAATTTGGTGCTGGCCTAGATAGGAAAGTGGCTGGTTAGAGATGGAACACCAGTCATGGCTTGAGGCTTAGACAAAGCAAATGGCTGTACCGGCCTACCGGGTCGCTCATACAGGTGTAGTGACGCGCTCTCCGCTTCTAGAACCTTTCCTAATCGTACACCCTTAAGCCTCAACAGAATATTGCTCCAGCTCGGAACTGGAGCGGGGGTGTTCCCTGATGAACTGAAATGTTTTTCCACACCTAGTAGTACATCAGAAACGCATGAACGAATCAATATAGCAATAACAAGATGTATGTATGTAATAGAGGAAGTACAAAGGCAGGATTTTATTTTTATTTATTCATTCAGACTCCACTCCATTTGTACAAGACGGTCAGTTTATCTACATCCATCTACCAAGCACATCCAAAAAGGGTGCTCTGCTTCTGCTAGGTACTAAAGAGCATCCCAAAAACCCGGGCTGGGTGTGAGGAAAACCAGAAGCCCACAAGCTTCTTCTCTGCCGGTCGATCTCCTCTGCTGCGACTACACAGCGAGGATGCTTGCTACTCGCTTACAAAACCTTTGTACAATACGTCGGGATTCCTCGCCGTGTCTCTACGGCAACGGCAATACACGTCCGCCCGCCATGGTTCTGGTTCCGTCTGCTGGTAGGTATGGTATGCCCTGCTCAGGTTGGCCGCTCCATTGCCCGGGCTCCGCCGCCGCTCACGATCCACGGGTGAGCTGCATTACCACGAACGCCAGATTTGTTAGAAACCCGATGAATCAAGCTAAAACAAGCGAAAAATCACGGGAGGAGAAGAGCGGTTAATTGTGTGGGAACACGAACACTCACCTAGGACTTGCTCGGCGGTGAACCTCCTCCACTCGTCGCGGCAGATCATGCGCCGCATCAGGTCCTTGGCTGCGGGGGACACCCCGCTGAACAGCCTGGGCGGGAACCGCACGCTGCCCCTGAGCACGTTCGCCAGCACCTCCGCGGCGCTGTCGCCGCCGAACGGGAGCGCGCCGCCGGAGAGCAGCGCGTACATCACCACGCCAGCGCTCCACACGTCCGCCTTGGCGCCGTACTCGCCGCCCGCCACCACCTCGGGCGCCACGTAGTGGGGCGTCCCGACCAGCCCCTCCGCGCGGCCGAGCCCGCCGGCGCCCACCCACGCCGCCGACCCGAAGTCCGCCAGGCGCACCCGCGGCGGCGCCGCCTCGGCCTCCTCTGCCTCGGCCTCGGCCTCTCCGCCGTCCTCCTCCTCCTCCTCGTCCTCGCTGTCGTCCTTGGTGGTGTCGATGAGGATGTTGTCGGGCTTGACGTCGCGGTGCGCGACCCCGCGGCGGTGGCAGAGCGCGAGCGCCTGCGCAACCTGCGCCACGACGGCGGCCGCGAGGGGCTCCGGCACGGGCGCGCCGCGGCGGAGCGCCACCCACTCGAGCAGGTCCGGGCCCTCGCACAGGTCCATGACGGCGTGCGTCCACGCCTCGTCCTCGTACACCGCGTGCGTCTGCACCACGCCGGGGTTGCCCGCCCCGGCGAGCTGCGCCAGCTTCGGCTCGAGGACCGCGAGCTCGCGGTCCAGGTCGTCGGCCAGCCGCGACCGGTCCACGGACTTGACGGCGAAGGCCTCGCCGGTGGCGCGGGACGTGCAGCGGTGGACCACCCCGAAGCGGCCGCGACCGATCTCCGCGCCTATCTCGTAGTCCTTGTTCAGCTCCGCACTCATGCTTCAGTGATTTGTCTGGGTTGTTTGGGTTACCTCGACCGGAGGAGGGCCGGTGGCCTATTTAAAGACACCAGTGGGAGCTACGGCCTGGCGGAATATTCGGATCCGGCCCGGACCGGGGCCAAGAGCGAACAGTAGTGCTTTTCTCTTATTCCGGTTATGCCCTCGTGGTTAGGCTCTTGGTCCAACTATTTGGCATGAATTCAAACAGGTTTCGTTAGCATTACTCGGAGCTTCATACTCCTCTTCTTTCTTGGTTTCTCGCCTGAAACATATCTGAAGTTAATCTTTGGCTGTATCCGTTCCAATTTCGTGTGACCCTATATCAATGAGTTAAAATCGTTTAATAAAAGCTATGCCAACGATGGTCTTAATTAGCACCTCGTTACGCTTGATATGTCAGATAGGCAGGCTTGATATGCAGAATAATAATTTAGTGAAGTGAAAATATAATTCTGCTGGAAAGCGATGAGATGAACTGTACAATTAACTAATCATAAATTATTAGAACATCAACTGTACTTAGCATAGAAGAAGTTGGCCAAAAAATGATAACTATACAGAGGCATGTACCGAGGAAGCCATACAGCTTCTCTTGATTTCACGTTCATTTTTGCAAGAGAAGAGATCTGGTCTCGTAAAAGAAAAACGAAAGTGCAAAGAGAAAAGCATATTCTGAAACGGGGGGTATAATCGGGATTATGCTCAATAGCGTTTGCAGTTGCGTGCTTTGGGGCAAAATGGGGTAAGTTTTGGTTGGTCCGACGTGGTTTAGTTCGGTTGGATTCCTTGCTCTGCAATTAGCTTAATTTCCATTAGTAATTCACCTGAAATAATAATTTCGCAAAGTACGATTTTTTTGCAGGGAATAAGTTTCAAGATCGAGAAATGTTATATTAAGTGCAAGAAATAAGCGAATAAATGCATGGACAAGCCGAACGTCCCTTGTCACAAGCAGCAGTTGATTCGATTGTGGGGCTGCTTTCACCAATGGAGAGGTTGCCGAGTAAGTACAGTATGCTCCAAAAGACGAATTAGTTGAGGCACAAGTAGTGTTTTCTGATGTGTGGGCAACCACTAGCTTCCACCAATTATGCACCCCACAAGTTCTAGATAACGCAAAGTAATTGGGGGCTCTCCCAAGTAAATGGTGCCGTCCGATTCACCAAAAGATGGTTCCGTCAAGTAAAACCAAACATCATTGTGCTGCGTGGAAAATGCATTCACGTCCCGTCAAAAGCTTATCGACCCCCCTCCTTTTACTGCTGTTTTGTTCGGCAAAGCAATAGCGACATGGGAAACGTTATTACAGTCATCTTGCAGTATACAGTACTTGTCTAAGGCCTTGTTTAGATCCCAAGTTGGATCGGTGAAATTGATACTTTATCATAAATGTACACTGTAGTATTTCGTTTGTATTTGACAAAGTATAACAAAACTGTGCAATTAGTTTTTAATTTCATCTATATTTAGTACTCCGTATATGTGCCGGCATTTTGATACGACGAGAAATTTTTTTTATAGTACCAAATGCTGAAATTAAAAGCCCAATTCGGACATCTAAACGAGGCCTAACAAAATACCTTTGCGATAGTTTTGTTTTGACTCTTTTTCAGAACAGAACAAAAAAAAGCAGTAGCAACCTTTTGGAGCGCTGAGATTTCTCTATGTACAATCTATGCGTTTACAAAAAATCCCTTGTCCCAGCAGTCTTCCAAACGGCTATAGATAGATACAGCAGGTTGCACAGCCTTCTGATTTTCTTGGATAAGCGTATCCTAATGGATGGACTGGAGGAGCCCCCCAGGCCTAGCTGTTAGATGTAGAGATGGAAAGAACCAGATTAGGTACAGGCAGGTAGCTAAAGACATTGTTGTCTGCTAACAAGAGCAAAAACTTGTTTATCAGCCACTTGTTGGTGTCTTGATCTTTAGCCTCTCTCAATCACGGTGCTGTGCATGATGGGCGCATGGACGCCACCTCGACGAAGATGGCTTTCGATTCTGTGGCCCCACTACCCCCACCTCCACGGCTCCGCCACACCACTCTCCAGTGGGCCCCACGGCCGTGAGCAAGGAACCAAGGACTGACTGGTGATCGTCGTCGATAACGATAAGCAGCCTGCAAAAGCACCAGAGACCCGCCAATCGTAACGTCCCTTTAACGCCTCCTCGAGAACGTTTCGTCCGCGGCCGGCCCGGGGTGGGGGGGGTGGCTTTTCCGGACGGGCCAAAGTACGGTCGCCGGCGCCCACCAATCGCTGGCCTGCGCGTCGCTGTGCGCGCGGCTCCGGCCAACCGCATCGGGGCAGAGCCTGCGCTTCCGGCTTGCGGCCAAGGAAATGACCGAGTCGCCCCTGTGGCTGCGGCTGTGGCCGGGCCGTCTCATTCTTCCCCTCGGTTTTCACGTTAGAATCAGACGGCGACGTGACGGTACGGGACGGAGAGCTCTGATATGTGGACGTGGCTATATATGGATGATCCATCCGGCTATCGCGCCGTGCCCGGTTTTAGTTAATGGTTTGTGGTTTTGGTTTTGTGGACCGTACGCCGGGATATGGTTTTGTTACTTACTCATTAATTAAGCAAGTGGAGGGGAGTAGCACCGGACTCATCATTTGTTAACAAAGAAAGGTTGCGCTGTTCAGTAGTACTAATTTCATCTCTCTCAACTGGGCTTATAATCATGATATTTTCGTAATACTGATTTCTTTACCACCGTGGGCCACCCTCTGTGCCTTTGTTTTACCAGAAGCAAGATTCTCTAGGACCTCGCAAGGATTACAAAAAGGTCTACATGGGCTGTTTCTGCTTTTGATGTGCTGTCTTTTTAATTTGAGCCTGCAAGGTAGTTTACTGGTTCAGTTGTAAAATTCCTCGACAATGACTCGTAATAAAATGAGTAGCCTAAGCTGTTTTAAAAATGCATGTATCACTGTCTATAAGCTGAGTAATGTTACAAATACAACTGTCGTCTTCTTGTTGTAATTTTTGTATTTCCCGATGAAGCTTAGTTTAGTTATGCTGTTTGGCAATCATAATAGGTTGTAAAATATATAGAACAAAGTTATTTATCTTTCACAACTGTTTGTTCCCATGGTTTTCATATAAGAGGTGTTGTAAAAGCATAGTGGTTTATGTTACAAGATTTCTAAGACATGACTCATAATTAAAATGAGAGTACCTTTGGTTGTTTCAAACATAGATGAATCGTTCTATGGAAGCTAAGCAAACTCACGTATATAGCTGTCGTAGTTTTGTTACTCACTTTCTTCATTTTATTTACACATCACATTATACTTGTCTTTAAAATATTTGTCATAGGGAATCTAAAAACACAAATTTTATGTCATAAGTCTATATAATTTTTAAACTCATGGTTAAAGATACAAATATCTGACTTAGGATAAACCTAGTATGGCATGTTAATAAAACCATATATCTTGAATTATTATTTATTTGTTGCAAATAATTATATACTCAGCAGTAGTAAGATTAAACAAAACAATTTATATACTCATTCCATTTGTTTTTATGGGCGAAATTGGATTTGATCGTCCAAAATGATGCTCCGATTAGCATTTAGTCCAACAGTACTGATATTTAAAAGCACTGTCCGATGAATATACTGTTGCGTTCAATTCATTGAAGAAGCCCCCTAAAAACAAACTGTAGTGCTAGCATATATTTCTCCATCTTCTGGATGACTGTGCTTTGATATGTACATCTCTGAAATCATCCATGATGCAATCCACCTTGCAATGAAGTAACTAGACATTTGTTGTAAAAAAAAAGTAACTAGACATTTAATTTCTGGTTAATGCTACCCGGGGAAGAAGAAAACTGATGGCTATAGTTTTTTTTTTTTCAGTTTCATGAAGCGCATGGTCAGCTCACGTGCAATGTAGTGGTCAAGAAAGCTCAACCCAACTAGCACGGAAGCACCCAAAAAGTCGGAGAAAAAAACCGCCATGAACCAAAAAAACGTTGTCATCGTATGCGTATTATTGGGTATTAAGTCAATGGGGAATTCCGTCCCAGCATCCCATTCCTCCGGCCGGTCAGTTGGACAAATTTGAAAGAATCGACGACCAGGTAAAGCTAGATAAGCGATAAAATAAATTTCTTATATTGTATTATACGAGACGTGCGTACCATGTGCCGTGCCTGACGGCTTATATTGTTCCGGGAGTTTCAACGTATCACTACGACTCGCCGCTCCAGATGACGTCACACGTGACGCAAACGCCAGTCGTGACGCTATCACGCACGCCGGTCGCCGGCCGGTCCAGCAGCTAGCCGGTCCGTCCCTGTCGCGTGAGAACGACGCACGATGCAGCGTCGGTGTCTCCGGCGCCATTGGCTGGCCGATAGGCTTGGGTGTTGGAGCTGTAGCTGTAGCGATTTTGACTTGGGAGCCGCGAACGGAGAAAAAAACGGAATCAGACGAGCCGGGAGCCGGTTTCTGGGAGCCGAACATCTATCGAAGATGCCAATGATTATTCCGTTTTTTCTTCTTGATGAGAGGCAAATTGATTCCCGGAATTGAAATCACGCACACGAACACACGCATAATCGCACATGGCTGCTACTATACGTTTTCAGACTTTGGGGGCAGTTTGACTGAAGCATATCCTAAAGCATCTTCGTGCTCTGCGGTCACTGCTGCCATGCTCGTCGTCCGTCCTCCCGTGATCGATGAATGCTCGCAGCCTGCAGCCTTTGACAAAGCACGCGTAGTATGTAGTAGCGGCTTACGAGGAGTACGACGTGCTAGAATTATCGATCATAGCGTGCAGCAAACACAAGGAACAAGTCGTTCGGATGCTTTGACGAATTGGCTGTCGTCCCCGGACCCGGCCGGAGCGTCTCGGACTCCCGGCTGGCGGCTGGCGTGCACCGTGCAGGGTTTGACACGGACACACGGAGGTCTTTTTACGTACTGTATCTTCATTATCATTTGCAGACTGTCACATTCAGGTCTTAATTAGAGTATACTGGGGGAATCTGATAAGCAAGATGCTACTGTTAGTTTCTATGTCGAGTCAATAAGGCTGATGGAATCATAGAATTAGGAAAGTCTGTGCGTGTCAAATTCAATCCGTTGAAATTTAGCATCCTCAAGTCGATGAAATGATGAGCTTTTTTCTTTGTCTGAATGTATAAAGTCCATTAGGTTGTCTAGAACGCGATTGCCACGGAACTGATGGTTAGTTAATTAAACGCCTGTCCCTTTGTAGGAGACCAGCGTACGTACGCTCGGGGGGAAAGCTGCGTTGCGTGTGTTCGTATCACATATAAGCAAATCTGCATCTGAAAGTATATATATGCACCGACTTTGAATCGGTCTACTCTTCATTTCTTAACGATGGGCAGAATGACCGCGCAGTGCCCAAATCTTCTCGGCCCGGATGCGGCATCATCTCGCTTTGGCCGCCGCAAGTCGTTCTTTGGCATTTGGACGAAATTACACGAGCAGGGGGGCAGGCCACAGTGCCGCTGCCAGTTCGCCACGTCCCCGGACGGGACAAGATTTTCGGCGCGTGTTGACGCCTGGTCGTCTGCTTCAGCCAGCCAGTCCAGACACCGGGCCCGGACGCTGACCGCACCTGCGACGGCGAGCTGCGCCGGCCGCAGGGCAGCAGCATAACCACAACCACGCTATCCACACCGGCGGCGGGGGCCTGAAATATCACGATCGGATGTGTGAGCGGGCGATCCCACAGCCCAGGCGAGAACTACAGCCCAGCGCAGGCCCAGTTCATGAACAGAAGACTGAAACAGATGACTAAACGCAAACAGAGCACAATATTGAATAGAGCAGCGCATACGCATGCATACTAATACTGCAAGGATTTCAGTTAAGTATTTTTTATAGTTCCATGCTAATACATATTCTCCACCGATGACCATCAGTACAACGGTAAAGAACAAAGTAATCTCCATTCAACCAATCACTGAGCACGCAGATCGGCAGATGGTCAGCAACTATCTCAAAAGAACAAAATGCCCCCCTCCCATGAGACAGCAGCTACTCAAGTGAAGGCCCAAGCATATGTTGAACAGCAGCGTCATCAATTTTTCTCTAGCTGTAGCTGGGTGTTGGAGCTGTAGGCTGTAGCTGTAGCGATTGCCTTGGGTGTCACGCTCGGAGAAAAAACGGAATCAGACGAGCCGGAGCCGGTTTCAGGGAGCACAACATCTGTCGAAGATGCCAATGATTATTCCGTTTTTTCTTCTTGATGAGAGGCAATTAATTCCCGGAATTCAAATCACGCACAGACACTCAACACACGTACGGAGTACATCGCTGATACTTCCTCCGTTTTAAATTATAAGTCGTTTAACTTTTTCTACGTATATTTTTGCTATGTATCAAGATAAAATATATATATAAAAAATTAAATGTCTTATAAATTAGAACGGAGAAAGCGCGTACGTACGTTTTCAGACTTCGAGGGCAGTTTGACTGAAGCCGAAGCATATAGGCTGTGTTTAGTTCCCCAAAATTACCTTAAAATTTATTATGCAGAATTCCTATCACCCGTCACATCAAAATATCGGCACATACATAGAGTACTAAATGTAGATAAAATCAAAAACTAATTAACAGTTTTGTTGTACTTTACGAGACGAACATTTTGAGTCTAGTTACGCAAAGTTTAGACAATTTTTACCAAATACAAACGAAATGCTACAGTGCGCTAAGGTGACATGATGTGACATTTTCATTCGAAATTCACGGAACTAAACACACCCATACTAAAGCATCTTCGTGTTCAGTGGCCGTGAGGCCGTGATCGATGAATGAATGCTCGCAGCCTGCTGCCTTTGACAAAGCACGCGTAGTACGTACGTAGCGCGGTTTACGAGGAGTACGACGTGCTAGAATTATCGATCATAGCGGGTGCAGCAAAACAAGGAAGGTTTGTTCGGATCCTTTGACGAAGTGGTTGTCGTCCCCGGACCCGGCCGGAGCGTCTCTCGGCTGGCGACTGCCCGTGCACCGTGCAGTGCAGGGTTTGACACGGAGGTATTTTTACTGTATATTCGTTATCATTTGCAGACTGTCACATTCGGGTCTTGATAATTACTGTATATATATACTGGGGGAATCTGATAAGCAAGATGCTGGTTTTGCTAGGTCGCGACTCGCGAGGCGGCGTCTCGTTCATTCGTCTAACGTCGAGTCAATAAGGCTGATGAAATAATGTGGGAAAATGTGTACGTGCATGTCAAATTCAACCTGTTGAAAATTTACATCGTCAAGTTGGTGAGATGACGACCTTTTCTTTAGCTGGATATATAGAGTCGAAGAGGCTGTCTTTGTCTAGAACGCGATTGCCGCCTGTCCCTTTTTCAGACTTGCAGGGGATCAGCGTGGGGCGGCAAGCTGTTTTGCGTGTCTTCGTATCACATAAGCAAACTTTTAGTATATGTACCAACTTTGAATCGGTCTACTCTTCGTTTCTTAGAGATGGATTCAAAGAACATTGATTTCTTAGAGGTGGATTCAAAGAAGATTCTACACTTGGCTGCGTCGCAAAGAGAGAATTTCTGTATGCACGTACATGTGGTAATGGGGTTGAACCCGCCCCTATCCATATCTTAAGAGTCTTAATTACCAGCCGACCCGACCCATCCCATTGATCCAAAGGCCTCAACCCACCCCAACCCGTAGTCACCACGCAAGTTGATCTGTAATGTATGTACCGATTTACGACCATAACGTCCTAACCCGTTTGTGTCGTCAGTCCAACCCACCCTAACCCCTTTCGCAGTGTTATCTATTTTCACCTATCCAATAATACCAGCTTCAAAACAGTTTCCACCTGCCCCAGCAGCAGGGCTACATGCACGCGTCACGGCATCAGCCATCAGGAGGCAGAAAAGATGGCGCAGTGCCCAAATTTTCTCGGCCCGGATGCGGCATCTCGCTTCTATGTCGTCATTTCGACGAAATTAATTACTCGAGCAGAGGCAGGCCGCAGTGCCGCTGCCAGTTCGCCACGTCCCCCGACCGGCCAAGATTTTCGGCGCGTGGTGACGGTTGACGCTGGTCGTTTGTGCTGCCAGCCACCGGGCCCGGGCGCTGACGACAGCACGTGCGAGCTGCGCCCTTCCAGGAAACGCCCTGCCGCCGGCCACAGGGCGGCATAACCACAGGCACGCTATCCACTGCGGGGCCTCAACTATCGCGCTTGGAGGCCTGGCGGCACGAGTCCGCGCTCCGTTCGTTCTCACATGGGCTTTAGTTTCAAGTCTATGTTTTCGGCTCCGTAGAACAAGCTAGCCGGTGGCCCAAAAATAATTGGATGAGACGGACGGAAAGCCCACAAAAATTAAATCTCTACTTTATGAAGTGCGGGCTAGTTTCCATTTCTTCTTCCTTCCTTCTTTTTGTTAATATAATAATAAAGCTTTATTTGCCTCACTTAATCATTCACTCACACACGCACACAAGGGTTTTTAGGAGAAATAGATCTGGATGAAATAAACTAAATGTTTTAGCCAAAAAGGTCATTATGGATCCCGAAGAAAAGGACTATAGCATTGTGATGCAACCAACAATGACTCCCGGTAGCCATGTGTGCATAACGATGAATCCAAAAAATCTTTTTGACAAAACGGAAACGATGGATCCTCAGGAAAAAGGTGCAAGATGGTTATCCTCAAGAAAAAGGTGCAAGATGGTAAAAAAAAAAATCTAATTTGACGAAAGGACCATGGAACAAAACATTGGACACTCTATAACCGACAACAATATTGGACGGTTGCAGCCGCGAAAACCATTGCAAGTAAGGGCAACTGGGCAGACATCTTGAGCATCTCCAAAAGATATGTTATCCTTTTTATATGCTATATTTAGAATTTTAGAGGAAAAAGTAAACTCCAACAGACATGTTATCTTGTTTTGTAAAATAACAAGCTGGCTATTTCTAGACTCTCGCATGGTAAATATAGCTTACATGTACCGTTTGCCATCTAGCATTGCGATAATAGAAAGACTGTTGGAGTTTTTTAGTTTTTTACAAAGTTTTCTATTTTAAAGATTTGCTAAATCATAGGTTTAACAATCTATTTTTACCAACTCTTTTGGAGTTGCTCTTAAACAAAACTGCATCAACGCTAATCCTGTGCTATGCTATCAGGCTTTATAAACTTTAATTTGCTATGATATCATGCTTTATAAAACTTTAAAAAATGATCACACTACCAGTACATGGTCAAATATTTCTAAATTCCACTTTCTGTGCTAGCTCATACTCCATACGCTGCTTTACATTCAGCAATTGTTTGTTTTCAACTGGATTTAGATGAAAGACAGGAAACTTCAGCTTGAAAAAAATGAGCTTCACACAAAGTCGATCTTAAAATAAGCAGGGGCTCTGCTTGGATCAGTGAAGCTATGTTTTGCATAAACAAGGGCCAGGTTGAGATTCAAATGAAACATCACAAGACACAATGCTAGAAAATCACTGAGTTCCTGCATGAAGAGAAATATGGGGGGCAAAACAAAACTGCACGCACAATTTGATTCTAACATGATATTCAAAGCACAGACATTGTAGCAACCATTGGACGATCTAAAAGGTCGATTCTATCAAAGGGAAAAAAAATATACTCAGACACATTATGATACTAAATTAAAATACCAAATGCCACGCTATCAAACTTTCACTAAAAGTATCCCTGAAAGCATTCGTGCTTCAGAACGACACAAAAAGAAAATGGGCGTGCGAAAATTGTACACAAGGAAACAGGCTACGGCCCTTGCCTAAACAGTTCTACAGTATCTAGTTCCTTCCAGCAAAAATAGCTGCAAAACCAAGAAATCAATATCAAGGCAAATATTAACAGCAAGTAGCTCAATGCCTAAATAAAATAGTCAGATAGCAGCTCCTTTCGCCACTCAAAGGAAATTGAAGCAAAAAAAAAAAAAAAGAACAGATACTATACAAGCACCCTGTATGGCTATATACGCGGACAATAATAAAAAATGCAGTTGCACCTACTATACAAGGAAGGAGGGAGGAGTTCGAGACTATGCTATGTCTCTGATTCTCAAAAGCAGTACACTGTTTTCAGTAGAACATGCTAGCAGAACACAATTATATACTTATAATATGTGAAGCAAGCAACCAAACTCGAAACAACCAAGCCGGACTGCTAGGCTTAGGATAACCACAACATCCACAAGCACTCTGTACTCGGTTAATCCAAAACCACAACCAATCTGGACTGCTAGACTTAAGATAACCACAACATCAAAGCATTGTAGAATGCTAGCTGCAGTAAATCACATATACATCGCGACAATACATCCAGAAAATCTCAATTCTTAGATGGTAGATAGAGTTGATTCATTTTCAGAAAACAATATTCTCATCAGGTCTGCAAAACATAAAATACTGCTCTGAACTTGAGACGACTAACAAAAAAACAGTAATATTAATAGGCCACACATTTCAGTGGAGGACCATCCATGAGAATGCTCTAAGCTGCAGCGCCCTTGCCCTTCTTGCGCTGAAGCTTCTTCATGTAGAACTCAAGCTCTTTACCCTCAAGGATGTACCTGTTATACAAAAAAGGTGTATGATAAGAAGCTGCCTGCATCATTACAAGTGACAAAATATGAGAACTTCAACTCTACTTGAACCTAGAAGGAAAATTTTGTGACAGGTGCTTGTATCATAAATAGGGTATAAAGGTATTTGGTTAGGGGTGTTCCTGAGTTCCTGTTGAGGATTTGCCTATATAATAACATATTCATTCCTGGTAAAAATGGTTCCTGGTCACCATTACAGGACAACCAAATGCAGCCATAAGCTACAAAAGTTAACGGTATACAAACAGATAAGCTGCTCTAATAAAACAAACAGTCCGGTGGAAGACCATGATTTCTTACCCATCGGCTCGGCCACACTGTCCAGGGCGGGAAGAAATGCACGCCAGCAACCTTCCACTGCCAAATTGCTCTTCAATGTGCACGTCAAGGGCGCGCCCGTCATTACGTTTCTCGAGCTTCCTCTTGACATGGTTGCTCTTCTTTGTTTCCTCAGCTGCTGCCTCGCTCGCTTGTCCCTGGATGAATAAATCTCAAACAATAAATGATCCACCAGAGGAACATACAAGCTAATATAGAAAACTAATTAACTATTGATCTCTGCTATCTGGAAATACTTCAAGTAGAACACGTTAAAAGGCGAAAGAATAGTTCGCTCTGTGCCCACTTGGCTAGGTGATCTCTGCTATCTGGAAAACTAATTAACTATTGATCTCTGCTATCTAGAACACGTTAATGGGAAAGGAGCAATAGCTCACTTGGCTAGGTGATCAAATGTGGCACTACACCTAGCCATCCAGATTCGAATCCCATCGAGAGCGAATTTGGGTGCCCATTTTCTTCTTATTAAAAAGCCACCTAGCTCCTCCTAGGTTGGTCAAATTTTTTTAAGTAGAACACGTTAATAAAGACCATCAACTTGTACATTTTGCATGCAGAAATCTAAAACAAGCAAGTAGTGCATAAACAAGCTATTCAACTGTGAAACATGGATAGGAAAAGAAGAGTTCTGCAAGAATCTGCAAGGCGCACGAGTAGGCAGTATAAACAATACAGGAATGAGATGAGTCGGTTCTCTTTGAAAGGAGATGAGAAAGAGATGATATTTTCCAGATACAAAATGATGCTACTATTAATAGTAAATAATGAGACGCTGTGTTCCAAGAAGTTATACCTCAGCGGCTTCCTTCTTTGCGGCAGGAGCCTTCTTCTTCCTACCGATGTCAACTCCATAGTGAGTGAGGTACCACTGCTTGAATGGGGCAGCATCAACTTGCACAATGGCACTCTTCACAAGGGTTTGAGTCCTCACAAGCTCATTGTTTGATGCATTGTAGACCACGTCGAGGATACGGGTCTTGCGGGTAACAGCTTCACTTCCCCATGAGTAGTTACCGGTATCCAGGCGAAGAGCCCTCCACTTCACATTACCTCCACGAACACGAACCCTCCTCACTGTCTTGTTGCTTGACAACTTGGTGTTGGCCGGCTGGCGCCCAAGCTCATACCTTCAAGAGAATTGACAAACAGAATAAATCTCTGAACAAAGTCCTCACATAATACTGCATCACACGATGAAGCCACCTCAACAAACAACTATTTTAAGCTAATATACTTGAAAAAAAAGCTGATGACACCAGTTCAATTTACCAAAATTTGCACCTCTGATCTACAATTCAGGTGTTGCCTCAAACACAGTACAAACGTGTTGCAATACCGCTGCAATTAAGATAAAGGTCCTATTCTGAAACATGGTTACAAATATGATAATTCCCACCACATAACCCTTAACAATTCCGAGAAGCTCAGCTGATCACCATCAAGAAAAATTGAAAACTAGACACCGAGTCATCAAATAAAACTACTTATACAGTGTCAAGGCTGACATTTCATTGTAATCATCATGGTAAACGATTTAACAGACACTGATAATTTCTTAGACAGTAATCCAACTAAGTAACCACATAGGGGAGGGGTGCCATCTAATAGCGCAGAAGCATGAATCACAGGAGGTCACCCTATTGACATCGAGGGAAACAAAACATTCCTCGATAGAACTCAGATCAATTAATACCGCCGTGACCACATCAATATCTAAGTGAACTACGCTAGGTCCGCTGATCTAATCAAGCAGCAGTCTAAACTACAAACCGAAAGCACACATACATGGATCAAAACGAGAGAACAAAGGGAAGAGAAACAGTGATTACTTTCGCTTCTTCCTCCAGGCCTTCTGCTTTCCACCGGTGGCCCGGCGCTTGTGCATCGAGTCACGCGAGATACCTGCACGGACACATCCAAATCAACCGCCGAGGCACCCATTAGCATCGCCCAAGCAGGAGAACCACCGCGGCAGCGTCGCTCAAACCGGAATCCACCGCGGAAACTATGTCAGCACAAGCAGACGAGAAGAGAGGGAAGTGGGATTCGGATCTCACCCATGGTGGCGGACTGGCGGCGGTGGCTTTGGCTCGGCTGCTCCTCCGCCTCTTCCTTCTGGTCCGCCCGCGCCGCCGCCGGTTGGGTGTTACAAGGGAGAGATGAGGAGAACGGAGACGCGACGCGGGCCTAGAAGGTGGCAACTGGGCTCGTGCTTCCTTTGGGCCTTCTCGGTACTCGACATGCTCCATCTGGGCCTCTTCCGTAATGGGCTCGAACTGGACGCACCACAGCCCATAGGAAAGGATGCACCTGTTGCTCAAAATAAAAAGGAAAAATCTTTTTTTTTTCATCCCTCATATATTTCTATCTATTTGTGCTAATAATAAATCAAGCAAATTTCTATCTGCCCCGTGTGTTTCTTTCGCCCCTGTTTCTTTGTGTCCGTATAGGTTACGATTATATTGGCTGATTCAACTTTGAAGGGGGTGAAGAAGAGAAAAAACGTAATACAGGGCTCCAGATGTGAAGATGTAAGAGAGAAAGAACAGGTGGAAAGACTTTAATTATTTTTGAAATATATTAGGATTACTGATGCAAAATTTTTAAATTTGGTATTTATAAAAAATTAAGATCTTTTAAAATTTACAAAAATAATATAAAAATTATAAAATGCTAGACCAGTTTTGTTAGTTTTATAAAAACATGATCTATCCATAGATGTGCTTTGTTAGATTATGCTTAAGATATATTTATAACTAAATAATTATTTGTTAATTTATTATTAGGAGGAATAGATGTGCTTTGCAACAGAAGGATCCCACTTTTTTTTTCTTTTTCCTACTTTTTTTTCTTTAGCTACCGTGTCCTGTACGTTCAAGGTCAGCGGCAAAGGTCATCCTCGTGTAGCGTCCTACACCGGCCCAGGAGCCTGTCGTCGTTGTGTTCACTAGAAGTGCCTCAGGCAGGTCGTGAATGCACAATTGCCATTGTTGCTTCCTCTTCAGACGATAAAGACGCAACTGGCACAAGACACCAACGCAGGGTTATCAAGACGCCACGTGCACAGGTGTGTCGGAGCTCTCAGAACTCGGCAGCCACTTGCGACCGCAATGGGACCATGCTCCATTCATTGATCCCATGGCGGTCTTGGTTCAGGAAGGTGGATGTGTGTCGAACCACATCACTGATCGAGCCCCTCGACATCACCCAAGAGGTTGTCTAGATCTCCATCCTTGTCCATGTCCAGGGATATGTTGGCCAAGGGAAGCGAGGAGGAGTTTTGTATTCCGTACGGGTCCACCACCACCTCTGTTCCTTGTCCACAGTTACCGTCAAACAGCGACATCAAAAAGATTTAAGGAGGACCTGCACCACTACAATATGAGTAGGCCAAAGACGAACAACTTCAGCATCTCTACCTACAATAGCAGCAACTCCTTGCTAGTGAAGCCAAGAGTCTTTTTTTTACAAAAGTTTGAAATCCGTAGGTTTTCAAGACCAAAGCCAAAAACAGTCGTTAGTAGTGATCAAGAAAAATACTTTACCTGATTTATTTACCGTATACTAATCACAGTCAATAAATTCTTTTGTCATCAATAGTAACATAAAAAAGATTCATCTGCTACATCATATAAATTTAAACGGATTATATAATATTCAATCCACAAATACAGTTTATACTACGAAACAGGTTGGCCGACAATTTATGATAGTGCTACGTCACCCTAATTGCTACCTATAGTTTATACATTATATTGGTATATCAAGACGTATTGGATAACACGATAATTATACTTATATAAATCTCGAAATCGCTATCCATATGACCACTCAATAAGTTGTTTGATCCGGTGCAATGCACGAGCATGTTTTGCTAATCTATTGCTAAAGTCTGATTTCAATCGCAAAACCGGATTTCTAACATCCCCACTGTCTAAACGGTTTGATTTACCTCCCTCGGCTGCTTTGCGAGTGGTGCAACATGGGCCCACAAAGAAGCTGAGTAAGAGAGAGCGCACCGGTGCGGAGGGTCTCGCCGCTGCCGTTGCGAGCTTAGTCGCCACCACCGGCGTCATCCAAGAGAAGACCATCGGCGATGCGCTCAAGGTGTACGCGCGGCGGTGGCTACCCAACGTCGCCAAGCACGGGCAACTCTCGGCGGACCAGCAGTTCAACTACCACGACGTCGGGCTCGTGCTCCCTCTGGGCCTTCTCGGTACCCTTCTGGGCTTCTTCCGTACTGGACTCTGAACTGGACGCACCGTAAAAAAATAAAATAAAAGGAAAGGATGGACCTGTTGCTAAAAAGGGTGAGGAAAGGATGCACCTGCACCTGCACCTGCAGGCAGCATGTCTGATGGACCAGGGCAATAAGCGTAGTGCCGGAGCTGGTTGGTTCATCGCCTTCTTGGCCACCGTGAAGGCCCATGCGTCTATACTTCCTCTATACTTTTTTAAGTGTTGCTATGATATTCCTGCTGGTCATTTTTTGAAGTTTAATCAGATTTATTAAAAAATTAGCATATTTATATGTCCAAATAATTTTAGTATAAAAATGGATTCAGCTATCTATTAATTATATTAAATATGTATCATTAATATTAATATTTTCTTATACATATTTAGTCTAAAATAAACATATTTGACTTTTAGAAAAAGTGAGAAATTAAGAAAGCGAAAAAGGGACAAAGGTATGTCAGAATGATATGTTATGGTTTTGTTCGGTTTCGAATCGAACAGAGATGAAATGAATTGATGTTCCTAGAGTTTCACTTATGTGTTAGGAACAAAAGGGCATCAACAGTTTAGTGTCAAAATTTCTCTACCATACCATGTCACTGCTTTTTTCTGATATAAATAAGAATGGAACTCCTACTGGTTTTTAATGGTGCTGCCTACCTGAATAAAGACATGCACTTTGGACTTCTGTCTCAATCAGTCAATCTCAATTCTCAAAGAACATAACTATATACGCTGGAAATTAAAGAAGCCGTCCACTACGAAACGATGGAGCTTGTGGAAGATTTAGCAGCGCGATTTTTCTACTATCCATTTGCTAGCTAGTGGAGGTGGTGTCCATTTTCGAGTCATTTTGTATCCATCCATGCAATTAAGCATGCAGGGAGAGGAGACTTTTGGAACGGGAAAAGGGAGATAATTAAAAGCTAGGGCGGCCTCCCATTTCGTCGTTACTCCAAACTCTTTTTCTTTTTGACAGCAAGGTCACCCCGAGATCCTAAATGTCGGAAAGTTGGATACATTTTGGCACTCACAACCTGCTTTTCACTTGGAAACGCAAAAAAAAAAAAAAAAAATCGATCAGGAACGTAATGGCATGAGATACACTTGACTCCAGTCTCCATGGCAACAAATGACGACGAGATGACGAACAATTGACGACAACACATACCACTAATAAAGGTTCTTATTACGTACTCCGTACATAGCTATGCATGATTTAGAAAGAAAAAAACCTAAATTAAAAGAAATTGAGAACACATGCTTTTGTTTGTCCTGCACCTCCGCTCGCCAAACCGCAAGAGGTGCGACGCCAGAATTGCGGCGTTCATTTTGCTCGCTAGATTTTTGGCCGATTGTGGCACAAAAATGAACTAAGCTGTTGTAGTCGTGCTATGGCGCTGCCGAAAAAAGAGTTCTTAGTGAGGTTTAGCATATCCTAGAAAAAACTATATAGTGCAAACAAGGTGGCCCAACAAACCATTGAAGAATGCCTAGTGTGTGAACACACGTGCTCTTTGCAGCACACAAATTTTCCTAGTTCATTGGATACTTTGTATTATTATCTCTCTCTCTCTCTCTCTCTCTCTCTCTCTCTCTCTCTGCATCACGCTTTACGCGATTTGTTCCGGTTACCTGTCAATATGAAATGATGATGCGGGGCATAGTTTACGGTAAGTTCAGTCCTCGCACGAGGCTCGATTTGTTCCGGTTACCAGTCAATATGAAATGATGATGCAGGGCATAGTTTTCAGCAAGTTCAGTCCTCGCACGAGCGTCTCTTGCGACTTCGTCGTCTGTCATTATAAATTGAACATCTCCAGGCATGATTAGTGGCACCGCGCTTATATAAAATTAATGATATTCCTAGTAATCACTCACAATACGGACGCCTAAGGGAAGATCTTAGAAGGGGCCAACGAGTATAGTTGAAGTAAAGTGTATATATCACGTGGGCCTGTGTCTTGTCTCTGCCTATGCATTAGTTTCTGCCATCATTTTTTGTCTTGTAGCAACACACAAACACACATTATACAACTATGTGATCAGTTGATGTAGCATATAGTCATTAACCATTTGCAACTAAACTACTTTTTTTTGAAGGAGCGGCTAAACTATTTGATGTCCATAGACCATAACACAAAAACAAGGACATAGGCTATGGCTTCCTTTTAAGATAATCAGCTATAGTTTTCACATCCCTCATACCCAACCAACAATATCTACTCTTAATATATGACAATACTGACTTCATCTCAAACTTTGGCCCATAGACCTAATGTTTACTGTTATGACTTTACTTTCTTATCAAATGATAGTCTACCAAATTGATAGCTAGATCTTTCTGATTTTTGTTGCAAGAAGTGATGGTTTCCTGGTGTTGCAAGTGTCGGGTACCCGGATAAGGGGGTACCCTGAACCCTGACCTAGGCGAGTTGATCCCCAAACATTTAAACCCAAATCACCAAAGAAGCCCGCCATCAGCCTAGGGAGATAAGGGCCCATCGGCGTACACCGTGCTATGCTGGGCCGGCCCATGAGCCACGCCGGCCGAGTCAAGTCCGGCTCCTACTTGACCGGGGGGGGGGGGGGGTCCTCGAATGACGGATGTCCGCCCGTGCGGATGACCCCCCGTCGAGTGACGGAGCACAACACAGGCGGACAACCCCCTGTCGAGTGTTGGGCCTCCTTGGTCCACCTACTTTCTGTACGGAAGTCAGAGCATTTAACACAGCCTACCAACTCTTGCCAACCCCGTGGCTACAACGGTGGTCATGATGAACAAGTACAGGGGTCAAATCCACCTCTCTAACCGCCCATTCCTGGGGAGTCGTTTCATACAAACCACTGTTTCGCCATACGAGACACTGTTCCCCGTCGGCCACCCCCTCAAAGCGCAGAAGTTAGCATCCGTACCATATTTCCCGGGACTCGTCCTTATCCGCTCGGCCTCAGCTCGCTCAACGCCCCATCGACTCGGCTTCCCAGCGGTCTCGGATAGTGATCCAACCTTCCCGTGCGTCATCTATAGCAAGCCGTATGTCTATCACAGAAGCTCACGTCTTTCACTACATCACTGAGGTGTGCCAGCGCCACCGTCAGGACCGGTCAGTCACCGACATCGCCGCGACTACTCAAAGGAGAGAATCTCATCATGAAGCTCGTGGCTACAGGGCTCGGCATCGCCCCGTCGCGTACCTCTATAGTGTAGGGTTATGAGGGTGCTACGCTAGCCAGAAAACAAAACTTTTCTACCTCATAAACCAGGATCTACTGCTAGTTACAGGTTACGGGATTACCACTAGACGCGCAGGTGCAGCGAAAGACGACTCGATGTAGTCGTACGCGTCGCAGCAGGCAGTGCAGTTGCGTGGTCGTCCGTCATGTCAATCCCCTCGCGCGGTTCATCCTAGTGCTCCACATGCAGCACCTCTGAGGAATCCCACACGTGCAAGGAAGAAGCGATGCGCCTCCAGACTGCTAGGTCCGCGAGGAGCAGAAGGCACGAGTATGGGGAGGGCGACGGCGGCTGTTCCAGGCGTCTAACCTCCTGGCCGCGCCCCTTCCCCTTGCTTATATAGGCATCCCCAATGAGCTCACGAGTTGGAGCCCATTAGTAACCCTAAGCCTTGTCTAATTCGGGTCCAACCCGAATTAGGCTTCCAGCCCCTTAAGCATGCGACCCTATGGGTTCACGCACATATTGACATGGGCCGAGTACTCCTACTCGCCCAATAGTTGACAGCGGCCTCTAGCAAGGCGTGACAACTCCTATGTGCACGTAAAGATCATATCAGACGAACCACTACGACCACATACAAGTTATTCCCTTTGCCACTCGATATATGGTTCAACTCGTGGGTTAACACTTAACCTAAGCACGACCATGTATTTGTTGATCCAATCACTTGAGTGATCCAGTGATATCTCCCTCGCGTAGAGAGGGGCAAATTCCATCTTGATTGTCTATGTCTCATAGCATGCTTTCCGACCACACGAAGACCACCTTTATAACTACCCAGTTACGGAGCAGCGTTTGATAGTCCCTAAGTAGGCCGTTTCACATCTTGAGTACATACCACAATCTCAGGTCTAAGGACATAACGTATATGACGTGAATAGAGACTTTCTCATATCGGGTCAGTCCAGCCTACATGTCTCACATGTGCCCACATTATTAGTTTGACATCTCCATGTCCATGACTTGTGAAACATAGCCATCAACTAATACATGTGCTGGTCTAATATTCAAGTGTCTTCTCACAAGAACGCTGACCAAGGACAACTTTAGAATAATCATTCAAGTAATTGAGTTCCACAAACAATTCACATAATTGCCAATCAACACAAGTTGTCTATAATGGATATTCAATAAACACTTAATGCATGTCATAGATACAAATGGAATATCATCATCTCTATGATTACCTCTAGGGCATATTTCCAACAGTCTCCCACTTGCACTAGAGTTAGTCTCTAAGATGTCTAATCCCCATAGACCTCATGTGCGCCTCATGCTTAGGCTGTGGAAGAGCCTTTGTCAAAGGATCTGCTACATTCAAATCCGTATGTATTTTGCACAATTTGATCTCTTCTCATTTCACAAACTCTCGAATGAGATGAAACTTCTAGAGTACATGTTTGTTCTTCTGGTGATCCCTAGGTTGTTTAGCCTATGCAATTGCCCCATTGTTATCACAATGTAAATTCAATGGGCCCGACGCATTCGGAAACACACCAAATTCAATGAGGAACCTCCTCAACCAAACACCTTCCTTTGCAGCGCCAGAAGCTGCAATATACTCGGCTTCTGCTGTAGAATCAGACACCGTCTCCTGCTTGAAACTTTTCTAGCTAACTGCACCATCATTTATTGTGAACAAAAAACCTGATTGAGATAGTGAATCATCCCCGTCGGTTTGGAAGCTAGCATCGGTGTAACCGTTTACAACAAGCTCCTACTCACCTCCATAGATTAGGAACACATTCTTAGTCCTTCGTAAGTACTTAAGAATGTTTTTAACCAATGTCCAGTGACTCTCACCAGGATTGGCTTGATACCTGCTCGCAACGCTGAGCATAGGCTACATCTGGACGAGTACATATCATGGCGTACATGATGGAACCAACTGCCGAAGCGTATGGAACCTTACTCATGCGTTTGCGCTCAGCATCAGTGGAAGGACACTGCTTATCACTGAAGCGCACACCATGTGACACAGGCAAGAACCCTTTCTTGGACTGTTCCATGTTGAACCTCTTCAACATCTTGTCAATGTAAGTATCTTGGCTTAATCCTATTAGCCTTCTCGACCTATCTCTATAGATCTTAATGCCCAAGATGTATGTTACTTCTTCTAAATCCTTCATAGAAAAACTATTATTCAGTGAAGTCTTTACAGATTGCAACATAGGAATATCATTCCCAATCAATAGTATGTCATCCACATATAAGATCAGAAATATAACAGCGCTCCCACTTTCCTTCTTGTAAACACAAGGTTCTTCTTCATTCTGACGGAAGCCAAACCCTTTGACGACCTCATCAAAATGAAGATTCCAACTCCAAGATGCTTGCTTTAACCCATAAATAGATTTCTTAAGCTTGCATATCTTTCCAGCATTATTAGGATCAACAAAACCTTCGGGCTGTATCATATACACGTCCTCTTCTAAATACCCATTTAGAAAGGCTGTTTTAACATCCATCTGCCATATCTCATAATCAAAATATGCAGCAATTGCTAGAATGATCTGGATAGATTTAAGCATCGCTACCGGCGAGAATGTCTCATTGTAGTAAACCCCTTGAACTTGCCGAAAACCCTTTGCGACAAGCCGAGCTTTATAGACGTGAACATTTCCGTCTATATCCTTCTTCTTCTTGAAGATCCATTTGCACTCAATGGGTCTAACCCCATTAGGCGGGTCAACCAAGTTTCAGACTTGATTGTCTCCCATGGAATCTATCTCGGATCTCATGGCACTTTGCCATTTCTTGGAATCTAGATCCATCATAGCTTTCGCATAATCTACAGGTTCATCATCGTCGAACAATAACAAATCCCCACGCAATACGCGAAGTCTTGCTGATCTTCGTGGTTGTGGTGGTGTGTCCACTGCCATGGGTGTCTCAACTTGCTCTGCTACATTAGCATCACTCGTAGAGTCAGTCCCTACTGGCTCATCTTGAACTTCTTCAAGATACACCTTTTGTCCATTCTTTTCTCTTTTGAGAAACTCTTTCTCTAAGAAAACACCATTTCGAGTAACAAACACTTTGCCCTCTGACCGGTTATAGACATAATACCCTAAAGTTTCCTTTAGGTATCCCACAAAAAAGCACTTGTCTAATTTGGGTGTTAGTTTATCTGATATAAGTCGTTTGACATAAACTTCACAACCCCAAATTTTTAGAAAGGACAAACTGGGACTCTTACCAGTCCACATCTCATATGGTGTCTTAACTACGGACTTAGATGGTACCCTATTCAATGTGAAAGTGGCTGTTTCTAGAGCGTATCCCCAAAACAATAAAGGTAGGTCTGACTGGCTCATCATAGACCGAACCATGTCCAACAAGGTTCGATTACGTTTCTCAGACACGCCGTTTCTCTGAGGCATTCCGAGTGGCGTAAGCTGTGAAACAATTCTACAACTCTTAAGATGATTGCTAAACTCATGAATTAGATATTCGCCTCCACGATCAGATCACAAGGCCTTGATCTTCTTGCCACGTTGATTCTCTACTTCATTCTAAAATTCTTTGAACTTTTTAAATGTTTCAGACTTATGCTTCATTAGGTAGACATATCCATATCTACTAAAGTCATCAGTAAAAGTTATGAAATATTGAAATCCTCCTCTAGCTGTCGTGCTCATTGGTCCACATACATCAGTATGCACAAGTTCCAACAAGTCAGACGCCCTCTCAGGAAATCCTTTGAATGGCGCCTTGGTCATCTTGCCTAGCAGGCAAGCCTCACATGTCTCGTATGATTCAAAATCAAACGAAGTTAGAAGACCATCATCATGGAGCCTCTTCATGCGATTCTCACTTATATGACCCAAGCGACAATGCCACATATAGGTAGGACTTAACTCATTAAGCCGAGGCCGTTTAACACTAACATTACAGACAGGTGCATCATCAAGATTTAAAATAAATAACTCATTCACAATGGATGCAAAAGCCACAAACATATCATTCTTGGAGATCACACAACCATTGTCTTTACTCGCAAAAGAATAACCATCTTTCATCAAACATGGAGGTGATATAATGTTTTGACTTAAGCTAGGAACAAAATAACAATTATTCAATTCCATGATAAATCCTGATGGCAGGTGGAGTTGCATCGTCCCGACGTTCAACGCAGCAACTCTTGCATTGTTGCCCACGCAGAAGTCAACCTCTCCCTTTTCCACGCTTCTACTTCTTATCATTCCCTGCATCGTATTGCAAATATGAGCAATCGATCCGGTATCAAATACCCTAGAATTGATATATGAATTAGCAAAAAAAATGTCCGTAACATGAATGACAAGGGTACAAGTAGCAGTAATACCTTTGCCACCGCCATCCTTCTCTAAGGACGCCAAGTACTCCTTGCAATTCCTTTTCCAGTGACCTTTCCCCTTACAATAAAAGCAGTCTGAATTTACAGATGGTCCAGCCTTGGCAGTAGATGGGTTTGGCTTAGAGATCTCATCTTTAGCCTTGCCCTTCTTCTTCCTCCAAGAATTGCCCTTCCTCTTAAAATGAGGTCAGTTCTGGATCGCCAACACTTGGCTACTGCCGGCACCTTTCTTGATGTCGGCTTCTGCAGTTTTCAGCATACCACACAGTTCACTCAAGCCTCTCTCTCCGTCCCATGCATATGGTAGTTTGAGATAAAGTTTCCATAGCTGGGCGGAAGAGATGAGAGGATAAAATCAACAGCCAACTCTTGGCCGATTGGGAAGCCTAGCTTCTCCAACCTTTGAGTGTAACCAACCATCTTGATTACGTGTGGTCCTACTGCTGCGCCCTCTGCATGCTTGGTTTCCACAAGCGCCTTAGAGACATTGAATCTTTCAGTCCTAGCCTGCGTGTGGAACATCTCCTCAAGCGCCACGATCATATCGTTCGCTGAGTGATTGTTATTGAAATGCATCTGTAGATCAGATTCCATACGAGCAAGCATAAGGCAACTCACTTCAAGATCAGCATCACATGCTTTCTTGTAAGCGGCTCTTTCAGCAGCAGGTGCATTTTTTCTAGGCTCATCTGGTAATGGGGTGTCTAGAATATCTTCCTTTTTCTCAGCCCTGAGAACAATTCTCAGGCTGCGGATCCAATCTACATAATTTGTTCCATTCAACTTATCTTTCTCAAGAATTGTACGCAAAGAAAATGGTTGATTGCGAACGGCCATCTACAACAAAAGTAATGCAAAATACTTAGACAATGTATCCATGAAGGAGTAAATTATATCAAATAGAATATACTCCCACTAAAATCAATATCTCTCAATTGATACTTAGTGATTCAAGACCCACAACTAACATTCTGACCAGTGAGTTTTAGCATCACCGCTGGTCGGTATGGTAGATCGGTAAGCAACACCTTGCTAATCATATCTCATATGAATCTTGTTGTTGGGCTAGCATCCCTATGCCGAGCACTCAACCTTTTCATGCTTCAAGATCCCTAACCATTAGGATGACCTTGTTCAAGTAACCAAACCTTCTTGCAGTAAGTATCCGATACGAACCTGCCTAATCGAGGAAAACCAGTGGCACCCTAATTTCATAGACCCACCACCGATTGTACAAGACTTATGACAGTGCAAGGTTTGGGGAAGCATTCAACTTAAACATTGCTGAGGGATCGTTCTACTTCACTACCGCACTCATGCAGACAAAACATAATAGCATGTGAGAGTAGAACAAATAATGAGAATCACATTCACACATAGTGACATGGTATGACCCTTTATTGAATGGTGATCTCCATCTCCATCATCTTGCCCATCATGGTGATCTCCGTCTCCACGATCCATGTGTGCCATCCTTCTTGTGATAAGTCCTCCAAGAACTATCTTGTCGCAAGCTATACTAATTACATAGTCGCAAGATCACAAGACGGCGCGCAGGCCAATACATCAAATGGCAACACATATGGCTCCAGCCGTGTTGCTTACATGACACACAGGCCATGAAAAATTACATACATACACATGGGCCATACCAATCACATCATACCCTACAAAAACAAGTCAGGCGTAGAACGATTCTATGCGCTATGACAGGTAGCAACGGTGGTCCATGTATGGTCTTACGCTATGAAATCGCTATGAAAATCTATGGAATTGCTATGAAAATCTATGGAATCGCTATGAAACCACACGGGATTACACAGATCACATCTATGGAATTGCTATGAAAATCTCATCAGATTGATCTCATCAACCTGAATCCGAACCATTCGGAGTCCCTCTATTTTCACTAGATCAATCCCATCGATCTATGCCCAACATGTATGGTCTTACGTGTATCACTTAACTCAGGTGGTAGATTAAACCGACCGGTATGAGTACATCGTTACACGACCACGTAACAAGAGCACGGAAACAGATTGAGTTTCCATCTACAACCCCATTTCATAAATAGATCTAATCAACATGTGCAACCAAAAACTAGTAGATCGCATCTACTACTCCTGCATATCAACTATATGCCCATAACCGAACCTATAACGAGGCAGTAACGGCTCTGATACCACTGTAGGGTTATGAGGGTGCTACGCTAGCCAGAAAATAAAACTTTTCTACCTCATAAACCAGGATGTACTGCTAGTTACAGGTTACGGGATTACCACTAGACGCGCAGGTGCAGCGGAAGACGACTCGATGTAGTCGTACGTGTCGCAGCAGGCAATGCAATTGCATGGTCGTCCATCATGTCAATCCCCTCATGCGGTTTGTCCCAGTGCTCCAGATGCAGCACCTCTGAGGAATCCCACACGTGCAGGGAAGAAGCGATGCACCTCCGGACTACTAGGTCCGCGAGGAGCAGAAGGCACGAGCGTGGGGAGGACGACGGCGGCTGTTCCAGGCGTCTAATCTCCTAGCCGCACCCCTTCCCCTTGCTTATCTAGGCGTCCCCAATGAGCTCACGAGTTGGAGGCCCATTAGTAACCCTAAGCCTTGTCTAATTCGGGTCCAACCCGAATTAGGCTTCCAGCCCCTTAAGCGTGCGACCCTATGGGTTCACGCACACATTGACATGGGCCGAGTACTTCTACTTGCCCAATAGTTGACAGCGGCCTCTAGCAAGGCGTGACAACTCCTATATGCACGCAAAGATCATATCAGATGAACCACTACGACCACATACAAGCTATTCCCTTTGCCACTCGATATATGGTTCAACTCATGGGTTAACACTTAACCCAAGCACGGCCATGCATTTGTTGATCCAATCACTTGAGTGATCTAGTGATATCTCCCTCGCGTAGAGAGGGGAAATTCCATCTTGATTATCTATGTCTCATAGCATGCTTCCCGACCACCTAAAGACCACTTTTATAACTACCCAGTTACGGAGCAGCGTTTGATAGTCCCTAAGTAGGCCATTTCACATCTTGAGTACATACCATAATCTCAGGTCTAAGGACATAACGTATATGACATGAATAGAGACTTTCTCATGTCGGGTCAATCCAGCCTACATGTCTCACATGTACCCACATTATTAGTTTGACATCTCCATGTCCATGACTTGTGAAACATAGCCATCAACTAATACAATCGTGAGCCTCAGGACGCACGCCACGACATCAACAAGAATCACCAATGCAAGATTGGTGATGCTGAGGCGCAAGGCTATAGCGCACACAGGGGCGGGCGCTATGACAGCGATGAGGATCGGCGTCGATCCCCCAAGCCACCGGGCCCTCGAGTCTTCAGCAGGACGATTAGGAGCATGCCGCTGCCGACTCCCTTCCACCCCCTATGAGCCTCATCAAGTACAACGGCGAGACCAAGCCCGAGCTTTGGTTGGCCGACTTCAGGTTGGCATGCCAGTTGGGTGGGGCACGTGATGACCACGCCATCATCTGCCAGCTCCCTTTGTTCCTGTTGGACACCGCTCGTAGGTGGCTCGAGGAGCTTCCCCTGGTCAGATCCATGACTGGCCCGACCTCGTCCGGGTGTTCGAGGGGAACTTCAAGGGAACCTATGTGCGTCCCGACAACTCCTGGGATCTTCGCAGCTGCAAGCAGAAGCCTGGGGAATCCCTTCGCGACTTCTCTCGATGCTTCTCCAAACAGCACACCGAACTCCCCCACATCTCTGACCACGACGTCATCCTAGCATTCGTTTCTAGCACCACCTGCAAGGAGTTGGTCTGGGAGCTGGGCGCAATCCACCCAAGACCGCCGACAAGCTGATGGACATCATCACCAACTATGCAACTGGCGAGGAGGCGGTGGGCGCTTTCGTCGGCGAGGAGAAAGGGAAAGTGAAAGAGGATGACCCTGAGAGCTCCAACAAGGGTGCCAAGAAGAACAACAACAAGAAGAAGAAAAACTGGCAAGGCAAGCGTGATGCCGCCACCGATGACTTCATCGCAGCCGCCGAGCGCAAGAAGCCTCGAGGCCCCCAAAGGGGCATCTTCGACAAGATGCTGAAGGAGCCCTGCCCTTACCACAAGGGAGGGGTGAACCACAACCTCGAGGACTGCCAAATGCTCAAGAAGTACTTCGAGAGCTTAGGCCTCAGGAAGGGCGACAAAAAGGACAACCCCAAGGACCAGGGTGGCAATAAGGAGGTCGGCTTCCCCGAGGTCTTTGATTGCTACATGATCTACGGGGGACCCTCAACCCAGCTCACACCGCGCCAATGCAAGAGGGAGCATCGAGAAGTCTTCTCCGTGTGGGTCGCGACCCCTCACTACCTCGACTGATCCAGCACGACCATTATGTTCGATCGTGATGACCATCCGGACCACATCCCCAACCCAGGTGTGTATCCGCTCGTTGTTGATCCCATCGTCGTCAACACTTGCCTCACCAAGGTGCTCATGGATGGAGGTAGCAGCCTCAACAACATCTACATGGAGAGCCTCGACCTCCTTGGGATCCCAAGAGAGAAGCTTCATCCTAGCGTAGGGGGCTTCCATGGAGTTGTCCCGGGAAAGAAGGCTCATCCCATCGGCCGCATCGATCTTCCTGTCTGCTTTAGCACCTCCTCAAACTTCAGGAAGGAGATCCTCACATTCAAGGTGGTCGAGTTCCATGGCACGTACCGCACGATTATCGGCAGGCCTGGTTACACCAAGTTCATGGTGATCCCCAACTACACCTACCTAAAGCTCAAGATGCTGGGGCCAAAGGGCGTCATCACCATCAGCCCCACCCATGAGCACTCCTACGATTGCGACGTCGAGTGCGTCAAGAACGGCAAGGTCGTCGAGGAGTCCACGATGCTGATGGCGACCCTTGAGGGGTTAGTCGCTGAGGTTCTCGACCCCAAGTGCCACGCGGGCAACTTCGAGCCTGCGGAAGACACAAAGAAGGTCCCCCTTGACCCTAGCAACTCCGACGGGAAGGCATTGACGATCAGCGCCACCCTCAGCGATAAATAGGAAGCAGTGCTCGTCGACTTTCTTTGTGCGAACGCCGACATGTTTGTGTGGAGTCCCTTGGATATGCCAGGCATACCGAGGGATGTCACCGAGCACGCCTTAGAGATCCGGGCCGGATCCAAGCCAGTGAAGCAATACTTGCGTCACTTCAACGAGGAGAAGCGCAAAATCATCGGGGAGGAAGTTCACAAGCTTTTGCGACTAGATTCATCAAGGAGGTTCATCATCCCGAGTGGTTTGCTAATCTTTTACTAATTAAGAAAAAGAATGGGAAATATAAGATGTGTGTAGACTATACCAGTTTGAATAAAGCATATCCTAAAGTTTCTTTTCCTTTGCCATGTATTGATCAAATCGTTGATTCTACTGCGGGATGTGAAACTCTTTCTTTTCTTAATGCTTATTCCGGCTACCACCAAATCAAGATGAAGGAGTCCGACCAGCTCATGACTTCCTTTATCACCCCTTTTGGCATGTACTGCTACGCCTTCGAAACACCAGGGCAACGTACCAACGATGCATGCTTCAAGTTTTTAGCAAACACATAGGGTCGACGGTCGAGGCCTACGTTGATGACATCGTGGTCAAGTCTAAAAAGGTCAACAACCTCATTAATTACCTCAAAATTGTATTTGAGTGCCTCAGGGCTAAGAACATCAAACTCAATCTAGAGAAGTGCATCTTCGACGTCCCTCGAGGAATGCTCTTGGGATACATTGTCTCTCAGCGTGACATCAGGGCCAACCCTGAGAAAGTCTCTGCCATCACCAAGATAGGCCCAATCCGAGACCTCAAGGGTGTTCAGAAAGTCACGGGCTTCCTCGTGGCCCTTAGCCATTTCATCTCACGTCTCAGGGAGAAAGCGCTGCCTCTATATCGCCTCTTGAAGAAATCAGAGCGTTTTGCCTGGACCCTCGAGGCTGAGAAGGCTCTCGCCAAGCTCAAAGTCATGCTGACCTCGCCTTCGATCCTCGTACCACCTAACCCGGCCAAGCCCTCTTACTCTATGTCACTGTAACTACCCAGGTAGTAAGCGCGGCCATAGTGGTG
This sequence comes from Bothriochloa decipiens, assembly GCA_023333625.1. Taxonomy (NCBI): domain Eukaryota; kingdom Viridiplantae; phylum Streptophyta; class Magnoliopsida; order Poales; family Poaceae; genus Bothriochloa; species Bothriochloa decipiens. Next base: position 42,856,740 of record CM041635.1, on the reverse strand, counting down.
GAAAGGGCCGAGGAAGGGTGCGCCTTGCTAGTATAATGGCCTATTTACTTCATCAGTGAGGTACTCTCAGAGATCAAGGTCCACTATCTGTAGATCCAAAAGCTGCTCTACGCCATCGTCCTCACGTGACACAAGCTCCAACATGACTTTCTCAGCCACCCCATGACTGTGGTCTCCTCTTTTTGCCTCGGGGAGATAGTCCAGAACCGGGAAGCCACGAGAAGAATCCCCAAGTAGGCGGTCGAGCTCATGGGTAAGACCCTCACCTACGCACCACGAAAGGCCATCAAGTCCCAGGTGCTAGTAGACTTCATTACCGAGTGGACCGACACTCAGCTTCTCCCAGCACAGATTCAAGCAGAGCTATGGACGATGTACTTCGATGGGTCGTTGATGAAGACTAGAGCAGGTGCGGGCCTGCTCTTCATCACCCCTCTTGGCATTCACATGCGCTACGTCATTCGGCTCCACTTTCCCGCCTCCAACAATGTTGCTGAGTACGAAGCCCTCGTCAACGGCGTGCATATCGCCATTGAGCTAGGGGTCTGACGCCTCGACGCTCATGGTGACTCACAACTCATGATCAATCAGGTCATGAAAGCCTCGAGCTGCCACAACCCCAAGATGGAGGCCAACTGCAAGGAAGTTCGCAAGCTGGAATACAAGTTTCACGGCCTTGAACTCAACCACATCAACTCGAGGTACCGTACCACCTGACGTATTCTCGAGGGCCTTCTCAGGCCCTCCGTCGACTTGGGCACGGGGGCTGAGGCCATTCCTCAGGCCGTTGACCCACCTGCCTCGATTGAGGCCCTCTCGATCGGGGCCGAAGTCATGGAAGTCGACGGGTCACCCCCGCCTCCGAGTCCCGAGCCAGACTGGTGCGCTTCCTTCCTCGACTGCCTCATCCGAGGTGAACTCTCGGAAGATCGAACCGAGGCTCGATGGATCGCTCGACGGGTCAAGACCTATGTTGTCTATGGCGACAACAAAGAGCTCTATCGGCGGAGCCCGACTGGGATCCTTCAACGCTGCATCACTATCGAGGAGGGTAGAAAACTGCTCAAGGACCTACACTCGGGGGCTTGCGGTCATCACGCTGCGCCGAGGACCCTTGTTGGGAACACCTTCTGGCAAGGCTTCTATTGGCCGACCGCTGTTTCCGACACCATCGATCTCATCCGTTCGTGCGAAGGGTGCCAGTTCTACACCAAGCAAACACACCTCCCCGCTCATGCTCTACAGATGATCCCCATCACATGGCCCTTTGCCGTATGGGGGCTCGATCTCGTCAGGCCCTTGAAGAAGACAATCGAGGGCTACACCCACCTGCTCGTAGCCATCGACAAGTTCACCAAGTAGATCGAGGCTCGACCCATCACTAACATCTGATTCAAGCAGGCAGTTTTGTTCTTCACCGAGATCATCCATCGCTTTGGAGTCCCCAATGTCATCATCACCGACAACGGCACGCAGTTCATCGGCACGAAGTTTTTGGACTTCTGCGACCATCATCACATCCGTGTGAACTGGTCCGTAGTCGCCCACCCTCGATCTAACGGCCAGGTCGAGCATGCCAACAACATGATTCTTCAAGGGCTCAAGCCAAGAATCTTCAATCATCTCAAAAAGTACGGGAAGAAATGGCCACCGAGCTACCCTCGGTCCTATAGAGCCTAAGGACAACGCCTAGTCGAGCCACAGGGTTTACTCCATTCTTCATGGTCTATGGCTCTAAGGCCGTCCTCCCCATGGACCTCGAGTACAGGTCCCCTCGACTAAAGGCGTATGACGAGCAGACGAATGAGGAAGCCCTCGCCAACACCATCGACTAGCTTGAAGAGGCCCAAGATGTGGCCCTCCTCAACTCCGCAAGATACCAGCAGAAGCTCCGGCGCTACCACGACAAGCATGTGCTCAAGCGGGATCTGCAAGTCGGCGACCTCGTCCTCCATTGACGACAGAGCAATAAGGGCCACCACAAGCTAACTCCCCCATGGGAGGGCCTCTACATCATGGCAGAGGTGTTGAAACCCAGAACTTACAAGCTATCCAACGGCAAGGGCGAGACCTTCACCAATGCGTGGAACATCAAACAGCTACATTGTTTTTATCCCTAGGGCCTCGAGGCCTTGTACATTTCTCGTATCATGAATGAATGAATGAAAATATTTTAGTTCAGTATGCTTTTTTGTTCATCATTTTGAGGTAGCCTCGACTCTACTTCAACAGAGTTGAGCCTCCCTCGGGGGCTACAAGGGGGAACCCCCCAAAGTTCCTGAAAAATTCGTATGTTTTTCCAAAACTCGGCATCTCCTTGTTCTTTTATGCTTCGATACCTTGCCTTTACTTAGTCAAAAATGCCTTGAAAACCCTAAGGGTCAAGGGTTGTCGAGCCAGGAGCTTGCTTACGCCTCTGCGCTATGGTACCTCCACTCACTTCCCCCCTCGAGGGGCACGAGCCTGCGTCAAAAACTCGGTGAAAGCATAAGTCAGGCAAATAAGAAACAAAGAACTCAAGCTAGAAAAAACCCAAAAGCATCCAATATATATACATGTTATTTTAAGGCCCCCGGGCCATGATTTCACCAACCGCAAAAACTAATCTATTACATGGGGCTTCTCGCCCAGATTGGCTCACAGGCCGTCTTCTTCTTCTTCACTGACGCCGGGAGGAAGGACCTCGGGCTCAAACAGATTTGCCAACCGGTCACCGGGCTCCTCAGCATCCTCAATCAAGGCCCTATGCCTCTCCTCATTCTTTGCATCAGTCTTGTTAGGGTCAGAGACGAAGCCGTGGGAGACCACCCCCATATCGTAGGTGAAGCCGGAGTAGACGACCGCCATTGCCCGCTTCACGCTGATATGGAGTGCGTCCTGGACCTGCCCCCTCACGATGCGACTAAGGTCGTACATCTGGTTGACAAGGGAAGTTCCACGCACCTCATCCTCGACCTCCACCTCAGGATCGACGCCGAAGTCATCACAGATCGTAGTGATCGTGGTGCAAAGCTCGTCGATCAGCCTCGCCTCAGCCCAGTAGGCGTCTTGGAGCATCTTGGCACTATCCCGAGCCTTAATCATTTCCTCGTTGAGATCTAAAATATAAGATAGGGGTCAGCCACAACAGACAAGGCAGCAAAAGCGAGATTCTAAAGGCTAAGGAGGAAGATTCACTAGTGGCGTGGGTATCGAGGGCCATGTACCCGTCCTTCAGCTTGGCGTACTCCTTGTTGGTCAACTCCAGGGCACGGACCGCCTCCATCTTCACCATCCTTAGGTCTTTGATCGCCTTGCCAGCCAGCGCGATGGCCTCCTCCTTCTTCTGGAGGGTCTCCTTTAGGGTAGCAACCTCGGCAGATAAGGCTTGTGCGCGGCGCTGTTCCTCCCCAACCGAGACATTGAGGGCGTCATGAGCTTGGGAGCTCTGGGTAGCATCTACCTCAAGCTCCTTAGTACGCTCCGAGGAATCCCTGACCTCCCTCTCGAGCCCCTAATTGCGCTCCGCTGACTAGGAGAGGTCCTCAAGGGCCTTCTGTGCCTCCTCCTAGGCTTTGGTGGCGTCCTATTTGGCATGGGCTGTCTCCCCTCAAACTGTCAAGGCCTCCTCCTTGGCCCTCTCCACTTCCTCCTGGGCCTTGGCTAGGTCCTCCTTTACCTTCACCGCCTCGGCCCAGGTAGCCTCAAGCTGTTCCCACAGCACAGGGACTTGCTCCCATCCGCCCCTCGTCAGGTGGATAAACTGGGACTTGATCTGGGAGCGCCCCCTCAGGTCCTGGAGACAAAAATGTGAGAAAGGATGTCAAACAAGAAAATAGCTTGACCCCTACACTGAGGAGGAAGATCACATACCTCAAAGTACCTTTCCAAGTCCTCGGCGGCGACATCAACCGCCAGTCGTAGGGCATGCTGCATCCAGATCTGCAACTTCTCGATGTGCTCCTAGTGTTCGACCTCCACTGGGTCGTTCATTTCGAACATGGGCACATCGGGATTCATCGGGTCCCAGAGTTGGAGAGCCTCTCGACCCCAGTGGGGAAGGTCCCTCTCGATCCGCTCCCGCACGGCCGCCATGATGTCGTCCCCAATCTCGACTGAACCGCCGTGGCAAAGCACACGATCGGCCAGAGTGGGGAATGGTGACCCGGCCCCTTCCTCAACCCTCGATGGCCCGTGTAACACTCAGGTGTTAAGCAAGCATAATCATTTGCATTCTTAAGCATAAGCATCATTATGCATAGCATTGATGAAAAGATCGATTGTCATTTCATGTATCATGCTTGTTTATTCGAATTTTGCTTGCCTTTCACATGAAGTGCATATGTGGTATGAGTGTTTGGTGTTGGATGACCTCTAGGGTAACCTAGACCTGATTAGGACACCAAATTAACCTAGGTTTATGTTCATGGTTTTGGTTAATTAAGCTTTGTTGTCATGGTTGACCAAGGTGGACCATTAGAGTAGTTTTGTTTGACTGAATTGGAAGTGGTAGCTAGATTGCTTGCATGTGTGTGTGCCCTAAATGAAGTTTGTAGATAATTTTATAAGGAACAAAAGTTGTTTTTACCACTTTTCATGAAAATGCTTGGAAGGTGTTCAAAAATGCTGAAAAAGGGCAAAATTGGAGGCTGATTTTCTATTTTGGGAATTTTTCAAAGGTATTTTATTTGGATTTTTGTAATTCAAAATCTAGGCAGAATCTGGTAAAACTTCTTTAAGATGAAATGTTCTACTCTTCAAAAGCAACATTTCATCTATTTTGAGTTTTTGCTAATTCGGCTTAGTTTATGAGTTATTAAGCAGCAAAATTTTGTTCTGAATTCATGAAAACAGCTTTTCGGTGACGGTTGGTTCCTGGCCGTCAGGGAAATCCCCGACCAGGAAAATGCCGTGGCCGCCCGCGGCAGCATGCGTTGGCCGCGTGGCGCTCGGGGTCTGCCGAGACCGGGCTGTTTTGGCCGCGTGGGGCGCCGTCCGAACGCGGTCATTCCTTCACCCGCCCGAGCCCTCGCTCTCTCTCCCTCGGCCCCTCTCATTTTCTTCTCTGCCCGCCGCCGCGTCGCCCGAGCCCGCCTCGCCGCCGTTCCAAAATTCACCACCAGCCACCGTGCATTCACTCGATTGACCTCGCAATCGAACGCGCCCGAGCCCGCTCCACCATCCTCCACCCTCGCCTCGGCCCATCGCGTCAAGGTATAACCGAATCGCATCACTTTCTCTCCCGGCCGCCATTGCCGCACCTCGGCCTCACCGTGGTCCCGCCGCTCTGGTCATCCTCCCTCGCCATTAGGGTGCTCATCCGACGTGCCGTGGTGTATAGCTGCTAGGACGATGGTCAATGACATCGATTAGGGTTTCATGGGGTCGGATTCCGTCGGGCCGCCGCTCGGAGTGCCGCCGCTCCGCCGCGCTCGAGCTCCGACCACCTCCAGCCGCTCCCTCCCATCTTGAGTACCCTAGATGGATGCGCGCTGCTCTCCTCTCTCTTCTCCGCCGGTTGGTGACGCCGGAGCGCCGCCGGGACGGCCGGCCGAGCCTCACCGCCGACGAGGACCTTCGGGGTAGAATTCAAGAAACCCTAAGGGTCTTTGTGCTAAGTTGCCAGACACAGCAGTTTTCTTAATAGGGCTTGGTTAGTTTCTGGAAATGCTAGGGTCCCCGGTGTAAAGTGGTTTTCCTTTTTTTTTTCAGAATAGATTTCAGATTTCAGTTTAAACTTTGAAAATTCATAACTTGCTCATTTTTCATCCAAATGAGTTGGTTCAACTTGCAGTATTTTTCTTATGAGATGATCTATGCATGAAAAATATGAAATGTGGAATTTGTGAAACTTTTCTGTATAGCTTTATTTATCTCTATTAATTGTATTTATCTTAGGAAATGCATAACTAATTCTCTGTTGCTCAGAAAAATATGAGACCAAGTTTGTTGGTTTTCTTATGTCATGCTCTATCTGTGAAAAATGTTATTAGGCTATGTCATATGTAAATTTTTCTATGTCTAGTTATGGTGCCTATTTTCATGTGAGGATAAATAATTCATAATAAATAATGTATAAGGAATTTGTGCATGAAACTTTTTGGAGAGTATTTTTATGTCAATCTAGAGCTAATTATGTTCTGAGATCTGTTGTTTGATATACTTTTATGTACAAAGTATTTTATGCCCCTGAAATTGTGCTGCCTTATCATTTTTGTGCAGGATAAAGTACTTACTGTTTTGACTTGAAATTTTTATGGTAGTCTTTGTTTGGTATGATTAAGCTTCTGTAATTTTTATAGAATTTTCTGAGTAGTCTAAAGTCATGTTGTAGTTATACCCTGAATTCTTTCATTTATAAATAATGCTTTAGAGTTATCATTTCATGTGTGTAAAAATGCTTATTATGCTATTCATGATATGTATGATCTTCTATTGGTTGTGGTTCAGTAGAGTGTAGTGTGCAAAACAATGGTTGTTTATAATTCCTTATAGTGTGCGAGTAAATTTTAATGCGAGGCCTATTTGAAGATTTATCGGTAGAAGAGAATGCAGATGACATGTGCTTATCATACATGTTTTCAAATATCATATCATTCATCTTAGCTGAGCATTCATTTACCATCACCATCAGCATTTTATTTATATGTATGCACGGTATTCATACGCACTATGCATCATACAGGATCGTCAGAGCTCGCGACGGTAGTTCCCGGAGCACCAGGAGAGGAAGACCAACAAGAATCTTTGGTGCGGGAAGCAGCAGCAGAAGAGGATCCCGAAGCTGATCTTCCGGAGTGTCCCGACCATCAGCCAAGTGCTTTCTTGAAAGGCAAGCCCCGGAGCATTCTCCCTGTGGTTTGCAAAATATCTAACTTGAGTCCTTTACTTGTTTGTTGCATTAAGTTATAGGCGTTGTTTTATACCGTTGCTGCATTACTTATATTCCTTGCCAGTGTTTATACTTCAGCCCTGTTAGGTTCAGGTACGATTATATGCTTAGCCCTGCTTAACTAGATCGGTAGAAGTCGGGTGATTTCCTGTCATCCGCGAGTTATAGGTGGTAACTCGGATGGTTGAATACATTGTTATCTTGGATAACCATGTGGAGATAATAAATCGAGACCGGGCGGGATTGGAGTTGAGAATGAACTGGGGGTTCAATGTGGTTTATCCCGTCTGTGTCGAACTAGGACCCCGTCCGTTGTACGTCCTCAAGTCATATTGAATTTATGCCTCACATTTAGCTGGAAGGATAAGTCGTTCCGACCGCGAAGCCTAATTTTGATTTGGGCTGGGAGTCGACCTGCTGTACGCATCGCATTGGTGAAGATGGGGGACCACGGGTTACGCGGTTGTAAGGCCTGAATATAGCATGGTGCGCCCTGCTGGCAGCCGGACGGTGCCCGGATGTGATGGTACCTGTTGATCTCGCGTTTTTCCTGAATTGGATGTCGGTGACCTGTAGCTCACCGTGGCTGGTGAGTGTGGTTTGTGTGAGGAGTACCCGCCAGCTGGTTAGTAATCGATTATAATCGCCATCGTTCCTGGACAGTGAACACTTGACTTGAGCAGCGGCATCGTAGTAATAACTTGAACAAAAGGTGAGATGGTTGAGCTGATGAGATGGAAAGATACTCAATCGGAAATGGTTACTTGCTGTTGAATAATTATTACCATGCTTGTTTAGTACAGGTGCTAATGTAGCATGATAAGGATAATCAGATTAAAATACACTGCTAGAAGGTTCTTATTAATTGTTTCTTAATGCAAGCTTTTCCGCAACTTTTAAATGAGTCAGCTATCCTACTTATACAGCCTTGCATACTCCTTGGAGTCTCTTTATTTTAGTTTCTGATGGGTAAGTCTAGCTGAGTACATCCTCGTACTCAGGGTTTTATTTCCCATGTTTTTGCAGATGGTGAGATGCTTTATGGTTATTGTCAGAACTGTTTCTATCCCGCCTTGGGAGATGACTAGACCTTGGGCATGGTCACTCTTCTCTACTTGATGCTTTTGCTGGATGTGGACCCAGGACCTGGCACTGTATTTGAACTAAATGCGTGTGTGGCTTTAAACTAATTTGCTTCCGCTTTTATTTAAATTTGAACTTGGTTTTGTAATAACTCTATTTCGTACTCCGATGATGTTTTAAACTTGGTGCTTGTGAATGAGTACGCTAAACTATTACGATCTTGGTCGTGCCAAAAAAGTTTGAAATACTTCGAGATTTCACGGACTACCGGGTTTATTAGGTCTCAATCATATGATTTGCTGAATTAATGGTGGATTATGTGCTTGTGCTCGAATAAATTGGTCGGTTCTGTTACAGCCCGGCCTCTCCTGCCTGGTGCTTCCCTCTAGCAAGGAAGCCAGGAGCAAACAAGCCGGGGCCATATAAGGACCCCCAGCCCACCGACGCTCCAGCCGGTGGAGGGCGAGGCATCAACACCATCGCAACCACCCCGGCCTCTGATGCCTCTGTCGGGACAGCTTGCGCGACGGGCTGCCCGACCCTTCTCCACGCCGGGATGCGCTCCGCAGCCATCTCTGCCAGAGGACTAGAAGCCAGCACCTCCGGCTGCTTGTCCTCTCAACCCGCGTTCAGCGGGGCCTCCTCTAGCTGGCTCGAGGCCAGCGGCTCTAGCCGCCTGATGTCCTGCCCCACGCCCGGCAGAACCTCCTCCACCCCTCGCTGCTGCTGCGGCGGCAAGACCATGGTCGATGCCTCCTCCTGCCACTGAGGAAGGACCGAGGCCGTCTCCCCGACTGTGGCTGCAGCAGCGGGGTCAAGGATGCCTTCTCATGCTCCTTCTACTACTGTTTCTACTGCTGTGGCTGACCCAACTCCTGCCACTTGTCCTCCTGCTACTTCTATAGCCGTTCCTACTGCTTCTATAGCCGTTCCCACCTCTGCTGCTTCTATAGCCGTTCCCGCCTATGCTGCTCCTTAGCACGACACCCACTGCTGCTCCTAAGGGGGAGTTACCCCCGCTTCGTGGGGGTGATCCACCATTTCCCTCGCGTCATGGATAGAGGAGTCACCCGCTTCATCTTCGATGGTGATCAGGGCCTCCTCTGTCGAACCCGTTTCCCGGCTGCTGGCGGTGCCTCCAAGCTCAGCGGAACCAAGGGGTGTCTTGGTATGCTCCTAGCTCTGGGCCACGTCGCTACCCGCCATGGTCCCTGAGACGCTCGAGCCTGCAATGGAAGCAGCTCCTGTTAGCTTACCCTGAGCCATAGCAGCGTGGGCCTTTGCAACCCAAGCAGCCACTGCTGCCGACCGTGACACCGAAGTAGCACCTGGTGTTGACGCCGCCATCTTCACGGTGACGTCGATCCTAAGATGTTTGGTGGGAGAGAGAGACGCCGTCTCTGGTGCGTGTTTGAGACTGAAGCAAGCATGAGTGAGAGACCTTAAGAATCTTATAAAACCGCAAGAAAGGGAAAAGAAGCCATGGGGCATCAAAAACTTACCCCACTGGGATGACGGGCGCCCTCCTGGTCGGTTTTGAACTGGTTGGGGGCTTTTGAGAGCCCTTCTTTGACAAGCCTTTATTGGAACCAGAGCCGCCTGGGGCCACCGCCGAGGACGTCTTCGGCATCCTCTGCTTCTCCAAAGTCGACTGGTCCTGGGACCGTGCGCTGAGCATTGAGGACCTGGTTTGAGGCGGCAGCGTGCTGGATTTGCCCCGTGAAGAGGCTGGTGGCGTCCCGCCGTGCATACGCCGTGACGATGACCTCCCCCGAGTCGAGGGGTCAGTCATCCTCTGCTCCCAGGATCGCTCTGAGGGCCTCGTCTCCTGACCTTCGATAGGCGCCAAGGTCACCCTCGAGGCCTGAGAAGATGACCCCGCCTCGACCGTTTCCTATGTAAAGCGGGTGTCAGCTCAGGCCATACGGGGCACCAAGGTGTCAAGACGTGCCTGCACCCCTTCATCATCATTGCCTTCATCTTCCTCCTCCTCCTCCTCCAGGGGAGATTCCTCTTCAGGAACCCTCTCACGCCACTGCTTTGCCCGGCGTTGGTCATGCGCCAGACGCTCGAGGCTCTTCTTCTTTCGCTCCTTCTTTCCTTTGTCGTTACTCTTATTCTGCTACTAGGCAGTGAAGCGTCTCACCTGGCGATTGGGATCGTCCTCCTTGACTGGGGCATTGATACTCTAAAATCTATGACTCCCTGCACACAGACCCATGACAGAAAATACAAGGATGAGTCAAGGAAGAAGGGAACTCGAGGGCAATATGGTGGTGTATTATTAGATGGATGTGGCCGTCGTCAGGCAGCACCAGGATGCTGTTCACGTCCTCTAGTGCGAAGGTGTCGGCGATGACCCCCTCAACTGCCTCGTGACTTCCTCGAGGGACAGCGCCTCGTCCGACATTTGGCACCCCTCGAACTGTGCCTCGGGCGCCATCTGGTCCAAGAGCAGCGAGCACCGCATCAGTGGGAGGACCCTTCAGCTATGAAACACTGAGACAATGATCCCGGCATTTAGCCCATGCTCGCGCAGAGTCCTCAACGTGTCGAGGAGGGGGTTCAGCCTCGCCTGGAGATCCCTCGCCACGCCGTGCGGCCAGTGCTCTGGGCACTTCGCGATGACGCGCCCAATGTAGTGCGGTAGAAAGCCATCATCGTTCTAGAGGTAGAACCACCCGACGTGCCACCCACCGTGGTTGGAAATCAACCCCATCGGAATGTACTGTCCCCCCGCTTCAGCGCCAAGTTACAGCAGCTGACGCGGATGGCACTCCACCCCCTGCAACACTGGCTTGGTGAAGTGCTCTCCCTTGAAGAGATGGAGCCACAATTCCCAGTGCGGCTCCATCCCAGGTATCCCTCATAGACGGCAGCGTAGATCGCCGTGTTGGAGATGATGTTGAGGGAGAAATGCTGAAGCTCGACCTCACAGCGGTTGGTCAGTGCACTCATGAACCAGCTTGGAGGGGACCGGAGTCCCATCCGGTGGTACTTGACAAAGCTCACCACATACCCCTCCGGCGGGTTCGGCTCCAGGTCCTCCCTCGGTAGAACCATCCACTCCAGCCGATCAGCCGAGAAAACAGGGTGGAGGAGCCCGTCATCCACCAGCTCCTCGAGCTCCCGCTTCATCATGGCCAATGGGAGCCAATCCTCCGGAGGAAGAAGCTCCGGTGCCATGACGATAGCATGGATCTGATCAGCAGATGGGCGGGAGGGAAGATTCCCAATCTCTCTCTTGCGCTAACGAATAGGGTGACTCTACTTTACGGTGGTGGCGGCGACAAAAGCAGAAAGGCAAGATGGGAACGGACGAAACCCTACCCCCGAATTTATAAACAGGCCAAAGAATGATGGGCAGATCCAGTCAAGAGGCAAGTAAATCTTTTGCATTTATTACGCCTACCTAACCACTCCCTCGATTCCTGGAAACAGGAACATGCGTCGACCGCACAGACTCTAGCCATTGTATGAGCCCGCCACGACCGCGCGCTCCAACTTTCACCTAAAAAGGCGCCCCCAATGGATGGGAGGAGTCATCCACGAGAAGGAAAAGCGAGCCCAGGCCCCGCGAAAAATCTTGAGGCAGCGAAGGCTGACCCTTGGTCGGGGTTCGACAGCCGGCCTCAAGTACCTGAGTTAGGGATAACCGGGGGGGAGCCACCGCGAGGCCCCGGCTCGAGAATGAACTCTTGAGGCCTCCCCAGACATATTCAAGGAAAAACTAAAGGAATGCTATGAAATCCCCTTAGGGGGAGGCATCGAGCCACCGAGCCCCATCGAACGGGGTCGGCATCTGTGTGTCCAAAGGTTTGCTTCAATGAGAATGCCTCCACAGCCACTAGTCAACCCCTACCGAATGGGGCACGAGCTCTCACTTGAATTTCCTGGCACTAGCTCATTAGAGGACTTCGAGGCTCGCCCACCGAGGGTAGCACGATGCTCTTCACCCCATATCCGATCAAAAGGACTCATGGGGAAAAAAGCCAGAAGCTAGCAAAGCCTCGGTCACACGAGGCCTGGGAGCTTGACTACGCTCGGCACCCCTCGACGAAAGCGGGTCAAATACGCCTGAGGGCTCAAATACTTGAGCCCCGCTCACTGATACGCCTACGGAGGAAACCAAAAGGGGTTCTTTACTCCTCGAAACCTCGAGGAGCAGCTTCGGGAAGACTCTCTCAGAGATCTCTAGTGGGGATTGGGGGTGCTATGACTCCAGTTCATGATTATTCAGACCCTTAGGAACACTCGCCATGGGACATGCCTCGATGAAAGAAGACCACGTCCACCAAAAGGACCAACCACTCGAGCACCCTTCGACATAGGGCATATAAAGCCCTCCGAGGAGTCTTCCTACTCCTCCGAGGCATCAGTGGCTACCCCTGAAGGGTACGCTCGTGCGCACCATCAGAAAATGACAGACACTACGAAGCGTAGAAGTCAGCATCCATACCATATTTCCCGGGACTCATCCTTATTCGCTCGGCCTCGGCTTGCTCGACCCCCCTCGACTCAGCTTCCCGGCGGTCTTGGATAGTGATCCAACCTCTCCCGTGCGTCATCTACAGCAAGCCGTACGTCTATCATAGAAGCTCACATCTTTCACTACATCACTGAGGCGTGCCAGCGTCACCCTCAGGACCGGTCAGTCACCGACATCGCCGTGACTACTCAAAGGAGAGAATCTCATCATGAAGCTCATGGCTACAGGGCTCGGCATCGCCCTGTCGCGTACCTCTACAGTGAACCCGACATGATCGGCATCACCTCTCGACATCATTGCTTACAATAGCCCTACCAAGGGCAGAATCATTAGAGCTTCTATACACCTATGCCTCTCCTTGGCCTATAAAAGGGGGTGCTAGGCTAGCTGTAGTGGCAGGTGAACTCATTCAAGTTCGCTCGGTCACACCACATTCATAGCAAGGCATAGGACTAGCACTTCTAGACTTAGGCCTTGTTTTCCACCTCTTCTCGCATACGCCCGCTTGTATCTCCCCTGTACAAGCACTTCGGTGTAGGATAATGCATTATCTCCTCCCCCGCTGGACGTAGGGTCTTCTTTGACCGAACCAGGATAAATCCTTGTGTTCTTCGGATAAGGGAGCATGCAACACGTAGTTACTCGTTGGTGCTAGGCCCCCGGGGTCAAGACACCAACATTTTGAGCTGGCCAGCAAGCACTTTGGAAGCCACTTTATAAATCACATTGCATAAGCTTATTGGTCTAAGATCTTTCAAACTCTATGGACTGGGAACCTTTGGGATGTGAACGATTACCGTCTTGTTCCAGTCACGCGACAACGTGCCACCATTCAGGAAGTGCAGCACCTCCCGTGTCACATCTTCTCCCACCGTGGACCAATACTTTTTGTAGAAGAGCGAAGTCATCCCGTCCACCCCAGGAGCTTTCATATCGCCGATTGCATCCAGCCCCCTTGACCTCATCAGCAGTGAACGGTCACAGGAGGGAGCTATTCATTTCCTCTGTCACCTTGAGGAGGATTTGATCGATCAGCTGCTGCATTGGGCCTCCTGTGGTAGCCTTGAATAGATTTTTATAAAAGTTATATATAAGATTCCTAATAACTCCCTCCTCTACTACATCTCCATTTTCTTGCACTAGCCTACTAATGCGACTCCTCTTCTTTCTTTCCGAAGCAAATTGGTGAAAGAACTTTGTATTTCGATCACCATCTACCAACCAATGTGCTTTTGCTCTCTGCCTCCAATACAAATTTTTCTTCCCCTCCAAAATCTCTAACTTATATTTTAGCCGCTCTTATCTTCTCATCGACTCCTCCGACACCACCCTTCGCCTATACTCTTACAAAGATTTTCTCGTTCTCTTGATGCTCTTCTCTAAATTCCGTAATACATTCCTCCCCCAATCTCCTAGCTCGGAGGAAACACTCTGCATGGCCTCCTCGACACCAGACCCCCTCTCCTCCATTGTCGTCCTCCAGGCATTTTCCACTATCGCCCCACACTCCTCCTCGTCCACTCAACTATTCTCAAAATGAAAAGCTGGTGGTCCTTTCCCTCCTCCATCCACCCTAGGGGATTGGTATTCACAATGATGAGTCGGTGATCGGAATGATGAGGTTCCCCATTTATTATATGGTACAAAGGAAATCTCGCCGTCCAATCCTTATTTGACACCGCTCTGTCCAGGCACTCCTGGACATAATGAGTGCTATCGTGATTATTATTCCGCCATGTGAAAACATCTCCCTCGTACCCCAGATCCGCCAACTCACACACCTCCAAGGCCTCCCAGAACCTATCCATGTATCCTTGGCTGTGTGGAGGTCCACCTTCCTTCTCACAACTCAATAAGATTTCGTTGAAGTCTCCTGTGCACAACCAGGGTCACCGCCGTGAAGCATTTAGGGCATGTAACACTTTCCACGACAACAACTTATCCACCGGTTCCCCGTAGAAGCCAGTGAATCACCAAACAAAGCCATCCTCTTCTGCTATCTCTGAATCAATATACAAGCGCGAGATGCTACACACATGTAAGTTGATTCTCCTCCACCAAAAGATCGCCAGCCCACCACCGTGAGTCGCTGAGCAGTCTTTAACCACCATGTTTGCTAAACCTAGTTTCCACCTCAATCCACCAATCCTCCTCTCGTCCATTTTCGTTTCAGACAAGAAGAGAATGTCGGGGTCTTCCACCTTCTAGACGTCCAGAAGGCCATGAACTGCCGCGTCGTTCCCCAACCCGCAGCAGTTCCAAGCGATGATCTTCATTGGTCCACGCAGGGCTGTTCCGATAGCCCCACCACAGATGTTTCAGTCACTTCTCCCACCATCGCCACGCCCACCTGCTTAACATTCTTACTCCCACCTTGCACATCCAGCTTCATCGCATCCTCCTCCTCCTTTCTCTTTTTTAGAACAGTCTCCCCATTGACCTCCGATCCTCCCTTTGCACCAATCCTCTGCACTCTCTTGAAAGTTTGATTTTTCTTCTTTTCTTCCCCCGCCTCTTCACTACCCCCAGATTGCTGCATGGTACTGTTGACGTGCCCTCCAACCTCATTCTTCCCCGAGTTATGCACCAAAACCTCCTGCTCACCATCAGCGAAGAGCACCATTTTCACCGCTTCCCCTTTTGGCTGATCATCAGGTTGTGTCACCTTCAGCGGACTGGTAACTTCTTCTCCCTCCTTCTCTTCCCCTCAATGTACTTCCCACCATCCTTCTCTATCTCCTTCCTCCATGACAGCCCGTCGGATCTTGACTTGCTTCCACTTCCACCAGACTCCAACCTTCCTGATCTCCAGGACCCCGACCCCCCACTTCTGCTTGGTTGCGCTGCGCCCCTCTCTGAGCTTTTGTATCCGAAAGGCTTGTGTGGTTGCACATAGCGCAAATCACGACTATATGGTGCAGGAACATTCTTCCCCATCTTCTTCGAGCAATGCCGATCCACATGACCAATGATGCCGCAGACATAGCAGAAGTCCGGCAGGTACTCATACTTGATTGGACACCACCTCTCTCCCTTCCCTTCCTCGAGATCTATCATCACCCCTCTCCTCAAGGGTTTTCCTACATCCAGACAGATCTTAATCCGCAAGGCACCCCACACCGCTGAGTCATTTCCATCAACATCCACATCAATGAATTCCCCCACATCTTTACCGATCATCTCCGCCATCGCTCGGTTCATCAGCCCTAAAGGCATCCGCTCAACCCTCATTCAGATCGGGATTGTCGGGAAGTCAAATTCCTCTACCGACTTTGATCCATCAAATTCCTCCACCGCCAACAATTCTTTGGAGATTGTCCAGGGCCCATCTCGACAGCCTTCCTCAACCCCGATGCTTGGTTGAAGGTGATGAGGAAGGTGTTGTTCTTCAAAAACTTGCACGAGATCCCTCCTATCGGGCACCAAATCCATCCCACCGCCTGCTGATCACCTCATGACTCACATTCTTCTCCGAAAACAGCTTCGCCACCGCCTGCGGACACCGATCCGCCGCCGCACTCTTCTTTCAGATTCGATCTTGATGGATCGCTTCTCCTCAGACGACAGCTGCAATTGTTGCATCAGCCCCTCGACTGCCTCCATTGGTGGCAATCAACCGCAACGATCCAGAGAGAGAGAGATTGGACACCGGGTGAACACAGGCTAGCAGAACTAGGGTTTAAGGATGAAGACGTGGACTCTCGGTGCAACAACACCAGCAGCAGGCCAATGCAGATGGGATCCTAGACAGGTTTCCTCGTAGATGGTGCTCGAGGAGGGGAGGGGAAGGGAACAGGGAGGATCAGACGACGGCCGGAGGGAAGGGGCTCGAGTCGCCTAGGAAACCCTAGGCGCCGAGAAAAAGTGTGACGGCGGCGCACTTTACAAAATAGAAGTTATCAGCTGTAGGTTTGAAAGGTATAGATTCAACTATATGGGTATGTAGGATGCTGGATTAAAAAGGAGGGTGTTGTTACATCGATGGAAAGTTAAGACATCCGATGGAAACCTACTGCCCGAAAACTCTATCCAAATCATTTCCACTGGCAAAAAACAAAGGCGTTGATCCATAATAGTACTAAAGGCCTATAGGGTAGAGAAGTCCGTTATTAGCGGAGTCTATATATAAAACGACGGGGTTATGGGCTAGATACGTACAATTTGGCCTCTCTCCCTAGCGCGCACAATAGCACGCTGGTGCAGTTCTATCCCCTACACGTGTGAAGATATTGCTACTCCATCCATCGACAAGGTGGATACGTGTGGCTGCTATTCAGGCCTTGTTTAGATACCAAAATTGTTATCTAAAATTTACTATGCAGAATTTCTATTCTCCGTTACATTAAAATGCCGACACATGTATAAAGTACTAAATATAGATAAAATAAAAAACTAATTATACAGTTTTATTGTACTTTGCGAGACGAACATTTTAAGCCTAATTAATCAATATTTAGACAATTATTACCAAATAAAAATAAAATTACTACAGTGTGATAGGACATTTACTATGCAGAATTGGGATACCAATTTTAGTATCTAAACAAGGCCTCAGGCGTAAGTTCAAACGTTGTAGACGTATATACTGAGACAAGTCTGCTTTACCTAGGCCTTGTTCAGTTCCAATCTAATTTTAGAATTTGGCACTATACAAAAAGAAGTTTCTCTGTCATATTAATATGTCGGCACATGCATGAAGTACTAAACGTAGATGAAATCAAAATCTAATCGTATAGTTTGGTTGTACTTTACGAGACGAATCTTTTAAATCTAATTAGTTAATATTTAGATAATAATTTATAAATATAAATAAAATGCTACAGTACACAGCAACGTCGCTATAATGATTCGAGTGTCCAGATTTTAAGGACTAAACAAGGCCCTATTCTTTTCAGTGTGCTACAACTAATGGCAGCAATCCAACATGTCGTAGTACAAGTGGATCCTCGTGCGGCCATATCTTCGAGTTTCAACGCTTGTACCAGGGCCTTGTTAAGATGGTGAAAAAATTTGCCTAAAAAGTACTTTAGTATTTTGTTTATATCTGACAAATATTATCTAATCATGATCTAAATAGGTTTAAAAAATTTGTCTCGTAATTTATAACTAATCTATATAATTAATTATTTATTTTATTAATATTTAATATTTTATATATATGATATAATATTTAATGTGATAAAAAAAGAGTCAAATTTCTAGCATATGAGTGATCTCAACGAGGCCTACTATGAACATATGCGACAGCAGACAGCGGCCACGCTCACAGCCCCACATGACATACGATAGGACTAGTCCGTCTTTGAAGTCTGCAGTCTGCACTGCAAGTGGGAGCCGGGAGGTAGGACCGTAGCGTCGGCCAATAGAAAGCCAGAAGGCGTCGTCTCGTCGTGCCTAGTAGCAGGTTTGACTCGGTGTGGGCCCGCGCACGAGGGCCCGTTGAAACTTTGACCGCTGAGCTGCTTTGAGTACAGTACAGAGCAGTATTCACTGTGTAGAAGCATCTCTCGGTCTGGTCAATCCTTAGATGTATGGGCGAGAGCATCTGCTCCATACAAAGAAACTTCTGCTCGGTCGGTTCTTCAGAGTTCAGAGCACACCTCAAAGTCCCATACTTTCAGATTTGTCACAGTGAAAAATGGCGGTTCGATTTCCCTCCTAATTTTGTGCCGGTGTTCTCATGCTGAAACGAACGAATACCATTAAGCTTCGTTTAGTACGTATAGTACTACTACTAGTCCTACATTCAGTAAACGAAAAACTGACCAAGTGATTTCAGTAGCCAAAGAGATGCTGCCAGCTAGGCCGCCAGGGGCTTGTTGTCGCACCACGTCAACCTCAGCTTGGCCGAATATTGAACTGACGCAGAAGAAAGCGTCAACGCCGCCGCTGCGTGCTCCACAGTTTGACGACCAATCGCCGCAAGAACGAAACTTCTCATTTGGCTTTTTTTCTTCTTCTCCCCGGCCGACAGAGACATCTTTGGATTGCTCTAGCTTTATCCGTCGAGGTCGATGGAGGAGGTGCACACACTGCACGGTCGATCGAGACGCGATGCACTGCTTTGCTTACTTGTATAAGCTCTGACTGAAACAGGTAGTACTAGTAGTACATCGAGGCTACCGCCCCTCCGGATTGGATGAAGTCGGGTCGCAGGCGTCTGCGTCTCGTTCTCTCCAACGATCAATTATTTGGGGTCGTATTGCAGAGCACCAGAGCTCGTGCTAGCTCTGTCGTTCTCGGATAGTGAGAGATACACAGCTGTGTGTTCTCGCGGCGCATCTAGCAGGAGGTTTCTTCCTATGCCTTGCATCCAATTATCTCAACTTTTACCGTGGCTACCGGGACACTTTCTACGTAGGTATCCGAACTTTCAAAGTTACCATCCAATTATCTGAACTTTTACCGTGGCGCACTACCAGTCCAAAAGCAGCCACATTAGCTTAAAATTTTGCATAAACAACCCTCGCTCATTCTATTACTAACTATGCAGTCCATCCACCGCCGCATCGAGAGGGAGCGCCGTCGCGGCTTCACCGGGCGTCGGAGGAAGCGCAGCCGACCACGGCTACATCGGGCGCAGACGGGAGGGACGCCACCTCTGCCACGCGCAGCTCTGCTACCGTAGGTTCCGACGGGCGCGGAGCTCCGCCGCGGCTTCGCAGGCTGTAGCTCTAGCTCGCCACCACCGAGAGGCACGGCGGAGCGAGGCACGACGCGAGCAGCGACGACATGACTCCCCGGTGCAGCAGGCGCGAGCAGCGGTGGTGCGACTCTCTGGCCCGGCTCGATGCACGGCAGGGCGAGGAAGGGAGGCTCTCACGCCGGGGCCTGGAGCGCCGCCCGCCCCTCTCCCGCTCGATGCAGGACAGGGCGAGCCAGGCCCGGCTTGCTGTTGCCCCACCCGCAACGCCACGCCTGCGTGCGTAGAGGAGCACCGGTGTCGGCCATGGCGGCTCGCGTGGAGGAGCACCGACGCCGCTGTGGGAGGAGGCCCGCGCCACGCGCACCGATAGATTCGAGGAAGCAGAGGAGCGTGGGGTTGAGGTGGCAGCGGAGGAGCGTGGGGAGCTCCGCGGTGGGGAGGGCGTCCGCTCACCGGTCGACAACAGAAGAGCGCGGGGAGGGCACTCGCGGGGGCGGAGCTTCGGGGTGGAGCGCCAATGGCGTCCGTGCCCTCGTCGACCAGCGGCGGCGCAGTCCCAGGCCGAGCGGAGGCCATGGCCGGGAGGAGCTCCTACCCGAGCAGAGGCACGGAGCAGGCCGTAGCGCCTCGCGCGCGCCCGCCACGATCCAACCTTGGGCTCGCGGCGACACCTCGGACGCCCGCCCCGATGTCGCACGCTCCGACCCCAGCTGCGCTTCTCGACGATGCCCGCGAGTCCCGCCGCCGCGAGTGGGTGTGGGGAGGAGGCCGCTGCTCGACCGCGGGAGCACGGCGCGCGCGGGAGCTGCTCCACCCCGCCGCTGCGGCCGCGTCCGGCCCGCGGGAGCACGCTCCGCTGCCGCGGCCTCGCCCGGAGAGCGTTCAGGAGCACGCTCCGAAGCCGTGGCCTCGCCCGGCGCGCGGGAGCCTGCTCCACGGCTTAGGGCCGCGCCCGGCGCGCGGGAGCTGCTCCGCTCCGCTGCCGCAGCCTCGCCCGGCACGCGCAGCCGTGGCCTTGCCGGCGCGCTGGAGCACGCTCCGTCGTCGTCACTCCGTCCCAGCCTGGGCTCCGCTGCGGCTCTGTTGCTCCATGGGTGCGCTGGTTGTGGGAGGAGGCAGGGGAAGAGAATGGAAGGACCGGATAGTTAGGAAAAGAACGAACGAGGGGGGTTTATGTAAAATTTTGAGCTGAGGTGGCTGCCTTTGGACCGGTAGTGCGCCGCGGTGAAAGTTCAGGTACGTGGATGGTCACTTTAAAAGTTCGGATACCTATATAGGAAGTGCCCGATAGTTTAGATACCTCCCACGTAATTTACTCATATTTGACCACAAACGTTTTTCTTTAACTTGTTTTTTCTCTAACCATAAACTTTGATGCATGGAATCTTGTACAGGCTCACATGATTTAAGACGATCTGTCCTTTTACATCCGCCTGCTATACTAATTCCGCAAGCTACTTAATCCACTACCTGACAACCTGCAATCCCTCTGAGGCTAGTTTCTTTTTTTAACCATCAGCTGGGGATTACTCTCCACCTGAATATATTCTAAAATGACTCAAAACGGCTGATTTACAAAAAGGATTGAGGAGTAAAAAAATAACAACACCACCCTAGCACCAGGGCAAAAAGTGGCCAAGCCATAGTAAAACAAGTAAACACCAAGGCACAAGAGTTCTATAATAATGCCTCCAGGAAGGCGAATGAAGCCGTAATATAATCATCGTCAGCCAAGCTACAACTTGGTGGGATTTCGCCCGAGCCATGTGCCGAGAGAAGCAGCTACAAGGCTCTTCAATGAGGCCTTCAAGAAGGAGAATCTCGTCACTAGCTTAGATAAATTTGAGCTGAGTTTTTGCCAAGAACATTTGGCAAAGCCTCCGAAGGCCCTTGCGACTGAGCTGGTAGCTGGTCACCACCACACCATGCGGAGCCTATCGGATTGGCCCGCAACAATGGAAGGCGCGCACCGACAAGCGTCAATGCCTGGACAAGAAAGAAGGATGCCGCCGCCTTTTGGAGCACACCGGACATGCCCACCTTGGCCCGCATGATGACTCAAAGCTAGACACCTGGTGGCAGCAGTCCTGCAGCGTTGTCCCTCTGACATTCTGACGGGAATTGGACTCCCTAATACTGCTCATCTCCTAGATGCTTTGGAAGGAAAGAAATCGGCGAACTTTCACTAGGGTAAGCCGGTCCGTGACGGAGGTGATCGCGGCAATCAATGAAGAGGCCGACGCCTGGATCGCCGCTGGCTTTCAGAGCATACCGCCGCTTTTCAAAGCCTAGTAGCTTGGTCTTCCTTTCTCCCCTTGGTGCACAATCCTCTACCCTTTAGTAAAACACTCGAAGCTGCACCGTTAGAGTCGGTGAATCTTATATGTGTCCTACCCGTCGCCCTACGGCATGAAAGAAGGGGGTGGGGCATCGGCCACCTCCATTGTGCGTAGAACCATTCTGGACTTGCCCACGACAAAAGGAGGTGCACCGTCCTCGCCTTGACACTAAGGGTTGTCGGCCGCCGCCACCTTAGGCCAGTATATATCTGACCAAAAACCCTTATTTATTTAATCAAATTTGGCCATACACTTTGGTGGCAACTCGTCGTCTACATTAATCTCTATTTTTTGAAATGTTCGTATTCTGATTGACGCCAATGCATATATATGTCAGTGAAAATCAACTTGCATTGGCACAAGTAATTCATCACATTGCCAACATGAAAGTGCGCAAACTTTTATACGCCTCTGAATTGAACTAGCCAAACCGTCGGTTAATTTCTTAATTGTACTGGGCAACAGCTAGGCTCTCTTAGCTTCTTTGGTGGTGCAAAGCTGTTATAGAGTCTAAAAACAAAATCTCACAAGTCACAAGAGCTGGCTTGGTCACACGACAAGCCTTGCGCGGCACTTCATCTCCGGGAAGACATCAGCAATACAACTCGTATTTTATTCGTTCATACTAGCGTACCCATCGCGTTTCTTTATCGACGGAGTACATGCACATACACTTTAGCTGCGCTGTAACAGTGACACAATCGTCTATTGAAGACTAACACATGTTTTTTTTCTCGAAAGATCAAGAGTCAAGACTAACACAAGCCAATCCGCGTCACAACACTGCTGGTGTATTCTACAGTACCATACACCAAGTCGTGTATTTTTTAAGATAACACAAAAACAATCCGGCTTAAGGAGGAATGAGACACCAATTATTACAAAGCTCACCACTCAAAATAGTTTTCACACAACTGAGAAAAAAAAACTCAAGGCTAAAGGTAAAGTGCCATCCATGAGAATAACCCATCTTTTTACTCACACTAGACAATTGTTAATACATTTATTTCTTAGTAAATCTTCATTGCTAAGTTTAAACAACCACTTAGACAAGAGGCATTTTTTTTTCTAAATCCAAGTTTTGGAAACCCAAACCACCTTGGTCCTTTGGTTGGCAAACTGTAGCCCATTTGATCAGCTTATATTTCTTTTTATGCTGGTCATTTTGCCAGAATAATCTTCGTATACTAAACTCTATTTTCTCTAATACTCCTCTTAGGATTTGAAAGAAAGAGAGCATGAACATACATCAGTAAACAAGAAAAAATAGAATTAATTAAAACTAGCCTACCATCAGGCCCTTCGAGCTGCTCAATTTCTTCGCAGTCGTACCCTCTATTATCTTTCAATCTTTATTACTTAGCTTTCCTAGACATGCATGGGGATTCCTAGATATTGGAATGGGAGAGAGCCAACTTTTGCAACAAAAAAGATGTGTATATTGTGACTCTCACTCTTTTTCTTGCCCAAAAGAGAGAAGACATCACTCTTATGAAAGTATATCTTTAGACCTAATATATAATTACTCGAAGGTACATAGAAGTAGTTTCATGTTCTTTGCTTGCTCAATATCATGATCCATAAAGATAATAATCATATCATCATATGCGGAGTAGATTATCCTCCATCCACAAGACGTGGGATAATCTCCTCTATTTGACCATTCTCCTTTAGCTTTACAGACAGTTGAAATAGTATGGGGACAGTTCATCCCCTTGTCGATGCCCCTTCACCAAGTCGTGAATGTAACCAATCAAACGTACTTGCAGAAACAGCCGGGGGTTCCTCATCATCATCGCCTCCCCGAGTTGAAGTTTAAGGTCCCCGGCGCTCTCCTGGACGTACGGCGTGCCGTGACGGCGACGGGGCACAGGAACCGCGCGCCGATTCGTCCCCGGAGCGACTTCCCGGCGACCAAATCAGCCTGAAAACGTCTCTACTTCATATAAAAGTTGAACTGATCGATGGTCCGACTTTGTCTAAAAGTTCCCAGTATGCAATAGCAATTAGCTGATGGGAAAAGACGTTTACGCATCAAATCACACTGGTGCTGGCGACCAAGCCGTCCCCTGTTGAGGAATAAAGTGCATCCATGTGTGTACCAATTGTCAAAACAGGATAACGATTGGGTGCACTGATTGATCGAGTTCTATGCATGATATCTTCCTCTCTGAATCCGACGGCAAAACAAAAAAAAAAGTGTTATGACATCGTCGTCTTGTGAACTGGTTTTCCCAAAAGGAGAAAGGAGACCTTTTAAAATCCAGAACATTGGAGCAAGCACTACGAGAAGTACATACAGACTGTGTAAAAAGCTACGGCTCGTTCCAACTTCCAACTGCTCCACTAATCTGGATGTGGTTATATTGTCAGCGATAGCTAGAATTTGCCTTTAGTTAGTCCTCCGGATAAATACAACGTGAGGAAACGGTCTAAAGTTCTTGCTAGATGACGGTGTGAGCATAATCATAGAAATAACGGCCTGATCTTTAGCCCCTGTAGTAAAAAAATCAATCAATTTTTACAAGTGTTTTGAGGTGCCATCAACACCTTTATAGTTAACGTTCACCACTGAATTAACTTGGGAATTAAATGACCAAGTGAATAAGTGATTCCTCACCACCGAGAGTTGGAAACTCTCTCCAGCGCTTTTAACTTCCAAATGAACCTTGCGATTTGAAGTAAAATCTCTTGTGTCATGTTTGCAACTTTCGACTCAGCAGAGTAGGAAAATGATCCACCAGCTAGGTAGTAAGCTTCACTCTAACGGCACGATATATACTAGAGGTTCACACCTTGGAGTTTCCACCAAATGCACACTAGCGATTCCTGGACTAGTAGGCTTCTTTCTAAAAAAAAAAACATAGACACCCAGTTCTTAATCTAGACTAGTAAACTCTACTCGCCTGTGACAACAATATGAGCATTAGATCTATTTTTCTCTAAAAACTCGCCAATATGTCATTTGAAAGATAGTTTGAAGTAACCACCTAAATTTTTATCTGTATTATCCAACCGATGTAATTATGGAAAATAACAACCTAATTTATCCATATAATCTTTCCTAAAACATAATCTGAAGTAATTCTCTAATACCTGCCGTTGGATATTAATACCATATTAAAATCCATGCCCGTGTTAATTGGTGGGAGGGTATGGGTACAAACAAAATACCCATTTTGATTTGGAGTAAATATCCATGCCCGTTGGATTTCTTTCTCTATAGTGTTGGCCACCGCTATAGCTAGACACCATCCCCTACCAAACTCCAGTCATCCTTGGCTTACCCTAGCCTATCCTGGCCTGACCTAGCTTGCTCTGGCCTCTCCTAGCCTTAACTGGCCAGCTCTAGCCAGTCCTGGCCAGCCCTAGCCGGCCATGGCCACCCCGGCCAGGCTAGCAGTAGCCGCAGCCGGCCATCAGTGGCCAAACTTGGCCATCCGCAGCATAGCAAGGCCAGCAGCAGTCCGGTCTAACAACCCTTTGCCATCCTCAAGGCATCCTAGCTTGCTTTGGCCAGCTCCTACCTAGCTTGGGCCACTCCTGGACTCACCTAGCTTCATCTGTCCAACATTGGCCAGCAACAGCCACCCGTGGCCACTCTCAGCCGGCCATGGCCAACTTCGGTCGGCCAGAGCTAGCAATAGCTTGGCCACAGTGGCCACAAGCCAGCCATAGCCTTCTCCGGCCACCGTGAGCCCTCTCTGGCCATCCCTGGCCAAGCCTGTCACTTCTAACCGGCCATGGCCAACTCTGGATGGCCACAGCGAGCCCCAGCCGGCCATCAGTGGCCAAACCTGGCCACCAGCAGCAGCAGCCGGCCCAATGGGCCAAGCCCAGCGGCTTCAGCCCAACCGATTCCCCATCGGCTATAAAGAGGGCTAGCCCCGTGAACCGCAACCCCTTGGCAAACCCTAGCTACGCGCAGCCAGCCACCGCCGGCCACAGCCAGCAGCCGCTGGACACAGCCAGCCGTCGCCGGCCATAGCCAGCCGTCGCCGGTCACAGTCGGCCGCTGCCGGCCGACCAAGTCCCGGCCGAGTGCCGTGGTCCTCCCTCTCCCGCGCGCCGCCGCTGGCCGCCGCCGGCCGTACCTGGCCACAGCTGGCTGCCACAGTCGGCCGCAACAGGAAGCAGCCGGCTGCCGCCGGCCATTGTAGGCCGCAGCTGCCGCTGCCGGCCGCAGCAGGCCGCCGCAGGCCAGGGCCGAGGCCCCTTCCCCTGGCGCGAGCCACAGCTTGGCTGCCATGGCCATGACCTGGAGAGGAAGATGGACAGAGGTAGAAGACGAGGTATTTACGACTTTGCCACCAAGCGATTTATTTACAGTTTTGCCACTGATCGTATAATCTCCGCCGTTTCACCGTTTTAACTCCGATTCGAGCGATTCCAATTGCGTTAGTTTCGTATCGTCGTGATCTACGCAGTAGTGCTAGTGGTTTTCATGTCATTTAGTTGTGAATTTATTTATTAATTTAAATATTAATTGGATTAATAATTATTTAATAGTTTTATAAATAAAAGTAAACTAGGGTTTCTATTTCCGATCTTTTGTGCTACGAACGTGTCAACCTTAAGTTTTGTATGAAATATGATCTTCATGATGTCATATGTCTGTGTATTTAATCTTGTTTATTTGTGTAATAATTAGTTGATGCTCAACTAAATAAAAGCAACCTAGGGCTATGCTTTCGTTGTCCTTGTGTTGCGATCATGTCAACGTATGTTGCTTGTTATCAATAATGTTTGTCACATCATGTGTTATGTAAGTAATCTTGTTTATTAATTAATGTGTGCTCTCTTGTATAAAAGTAATTTAGGTTTGTACCTTGAGTTTTCATACATGCCTGTCAATATGACTGGTACCAACTTAAATGCTTCTTTATTAATTATGACTTGTTTAGAGTTACATTGAAAACATGACATGCTTAGTTTAACCTTGAATCATAAATGCTCTATGTTTAATATCAACATGTCTTGTCATTTTATGTCCTGTTTAAATTAATCTTTAAGCATATGATGTTTTCTTTAATGCACTCGCATATTCTAAGCTTTATAAATTATGAATGTTTAATTGGCTTAGATAATATAGTTGCTTATAAATAGAGTATGACTAATGTTTAACCCTGCTTTACATTTCAACATCATCCAACTGATTTGACTTTATGTCTTTCTTATAAGTTCCGCATCTTGCTTTAGTAAACTTAAAGTTTGTCTCTGTGCTTGTTGCAAGTACCTCGATAGCCGTGTTTTCTTTAACGATAGATCCGTCATTCATCGTTGTTGCGCTATTGTGACTGTAGCACTGAGTTTGGCCATTTAGACCATTCTGTTTTTAGTTTCCCTTTTGATTGGTGTATTGTTCTTAGTCTTGTCTTTTTTGTGAGTTTGTTTGTGTTGTTTGGTTGCTGCGACTAGACGGAGAACGGTTTGTTAACGCTGAAGACTAAGAGCTGAGGACCGACAAGTACAGCTAAAGCTGGAGGCCAGAAGAGTAGCTAGACTTTGGATTTAAGGCAAGTGCAGGCACCCTTTGATCATATTGCGCCTATTCACTTTTAATTAAGACATTGCATGTGTCTTAAATCGGTAAACCATAGGGATGACTAGCCACTCTATCCATATATCACCTATGGGGTTTTTAGTTGATAGGTCATTAGGTTGCTAGTGCTCTACCTCACCTTTCACCTGCCTAATGAAGATAAAACTTGCTTCTTAAATTATGTTGGAGCTGTGGGCTCTTGGCTTCGGCCGTTGGAGAAGTTGATGCTGATCCGCATCATTGGTTGGCGGTGAAAGACGGGGCAAATGGATGCTAGTGGGACTCGTGTTGATGGGTATCCGTATCTCCTCCCCCTTAAGGTCCTGTTCGTGGAGCGGCAACTTGGGACTTTCGTACATCTCCAGGCTAATGGGCTCTTGCTTGGTCTGTTAGCAGGATCATCATAGTCAGGAGGGTGGCTTACCGACGAGTAGCATAGCAATGGCGTGAAGGGTATACAAGTTCTAGCATGGGAGTTCTGGTTGATCCGTAGACCGGGGCGGCGGCTATGAGTACGTCTCTCATGTGCTTGGGACATCACGGGTCGGGTTACCATTGCCTATGACCCTGTGAAGGGCCTCGTTGTGACCTCTGCCAGCCTATCTCGGCAATGGGCTAAGAGGCTGATCACCTCGGGCACCGGGAGTAATCAAAATCTGAAGTGAAAGTGTACACCTCTGCGCAGAGTTAAAATCGATATGTCGTCCGTGCTCACGGTCACGAGCGGCCCAGATCCTCGCATGATTAGCCAAATGGTTTAAGCTATGAAATCGTGGTGATGTTGTCGAGGTTGCTACCTCGGGTTTTATCAGGATGGCTATCCTGTGTTGTTTGAGATGGCAATCTCAAGGTTGATGATGTTTAATGATATATGCTTATATCTGTGATGATAAATGATTCATTAAATTCCACTTGAACCTTAATAAAGGATTGGGTGTTTCAACCAAGATGATTAGAGAATAGGTTGCAACTTATTAAATCTTAATTGCTACATTTAAAATGCTACCACAGTTTACCTTTCAGCTTTACCTTGTATTAGCCATGCATGTCATTATTTTTCCGTCTGTACTTGTTGAGTTTTGACATGGAACTCACTCTTGCTATAGTTTGTAGTAAAGTGTTTCTCAAAGGAAGGATAAAGAAGTTGGGTATTGGAAGTGTTTGGCATACGGAGCCCCCAGTCAACAGTCCCTGAGAAGAAAGAAGACTGAAGAGAAATCTTAGCCAACGTTTTGCGTTACTCTGATAAGTTTAAGTGTTAAATATATATGTTTTTGCTATAATATACATGTTTTCTGATATTTATCTATTTTCTGTTGTATGTATGGACTTCCTGGGCACACATATGACGACCTCTGGTCTTCTTTGGAAACCAGGGTGTGACACCTAAGGCCTGGATATGTTGTGGGCTTTTGTGGACCTGGGCCCAAGGGGCTGTCGGCTCATGGACGCACGAGTTGGGCCGTATTCCGCTGCGTACTCTAACAAGACTTGAATCGATCCACGTAACTTGCTGTCTTGGAAGCACGCAAATTCCTCCAATGCAAAAACCGCATCCTGAGTTCGCGTCATGTGTCGCCACGCCACAGAAGAATGAAGAACTCCATCAGCCACCATGCACCTACGTCACCATCTCTGTCTTCGCCTCGATCACGGTATGACTAGCATATCTCTAAATTTGCATCTAAGTTACCATAGCCGCGCTGCTCGCAAGCCCCGTCAACAATCTCCCCCGTCACACATTGGGCCCAACTCTTCACATCACACTACCCCGTGTGACCTCCAGAAGACGTTATCCAGGCCTCGAGTCCAACGCTCCATATCACACACAAAACTTCTGTGTACCCGTGTGACCTCCGAGACGTTAACGGGCTCCCCCGTCACCGTGTGACCCCAAAAATTTTTCAGGTTTTTCGACCATGGGCTCCAATACCACTTGTTAGAGTGCGCAGCGGAATATGACCCATGGTCAGAAAACCTGGAAAATCTCTGGGGTTACACGGTGACGGGGGAGTCCGTTAACGTCTCGGAGGTCACACGGATACACAGGAGTTGTGTGTGTGATATGGAGCGTTGGACTTGAGGCCTGGATAACGTCTTCTGGAGGTCACACGGGGTAGTGTGATATGAAGAGTTGGGCCCAATGTGTGACGGGGGAGATTATTGGGTTTAGTCCCATATCGGTAATTGATGATGGAGGAGCACAACATATAAGGCGGGGGCAGTCCTCACCTATCAGGCTAGTCTTTTGGGTTGAGTTAGGCCTAAGGCCTGGATATATTGTGGGCTTTGGTAGACCTAGGCCCAAGGGGCTGTCGGCTCGTGGACACGCGAGCTGGGCCGTATTCCGCTGCGCACTCTAACAGTAATTAATACCAGATTCAGGTTCTTTGTCGAGTGCCCGAGACACTCAACAAAACCCCTTTTACACTCGGTAAAGGCTTTGTCGAGTACTGCACTCGGCAAAGAGTACTCGACAAAGCCTCGATCGACGAAGCCGCCTTTGCCAAGTGTTGTTTATCAGGCACCGATTGCCGAGTACCCGACACTTGGCAAATTGCGAATCGAAAAAACACGAAATAGTAGAATTTTTTTCTTTTAATTGGGGGATTGACCCATCAGCCACCGCAGGTCTTGGCATTTTTTGTGCGCTTCGCGGCCGGTGGGATTCTAACTCTTGGCCTCTCCCTTGCACGGTTTTTACCTTAACCACTGCACTGCATTGTAACACGTGGCTATAAATAGTTTAGGTTTCCCGCATATTATATCGAACCGAGTGTAAATTGATTTTTAAGGCCCTAAATGAATTCAAATAAAAAAGTTGTCAACTACCAAGTTTCATAACTTTTTGAGATCTACACTTTTAGTTTAGGAAGCTGTTCCATCCGACGTCATTTATGAAATTTGAATTTCAAATTTGAGAAATTCAAACATAGTTTAGCATGACAAGATGAACTCAAATGAAAATGTTTTCAACTACAAAGTTTCATAACTTTTGAGATATGCAAACTTTATTTTGGTTGTTTTTTCATCTAAGATTGTTTTAAAATTCAAATTTTGAACTTTTTGAAATTCAAACATAGTTTAGCATGACAAGATAAACTCAATTGAAAAAGTTTTCAACTACAAAATTTCATAACTTCTCAAGATCTATAAATTTTATTTTGGGTGTTTTTCATCCGAGGCCATTTAAAAAATTTAAATTTTAAATTTTAGAAATTCAAACGTAGTTTAGCATGACAAGATGAACTCAAATAAAAAAGTTTTCAACTACAATATTTCATAACTTCTCAGTATCTATAAACTTTATTTTGGGTATTTTGTCATTGTTCATCCAACGTGGTGATTCTAACATTGTTCATAAATCTTATATATCTCTCTTGTAGTTTTATAAAACTTATGAGAGAGATGTAGATTTTGTGAACAACATTATTTTCAAAATATAATTTGAAAATTGTGTTTATTTGCTAAGTGCCATAAGTTTGACACTCGGCAAAGACCTTTTTGCCGAGTGTCATGCATTTTACACTCGGCAAAGAATCTTTTTGTCGAGTGTCAGAAATCTGACACTCGGCAAAGCCTTCTTTGTCAAGTGCGACACTCAGCAAAGTAGCTATTTGCCAAGTGCGGCACTCGATAAAATAGTTTTTTTGCCGAGTGCCCGATATTTAACACCCGGCAATGAAAATTGCACTCGCTCAAAGAACTTTCTCCTGTAGTGAATCCACCTTTAGGCACATGCAACTCCTGCTCGGCCAGCTCAAGCTCCCCTGCGCTAATGCTCTGCTTCTCTTTCTTATCAATTGGATATTTAAAACCCATCAGGATTATCCACTTCATGACCTATTTGGATGTAGCGCATTCACCTAATCCATTTGTTTTGGAGTGGAATGAGGTAGAACTTGAACTATTTTTCACTCTAATCCACTCCAACACATACGGATTGAGATGGATTAGAGTGCATCCAAAGAAGGCCCTATTTGGGTATATGGAATTTTAGCAAGCATGGGTATGAACAATAGGCGGGTTTGGACATGGATGATCCCATACCTTCCCCAATGGCAGCTATATCACTAAATTGTTTCAGATAAAGGAATAATCATTCCAGTATTCACATTCACAATTTGTACTGCTCCTATTCTCTTCTGATTTTTCCAAACAGGAACCAAAGAGTTGTAGTGCTCTCTCCTTCTAGATATCTCTAAATTTGCATCTAAGTTACCATTATATATGAAAGATATAGTTTAAGTGGCCCCTAAATCTGCATCTAGATTACTAAAATTATAAAAGTATCTCAAAGTAGTCTTATACGCTTTTTTTTCTAAACTTTCCAGTTATGTTATATCTAATAAATCATTTACACATGAAACAATGAGTATAGTAATTTGTACATTAAACATAGCTCAAAGCTATCATTTCTGCTAAATACATGTCAAATACACATGAGGGTCGGATACAAATAAGGAGAACAAGAAGTACAAAATGGACGGGGCAAGCATATAGAGACTAATGGACAACTAAATAGCATTCTAGCTTTATTCAAGTCGAACAATTTTAAATTTTAACCAAAACACCAAATATATATAAAAAATATCGATTTATGATACTAAATTATCGCATTTAATTTTTGTCATTTTCCTCTATGAAGTACTGAGTCAAATTTATGATAATTTGATTTTTGTTCAAACTACTAGCATAGTAGTCAAAGCTAGTATATGACTATTATGCATATGAACAAACGAGAGAATATAGTAACGATTAGGTACGGTGGCCCTACATCTATCCGTGAATGTTTAATAATCTTATAAACACAAAGTTTGCGTAGTCATAGAGTGAGCCAAAATTTTCGCATATGGAAATGAACATGTCATGTTCACGCACCTCACTGTTGCATCTCTCGGGCGTCACAACCAACCAAATGGAGCTAGCTTTTTGTTATGATGAAAATCATATGATATATATATGGTATCGCATCACAGGAAACACATGCTCACATCCGTTCCCATATACTTTAGGGCTGTACTTTAAGCCGACACTGGACTGGAGGGTACTACTCGTACAACGTACAAACAAGCCAAGGAATAAGAAACGACAGCACAAGCAACGCCGAATCGCGTGCGACGCGATCCAAGCAAACTGATAAAAAACCGAACGAAATTCAAAGCGTAGCCTTTAAAAAATTCCCATGGCCTGTTCCTTGTGTCACGCTCGGGCCGAAAACCTCCCCTTCTTGGAAGCTCCCTGCTTTGACCACGTTTGGTTTTGCCGTTTCTATCCCCGAGAGAGCCGAGAGCGGGCCCCGTCCGCTGTCGTCGCGGCCCGGGGGCGTATAAATAGCCCAGCCCACCCCCCCTCCCAGTCCACACAGCAACCACCAGCCAGCACTCCGCCGAGCAAGCCTGAGCTCACGCAGCAAGCTCCCCAGCTCGGTCTTCTCGCCAGGACCCGGCAAGCTCTCTCTCGACGACGTGAACGGACGTTGATCGTCGGCAGACGGGCAGAGACATGGGGCGCGCTCCGTGCTGCGAGAAGATGGGGCTGAAGAGGGGTCCGTGGACGCCCGAGGAGGACAGGATCCTGGTGGCGCACATCGAGCGCCACGGCCACAGCAACTGGCGCGCGCTGCCCAAGCAGGCCGGCCTGCTCCGCTGCGGCAAGAGCTGCCGCCTCCGGTGGATCAACTACCTGCGCCCGGACATCAAGCGAGGCAACTTCACCCGCGAGGAGGAGGACGCCATCATCCAGCTCCACCAAATGCTCGGCAACAGGTGCTTATCTTGATTGATTAATTTATAGTATTTAGCACGCAATTATGGCGAAATTGAAGAACATGCGCACTAAACAGCTCCTTTGTGTATGGTTTTCAGATGGTCGGCAATTGCTGGCAGGCTGCCGGGGAGGACGGACAACGAGATCAAGAACGTCTGGCACACCCACCTCAAGAAGCGCCTGGAGCCTACTAAGCCAGCCAGCCAGGGGCCCAAGGGCAAGCCCAAGAAGCAGCAGCGGCAGTCGGAGGCCGTGACGACGACCGGCGCCACGCTCGTGTCGTCGCCGGAGCAGTCACTGTCCACTTCGACCATCAGCACCGCCACTGACTACTCGGCGGCCTCGTCGATGGAGAACAACGCGGACAGCTTCACCTCGTCGGAGGAGGAGGACTACCAGATTGACGACAGCTTCTGGTCCGAGACGCTGGCGATGACGGTGGACAACAGCTCCGACGACTCCGGGATGCAGGCAGAGGACAGCACCGCCTTCAGCGGAGCCTCGTCGTCGACCAACGACGACGACATGGACTTCTGGCTCCAGCTGTTCATGCAGGCCAGCGACATGCAGAACTTGCCCCAGATGTAGGCAGGAAATGGAACCTAGATGCTGCTGATTACTTCTCGACCGATCGGCTGATGATATTCTTGACCTCACAATTCTTTCAATCTTTGTTCTGCTCCGTTTCGGTGGATGTACATCTGACTGAAATCTTGTGAAGCGGAAAACAATTATGCTTCATCATGGCGGTGTTCACTTGTGTCCGTCCCTTTTCTGCTGTCACCTGTGCAACTGTGCGCTTTATTTCGCCGATACCTTTATCCAGAGGACCCCGGCTACATGATCACGAGTCCATAACCGCCAGCTCCGATCCCCCTTTCCTCCCTCGTCCATTTTTGCTGTCGACTATCTCCGAGTCTCCAAGTAGCCGTGGCCTCGAGCATGGCCGACATGCCGCCATGCGGAGGCGGGCCCTGCGCATCTCCTCAGAGCCGACGCCAGCAGCCAGAGCAACTTGAGGAACTCTCCAGCAGCTGTTTCTCTTCTTATATAAGATCCATGGCCCACACAGGTCACGGCCTCATGTAATTAAAAGGTTTATCTTAAAACTAAAAGAAATTGGTAAATGAGTCACAAGAAAATAAAGTGAAATGTTTACTAGCCCTGAATGTCTGCCAAAGATGCGTCATGGTTTGATAAAACCTTGGTTGCTGGAGCTTTATACAATGTAAGAATATGTTTTTATTTTTTTCAATAGAACAAAGAATTCCATCCATTCCAAATTATTTTTTCAATAGAACAAATATTTCCATCCATTCCAAATTATAAGCGGATCGGAGGGAGTAGAAGCCAGTAAAATACCATTTTTGGTTTCACTAACTCTAGCTCCTCAGTGAATACAGTGCTAAATGGAGTCTAAATAGTATTTTTTAGCAACGTCTAAATAGTAAATACAGTGCATAAATTCAATCTTGTGGGAGCCCAACTTGCATTATTAGATGCACATACACAAAGCACCCACTTTCTCATTTTCTAATTTCCCTATAAAAGGAGATCTTGATGAAGAGATGTAGTACTCTCTTCTCTCTCTCTCTCTCTCTATGACTTTCCTTCCTTCCAAATTTACATGTTTGAAGTCCATAATCCGTAAATTACAATCTGAATTTGGCATCTATTCTAGTTGGTTTAGGATTTTTTTTTTCCCTTTGGTTGGCCTTCTGGAAATGTTGTACACATGCAACAATACGCTATATGCTAAGACACCAATTCAGTAATTTTTCAGCAAATCAGACCCATTACTTAATTGTATATTTTTATAGGTCCTTTTTTAATTTCTAAGTATATTATTCGATCCAAATAACAAATGTGAATTGCTTTTTAACTACTTTCAATTATATCATTAGAGTTACATAGAAAATAACATTTCACTAGCTACCTACAAAGCTATGTTGTAAGGTCCAGACTAGAAACATTACTATTGTATTCTGACGTGCATAATATACAGTTGCTTCAACCTTTTAGACCTCTTAAGCGAAAACATGATAATAAGATCATGCTGGTTCACATTAGTTTTTTTTATTCAGAGTTCTCTGTTATACTCACCTTGACTCGTGTAACCGCCCGGCTGGGCCTCAGTAACCGTGCTGAATGTAGTGGTTTAATCCTGAGAGCCATGGTTACATTTTTTTAGGAAACAACCACCTTTTTATTAACTCATAATCGAATTACAAACATATCAGGTGGCGAAAGAAACTAAACATGCCTACCCGGAGCCATAGAAACAACACTCCTAGCGACTATTCTCCGCCATATTTCTATGACAACAGACATCTTGTGTAGGTATAGATTGGCATGCCAGCCGCCATAGAAACACCATCACTTTTGATTCAGGGTTCTTATTACTTTTGATAATAAAATTATGCTGGTTCACATTAGTTTTTTTTTCTTTGATTCAGGGTTCTATGTTATACTCAGCTTGACTGATGTATCCCATTTGATATCTTCGTATCCGAGAATCAACAAATTCTACCCCGCATTTTTGGCAAAATCTTTCGTTTTCGTTTTCAGCTACGCTCGCTCGAGAGTTTCCACAAGCACAAATTCCGCTTTTTATGGGTCCAAAGATTCTTTCGCAAAACAATCCATCTTTTTCTGGTTTATCGGTTTTATAATGAAAAGTGGAGGGCCTTGTGACTTCGCCAACGACTTCCCCATTAGGTAGGATTTTTTTAGCCCAAGCCTTTATTTGTTGAGGGGAAACGAGTCTAATTTGAAGTTGTTTATGTTTATATTGGTCATCCTCCCTATTAACCTGGAAGTTCTTCTCCGATACAAGGAAATGGTTCAGTTCTAGAGCCAAAGATCGTAGTTCTCGAACGAGCACTCGAAAAGATTCTGGCGGATCCTCGTGGTTCACATTAGTTTTTTTCCTTTGATTCAGGGTTCTATGTTATACTCAGCTTGACTCGTGTAACCGCCCGGCTGGGCCTCAACTGAAGGGAGAATTGCTTATTTGACCCTAAAAAAACTCCAATTACTTATTTGGCCTAATTTTTTCCGAACTTGTCTATTTGGCCTCAAAGTGAAAATTTGTTACTTATTTGGCCTTCCGTCAGTTTGGAGGAGTTAACGGTGTCAACTGTCATGTAAAAAGACCCTTTTGCCCCTGTGGTAAAAAAATAAAAAAAGGATTTATCTTGTTTAATGTATGTATTGAGTATATATTATATATATTGTTAAATAACCATATCGGCAACATATATATTCTCAAATATTCACATCACCAACATTTATATTCTCAAATAAATAAGGGAACCAAATCACCATATCAGCAACACATAGTTCACAAATTCCACATAGTTTCACACTCTCATAAATAACGTGGCACAATTGCATAGTTCACAAATTTAACATAGGCACCATAGTTGAGTTCTCACAATCAGAATATCAAATGAAAGTGCTACATTGGTCTTACATACATAGAGCAAAGGGAAGCAAATCAAATATCACAAATCAAAGACTGAGCCTTCTTTTTGCTTCGCGTGCTCATTGCAGGGCTGCTAGGAAATCCCTTCTTGCTTCTTCAATGAAGTATCCCTGGCCCTGGCGCCGCATGCGCCTCCAACATGGAGCCAAAGCCGATAGTGGCTGGAGCCATGCCCACCGGCGGTTGGGGGCCAAGGTCGCTGGAGCCTCCGGCCACACCCTCCTTGCCGCGTTGTGCCGCGCCTGCCCCTGGTCGTGGCCCCGCGCGCGCCACGACCACGGCGGCGGCGCCTCCTGGCCGGCGGCGGCCAATGGGAGGGCACAGAGACGACGCCACCGCAGCAGCTGCCAGGGGAGGCGGATCCGCCGTAGGCAGCCTCGGATCCACCGGCGTGGGGGGCGGCGATGGCCCCTCCTTGCTGTCGAGGGCGGCAGCGGCGCGTCCTGGCCGGCGGCGGCCAACGGGAGGGTCCAGAGACAGTGCCACCGCAGCAGCTGCCAGGGGAGGCGAATCCACCGTAGGCGGCCCCGGATCCGCCGGCGTGGGGGGCGGCGGCGGCCCCTCCTTGCCGTCGAGGGCAGCGGTGGCGGCGCCGTCCTCCATCGAGGGGAATTTTTTTTCGTATTGGAGTCAGGTGACGAGAGGAGACCGACGGGGTCAAGGCCACGGGCGTCGGCCAGTGTGAAGGAAGCCTCAGGGGCAAATATGTCTTTTCGCGTGTGAGGTAGCGGGTGACTTAACAGAATGGGCGGACGGTTGTAACGGAAGGCCAAAAAAGTAACAAATTTTTATTTTGAGGCCAAATAGATAAGTTCGAAAAAAATTAGACCAAATAAGCAAGCGAAGTTTTTTTAGGGCCAAATAAGCAATTCTCCCTCAGCTGAATGTAGTGATTTAATCACGAGAGCCATGGTGGGCTTGCATTCTCTGTTATACTCGCTGTGCCTCGGATTCTTTGACCCAGTAGCCCACTACTGCCCAGGCCTAATTAAGCCCTTTTCGTCGCAATCCATCCTTTCAGCCCGTCGCTCGCACCTCCACTCCGCATTCCCTAGGGCATGGCCGTGACAGGCTGCTGGCCCAGGCTAGTTTCACTATCGGGAGAAAAAGGCTAGGCGGCTGGGCCATTCCTGGTCTTTGCTACTTTCCTTGCCGTCTTCGTCGTCGTATATTTTTTCTTTTTTTTTTCTTACAGCGAGCTGGACGTGGGAGGCTTTGGTTTCCTGTTTGGCTGTTTCCATGTCCGATCCGATGTAGCTAGAGACAGTGACACGTTAAACAGCGGGGACGTCACGGCGTCTGACGGAGCACCGAGCGCCCACGTGTGCCTTAAATAAACCGTCACAGCCCGACAATCCGATCCCACTATATCTTGAATTTTGATGCTTTTCAAACGGATGTTTATTTGTCTTATATCTTTTTTCTTGAAAATGGCAAATGGCTGCTTTGTTGATCGATGGTAAAATGGGCATGGTTTCAGGACAACTGTTGTTTTGTTTGCCTACAGAGTCCAGACGGCGACAGTGGCACTGGGAGATGTGCCGGTGAAGATTCTTTCATTTTCTCCCTAGAAGCCTATTTTGACATGCCGTTAAAACTAGTCCAGAGCTGCACAATTTCTCGGGCGCCTGTATTTTACAGCTGGTTTGCACACGTCCAGTACTGACTTTGTGAATTTCTGAATAAAAACCTGAAGTGTCGTCATGGTCAAAATGTTTTCGAAGAAGCAGCCGGGGCCGCAGGAGAACACCAGACATGCGTGCGGAATGAGAAGTGGTGGATCAAATCTGCTAGCATCATGAATGTTCAGACAGTAACTGAGAGCTCCGTGCATGTCCCTCTACCTACTCTGCAGTTGACTACTACCGTTGGTGCGAAATTTTCCAAACAAACAAAAAACAAACCAGACGCTAGGATAAATGAAGCTGAATGCCATTGTGTAATCGTTTAGAACACTAAAAAAATTAAGCATTATATATGCTACCCGCACCCATGAGAGAGTATAACATGGCTATTAATTTCTATACCATATTCCCTCCGTCTACTAAAGAATATAATTATAGAAAGCCTGCCCATCAAATACGGTTTATGTTTGACCAAGTTTATATATAATAAATAATAATATTAGCATTTATGTCTCTAAATAAATTTATTATAAAAAATATTTTGGATAACTAATATAATATACTTATTTCATAAGTATTAGTATTTTATTATATAATTTTAATCAAAATTTACGTTGTTTGACTTCTCAAGTTACAAGAATTGCATGCTTTTATGGACAGAGAGCGCAATCCTCCTTATTGTTTCTAATATTCAATATATACGTAAGTTTGGCTTATCTTATTTTGTATAAAAAAATGAATCTTCTTTTTCGATGAAGTACTGTAAACTATTCGCAAAAAAAAATTAAGTACCGTAAACAGAAGACACTAAGGTGATTTGATCTACTTTGAAAATGCTTGTGCACTACTAGTATATATAAAAAAATATATACAATTTAAATAAGACGGAGAAAGTTGGCATAGTTCAGATAACTAGGTTTCTTGTAGTGCTCATCAAATTGATGCAAGTGCCTTTGACAACGAGGCCTTTGGTTATTTTGCTAAGACAAAGATCTATGTAATTATTTCTTTAAGTAGTGATAGGTGACATGCCTCTCGTTGGTGAGGCGATTTCTGTTATCATGTTCTTTGAGTGCAGGCGGCACGACGGCATGTTTATAGTGATTTCATCAATCTCAAAGTACTAGAAATGGTCGCGGTGTTGCCGTGTATGGCCAATGTGTGGGTTGCTTGTAGTGCAGATTGTTTTAAGGTTAGGGTGAATGGATGAGTATGAAGGTTAGTTGTGCGTTGGTGTAACTGCGGCTATTTACATACGTACATGTTTTTATAATTGTACGTACGACATATATTGCAAGTATATTATGTTTTTGGTGCATATTTATTTCTAGTATTTATATTTGTGATATGATGTACTCGCATATGCGATTGTATGGAGTATCATGCACCATATATGGTGAAGTATTATACTATGTATAAGTACATACATGATTATTTGTGTTCGAGAATTTGTACTATGGGTTAGCGTTTAGTAAAAGAATCAGGAAACAAAGTTAATGAAAAAGGGTATGAATTTATAGATTTCATTTTAGAAGGTTTTTTGTTTTGTTTTAGGTCTTCTATTTGATTTTCATATTTACCCCCATAGGCAAAAATGTGGTTCGAGTATTTGTACTATGGGTGGAATTAGGAAACAAATTTAATAATTAAAAATGGTGAGTGTGTTTCATAAAAGGAAAGAGTTATAGTTAGCAGTCAACAAAGTATAGCCACACTCCTATCTTCTCTCTCTAAAATATCGTCTTATACTCCGTGTGGGTTGGTGGGGGGTGTAACATCTCAGATGTTAATAAGCAATTAAAATTATAATCAAGTGCATTATCAAGGATAATCATCGAGCATCATGGCATAAATGCATTCATATTTTAATAATGTTTTTTATGTGGTGTTTTGTTTTATACATGAAATGATGAGTTGATTGATAATTCAAAAGCTATTTTCAAAACCCTGTTTTACCCCTCTTTTTATATTTCAAAATTTATAAGGAATTTTGATATACTCTCAAAATATGTTTTGTAGATCTTGGCAAGAGCTACAATAATGGTATTCAAAGTTTTTTAAGTTTCCAAAAATAATTTCAAATGAATTTGAAAATACCAATTTTCTGCATTTGTCCCTTATTGATTTTAAACTCATGATTCAAAAATTATGCACATTTTAGGAAAACTTTGTATATGAAAAATGTTTGGATTGAAAAGTTTAGCATTCCATAGATTTGAATATTTTCAAGTTTTATTGAAAAATTAAAAGTAATTTCAAATATTTTTTTAGGGTTTTTCTTTCCTTTTGAATTTGAATTCATATTTCAAAATCTATGCAGAATTTAAAAATTTTTGTTAAATAAAAAATGTATCTCTTGAAAATTTATGCAAATGATGTTTTTAGAGATTTTCAAGTTCCTATATAAATTTTAGAGTAATTTATAATTTTTGACCAGTGGCAATCTTGTAATTTTCTATGAACAGTACCCAGACGGGTTACTCCTCTGCTGGGTTGCCGCATCGTCGCCGTGCTCGATTTGGCTGCGTCTTCATGGTATTTCTCGCGTGGACGCCTTCGTGGCCAACCTCAAGTAGCTGCGAAGTCCATGACTCAGGTGAATAGTGCCCCGAGGGCCTGTTTGTAACATCTTTTCTTAAACTTTAAAAATTTATATCTGGAGTTTCGTAACTCCGTTTTTGGTGAACCAAATTTTGTTGTATTCCTTATGATACCTAGTTTTTATTAAAAATATGAAACATACCATATTATGTATAAAAATAATTATCTATGTTTTATGCCTTTATTTTATGATAGAAAGGAAGGAAATCCATATCTTATGCTACGTGACTCCTTTTGATTTGAAACTTTTATGACATGTTTCTTATGATATGTGTGTATTGCAGTAAAAATATTATGGTCATTGGATGCTGTATGCTTCTCTTTTGATTTATCTTGTTTGTTGCTAATTAAATAGTTTATAATTATAATAAAAATGTATAAATGGAAAATATGGTTTCTTTACCTTTTTATGATGTTGTTATGTCATGTTAACACCTAATATGGCTATGTAATTTTAGAATATATGGAGTTTTATATTTATCTTGTGTAATGCTTTTAAAATGGTTTATAATTAGTTAGTTAATTAATCTTGTATGCTTTCACCAATGCATTGCCGTGCATCATGTCATACATTTCATCATGCTAAAGCATGCATCTTTTATATACGTGTAGTGTATACGAGAGTGAGAAGGTTCGTGTTGAACAAGTATTGGAAATGGTCATCCATCCATGGTGCCGATATCGTCGATCCATGGTGTTAATGCCAAGTCTGACAATTGGAAACTAACTTCTCTGCAACACAGGCAAGCCCCGGATACATTCAAACCCTACCCTTATTTTATAAAAGTTTTATCGTTTCAGTTATGAAATGTTGCATTAAGTAATAGGAGTTGAGTGAAAACCCGCAAATTGCATTACCTCTCTTATTTCCATATTCCTTGTTACCTGTTATTTAAAAACTGCGTAGTAATGCTTAGCCCTGCTTAATTAGTTAGGTTTTTAGAACACAAAAGAATGAAAAGGATGAGGATGGCATTTCTTGATGGAAACATGATGATAGTTAATAAATCGAGTCTGGACGGGTAACTTGCATTGGGAATGGAGTCCCTCTGTAGTGTTTCCGTCTGTTGATGCCCTAGGTCCCGTGTCGTTGGTGAACTGCTGATATCGAGAAACTAGAAATCCACATGCATAAAGTGATATACTAAGGGTTGGAGCCCAGGTATGTCATGGAGTGATATATAGTGGGCCAGAGTCCCCACATATGTCACAGTGTGTTATACTGTGGGTTTAAGTTTCCATGTATATCGGTACACTGGGTCTAAGTGCTCATGTGTATCATGTGGTGATATATGGCTGCGGTTGTTATCCCGGTATATATATGGTCCGGTATGCATTTTGGTTGGAGCCTCATGCATATCGAGATCTAGGTCCCAGCTGGGTATAAAAATGGATTCGAATTGCCGTTGCTTCTTGGAGAAGAAGACTCGATCGGTGTTCATCATCGTAGTAACAACTTGAATGATGATAAGAAATAAGAATGAAGTTGGTTGGTGATCTTGAGTAAGAGCAAGCCAACTTTACTTTCAATTTTAATCAACAATAAGTTAAAACTTGATCCACAAGAGCTTTTTTGCAAAAATTCTTTTCCTGCGAGCCTTTCCTTGTCCCTCTAGCCTGCATTTCTTGAGTCTTCACCCCTCTTTTTCATCGGGTCAGTCTTGTTGAGTACTTTTGTACTCAGGGTTTGTTGAACCCTTGTTGCAGGTGCTAATTGGTGTTCAAATCAAGTTCATGTCGGTGGGCTCGACGTGATCTGGTTGTCCTCTCCTGACTTAGGCACTCTACCTAAGTTGTCTTCTGTAGTTCTACTCTGCTTTCGTAATTGAAGATAAGTTTATAAAAGATAATTTATTTATAATTTGTAAATTTACTTTTATCTTTTCTTTGCTCTCTGATTCTTATTTTGTAACAAATGTTGTAATGTTGTAGCTACTCCTTTGTTGATCCTGGTATGAGTTGTCAAATGTGGTTTAATCGGGGTCCTTTAAGGGCACCTGACAGGGTTTTCTAAGTTATCTGGAACACATGCATGACTGTCGAAAGTCTTTGGGATAATAACAGGTGCGTGTGGACCATATAATTTAGGAGGTTCTGCCATAGCTGGTATCAGAGCTCATACAATGGATC
This sequence comes from Bothriochloa decipiens, assembly GCA_023333625.1. Lineage (NCBI taxonomy): Eukaryota > Viridiplantae > Streptophyta > Magnoliopsida > Poales > Poaceae > Bothriochloa > Bothriochloa decipiens. Next base: position 42,814,158 of record CM041635.1, on the reverse strand, counting down.
AGCTATAACATTACATTTGAAAACTTTCAAATGAATTTACAATATAAAATTTTTTGAAGAATACAAATTAAAAATGACTCCTTACCTATCTTCTTTCTTGCTGGAAGACTTCGGGAAGAATTTTTGATGATTCAAGTAAAAAGGTTTCAAGAAGTTTTTCAACCTTTCATTGGAAGGTCTAGAGGAGAGTCGACTTCACCGACAAAGTTCTACTGAAATAACTCTCAACAGTCAATCTGGTGCAATGAAGATAGTGTATAGTATAAAGCCCTATATATACTAACATGATGAAGACAAAGTGCTTCTAACATTTAAAAGAAGTATAGGACAAGCATATCACATATCATGCATAACATGATAATATGATAATTAAAAACTTCCTCCTTATATTCTAGGAGCAGCTATTGTTCTTTTTAGTTGTTACATCGATGAATCTCGTTCTCTACCAGGTTTTGTTTACCAATTGATAATCTTTTATTCCATAAGTTTCTGATCTTTGGAGATTTGTGGAATATACCTTGATATACACCTTTACTTTAAAATCCAAACCTGGTACGAATCCTTAATTCTTTTGTTAAGTATATGTCACATCTTGATTCTTTTCAACTCCGACACATGCTACCTCTTTGATGTCGTGTGACGACGAATATCTTGCTCGAATATCACTTCGATTATGTCCTCTAAGGTACCATGACCCGTGACTTAGATAACGACGTCAAAACCTGGGGTCACCTATATGGTGTTACTGCTGGGCGCTCACTGTTATCTGAGTCTAGGATCGTGATCCCTTATAATTCACAAATAGGGTGTTTTCATTCTTTGCACATGTTACTCTTTTGACCTTGATATCCGACAAATACTGTTTGAGAGTTACTCTTATTGTTCTCTATAGTGGTGTCGCGACCCGTGACTATGGTGCCATGTCAACCTGGAATCTCCTGTGATTCGCGACCACATGAATTTTTGCCAGGATACGCACTGGTATCGTAGTCGGTGCTCCTGAACCTTTATCGCTCACAATTTATGTCTTACTTCTTGAACACTTCTTACGGATTCAAAGTTGTCTTTTGAGTTCCTAAATACCTTGTGATGGTGACTAACTTCTGATATCGGTTACCTGCTCAATGTTTTAAGGTGTGGGTTACTCCTGTTGTGCCCTATAGTGGTGCCGTGTTCCGTAACCCTGGTGCCGCGACGGAACGTAGTCTCTTGTGTGACCTGGGCACACAAGTTTCTACTGGGTGCGCACAGATATAGAGGTTTGTGGACATGAGCTACTATAGCTTTGCAACTAACGTACCCAACTCTTTGAACCTATCCTGTGAATCCTTACTTAAACTTCATTGAAAACCTAAATACCTTGTTAGTTGCAACCTCTTGCATATCTTAGTGGTAACTCTTGAATTGCTCCTTGTTGTTTAATGAAATTCTGTCAAGTTATATTGCTTGACACATTTCCTTTTCCATTGTTTACCCCACCGGATTTTGTTGCTCCGAAATCTCGGGACGAGATTTCTTTAAGGGGGTAAGATTGTAACATTTCAGATGTTAATAAGCAATTAAAATTATAATCAAGTGCATTATCAAGCATAATCATCGAGCATCATGTCATAAATGCATTCATGTTTTAATAATATTTTTTATGTGGTGTTTTGTTTTATACATGAAATGATGAGTTGATTGATAATTCAAAAGCTAGTTTCAAAACCCTGTTTTACCCCTCTTTTTATATTTCAAAATTTATAAGGAATTTTGATATACTCTCAAAATATGTTTTGTAGATCTTGGCAAGAGTTACAATAATGGTATTCAAATTTTTTTAAGTTTTCAAAAAGAATTTCAAATGAATTTGAAAATACCAATTTTCTGTATTTGTCCCTTATTGATTTTAAACTCATGATTCAAAAATTATACACATTTTAGGAAAACTTTGTATATGAAAAATGTTTAGATTGAAAATTTGAGCATTCTATAGATTTGAATATTTTCAAGTTTTATTGAAAAATTAAAAGTAATTTCAAATATTTGTTTCTAGGGTTTTGCTTTCCTTTTGAATTTGAATTCATATTTCAAAATATATGCATAATTTGAAAATGTTTGTTAAATGAAAAATGTAGATCTTGAAAAGTTATGCAAATGATATTTTTTGAGATTTTTAAGTTCCTATATAAATTTTAGAGTAATTTGCAATTTTCGACCAGTGGTAATCTTGTAATTTTCTATGAGCAGTACCCCGACGGGTTACTCCTCTGCTGGGCTGCCGCTCGTCGCCGTGCTCGATTTGACCACGTCTTCACGGCGTTTCTCACGCGGACGCCTTCGTGGCCAACCTCAAGTAGCTGCTGGATGCCCTGGAAGCTTCATCCTCGCATATAAAGCCAGAGCCGGCCGCCGTCTTTTTTTTTTCTCTTCCTCTGTTTCCACCGTCACCCTCGCCGAGCTCTACAGCTCGCCTTTGTCGCAGCCGAGCGCGCCTCGCCACCACTTTCACCACCCAAAGCTCCGCCGCATTTTTACGCATCCACTGAGCACCCTTTCGAGGCCTCGCGCCGCTAAAAATCGCCACCGCCGCCATTATCTTCTTCGCGACCGGCCACTGTGCCGACATGAGCCTCGCCACGCCAACAACCATCGTCGTCGGTTGCTTTTCTTGTTTTTCTTTGTCTTTGAGTTTGCCTTGCTCCCCTGCAGCTAACCGCGCCCTCGATTTCGTCTATCTCGCACCAGAGCCGCTGCTCCACAGAACGCCGCGCCGCTATGGCCGCAGCTCGCGTGGCCACGCCTCCACGGGTCATCTCCGCTCGATTTGTGACAACCAGCGGATGCGCATGAGCCTCTAGATGCTTCCCTACCTCTCCGTTGCCACTGACGAGCACCCCATCGTCGGAAACCGCGAGTCCCAGTGAGCTCCTCTGTCCAAATCACATGAAGGACCTTGTTCTTGAATTCGACAAAAGGAAGGGGTCTAACTGCGAAGTCCATGACTCAGGTGAATAGTGCCCCGAAGGCCTGTTTGTAACACATGCATGGCTGTCGGAAGTCTTTGGGACAATGACAGGTGTATGTGAGCCATATAATTTAGGAGATTCTGCCACAGGGGGGGTGTTGGTATCCAACGTGCCTCCTTGCATTACACGATATCAGTTGAAAGAGAAACCAACTAGGTGAAGGCGATGGTACTACTGTTGCTTTTGTCTTGGAATGTTTCAGAAATATACGTAGTACTAGTACCTCCTTACATAGTTCGATTCAGATTCGTTGAATTTCTGATTAAATAACTGAAAAGATCGTCATAGTAAAAACGTTTTTGAAGCAGCAGACGGGGTGCAGTAGAACACAGACATTAAGGGGGAATAAAGTGGTGGATCAAGATGTTCAGATAGTAACTGAGAGCACCGTGCTTGTCCCTCTACCTACTCTGCCGTTGACTGCGCTAGGATAAGTGAAGCGGAATGCCATCGAATAATCGTTTAGAACAATGAAAAAAGAATTTAAGCATCATATATCATATATGCTACCGGTACCCATGAGACGACTGTTTCTTTCTGCACCATATACAGTAGTCCTTATATTCCTGTTATTCAGAATGTATGTAAGTTTAGATTTCCCAAAAATTCTCTAAATTTAAGCCATGACAGAATTTATGTGCATCTTTTACTGGTGTCACATTCTTTAGTGATAGGCGAAATGCTTACGGTGATTTCATCAATCTTAAAGTCCGTGTGATATATTTTTTCATTTGTAATGGCAAGCAACGTGTCTCTCGATAACGAGACGACTTTGTCAATACTAAAATCTACATGACTATTGTTTTAATGATAATGGTGTGTGACGTGCTCCTTAACAGCGAGCTGCAATAACCTTATTAATCTTGAGATCTATGTATAAATGAGCATACATCGTCTTATACTTCACGTGGATTGAACGTGCCTCCTTACATTACACGATATAAGTGAAGACACGTTGGTACTACTATTGCTTTCATCTTAGAATGATGTCTCAAAAATACATAGTACTTCAATGATTTTGTTCATACGTCAAACGGAGCTAAACGATGAATAGAGTAGGAGGTGAGTGATCAATCAATCGATGTCGATGAATCTGCACTCGTGTACCCTGCTACTCTATATCTTTGAGCCTGAAGATCAACGTGCATCAACTACCGCAACGCCACGTCAGAAAAAGAGGCGTCTCCTTTGAAATTTGCCACATACCTGTCGGCATCGTGTAGTGAAGTCAAATTCGTCTGCGTGCGAGTGAAAACACCTGCGATTTGATCTCTTCAAATCAACCACAGCATGTGGCCAGATTAAAGCCTCTCGATTAATTAGTTCAGACAGCAACCTAATCACCTATGTTAACAGCTCTCCTGCCAGCCAAGCCATGCCACCTAATTACGCCGCCGCGAGACGCTGGGAGAGCGCAAGAACCATGCTGATCCCTGCGCTGCTCGCCGCGTCGGTCCTTTGGGCGCGGCCGCCGGCGACAGCGGTGGCGGCGACGGCGACGGCGATGCAGCCGAGCGCGATATGCCTGCGGCGGTGCGGCGACATCGACATCCCGTACCCGTTCGGCGTCGGCCCCGGGTGCCACCTCGAGACGGGGGACTGGACCTTCGTCCTCACCTGCAATCGCACGGCTGACGGGCGGTTCCGGCTGTACAACTACATGATCGAGGTGATGGACATGTCGGTGCGGCTGGGCCAGCTGCGCATCTACAACATCATCAACCCGTGGTGCTACAACTCCACGACGCGGGCGATGAACGAGCAGCACAACTGGTGGTACAACATGTCCATCACCAACTTCCGCGTCAACGACGCGCAGAACCGGTTCACGGTGATCGGCTGCAACTCGCTGGCCTACATCCGGTCGCTCAACGACAGCGCCGACACGTACATGACCGGGTGCATGGCCATGTGCCCAGGCGTGGGGCGGCTGGCGAACGGCTCATGCGCCGGCGTCGGGTGCTGCCAGACCGCCATCCCCAGCGACCTCAACGCGTACTGGGTGTCGTACGAGGACAAGTTCAACACCTCCGGGATCGCCAACTTCAGCCCCTGCAGCTACGCCGTGCTCCTGGAGGCCGCCGCCTTCGACTTCCGCACCGAGTATGTCACCACCGACGCGTTCATGGCGGACAACGGCGGTCAGGTGCCGCTCGTGCTCGACTGGGCCATCGGGAACAAGACGTGCGAGGAGGCCAAGAGGAACGCGTCGGCGTACGCCTGCGTCAGTGGCAATAGCGAGTGCGTCGACTCCAAGTACGGCAAGGGCCGGGGCTACCTCTGCAACTGCTCCGCCGGATACGACGGCAACCCCTACCTGCTCGACGGCTGCCAAGGTGCTCTTGAGTGTTTTCCTCCTGCTCCTGCCGTGTCTTCGTCGCCGGCGCGTCAAATAAAGAGATTAAATTTAACGATTTGCTTTTGCAGACATTAATGAGTGCGAAGATGCAAGATTCAGGTACCCGTGCTCTGTTCCTGGTACCTGCGTCAACACGATTGGGTCATTCTACTGCGCGTGCCCTGACAAGACGACGGGCAACGCCTACAATGGAACGTGTTATGACAAGAAAACCCAAATCGGGTGGCAGATCGCCATTGGTAGGCACACAACACACGTCTCCATTTTCTTGCTTCTTGAGAACGCGAGTTAAGTTGAATAGATAGATGATCCAACCACCGCAGACAATGTAATGTGACGGCCTAGTCTCTCTGCTTTCTGAAGGTGTTACGAGTGGTGTCGTCGTGCTGATCGTCACGGCGACCTGCCTCTACATGATCCACGAGAAGAGGCGGCTCGCCAAGATCAAAAGCGAGTACTTCAAGCAGCACGGCGGCCTGCTGCTGTTCGAGGAGATGAAGTCGAGGCAGGGCCTGTCCTTCACGCTCTTCACCCACGAGGAGCTCGAGTTGGCGACCAACAAGTTCGACGAGCGCAACGTGATCGGCAAGGGCGGCAACGGCACCGTGTACCGCGGCACCACCAAGGACGGCACCACCGTGGCGATCAAGAAGTGCCGGCTGGTCAACGAGCGCCAGAAGAAGGAGTTCGGCAAGGAGATGCTCATCCTGTCCCAGATCAACCACCGGAACGTCGTCAAGCTCTACGGCTGCTGCCTCGAGGTGGAGGTCCCGATGCTGGTGTACAAGTACATCCCCAACGGCACCCTGTACCGGCTCATCCACGGCAGCCGTGACCGCGGCGCCGGCGCGCCGCGCATCCCTTTGGCGCTCCGCCTCAAGATCGCTCACCAGGCCGCCGAGGCTCTCGCGTACCTGCACTCCTGGGCGTCCCCTCCCATCATCCACGGCGACGTGAAGACGTCCAACATCCTCCTCGACGAGGACTACACCGCCAAGGTCTCCGACTTCGGGGCGTCGGCGATGATGGCGCCGACGGACGAGGCCCAGCTCGTGACGCTCGTGCAGGGGACCTGCGGGTACCTGGACCCCGAGTACATGAGGACGTGCAAGCTGACGGACAAGAGCGACGTGTACAGCTTCGGCGTCGTCCTGCTGGAGCTCCTGACGTGCCGGAAGGCGCTCAACCTGGAGGAGCTCGAAGAGGAGAAGTACCTCTCGTCGCAGTTCCTCCTTGTGCTCGGCGAGGACCGCCTCGAGGAGATACTGGACGAGCAGGTGAAGAGCGAGCAGAGCTTCGAGCTGCTGGAGCAGGTCGCGGAGCTGGCGAAGCAATGCCTGGAGATGACCGGCGACAGGAGGCCGTCGATGAGACAGGTCACGGAAGAGCTAGATAAGCTGAGTAGGGTGTCCCAGCATCCCTGGGGCCGGCAGAACTCCGAGGAGATTCTGGCATTGCTTGGTGAATCGCCGAGCACGGCCTCAGAATTAGAACTTAGTACCAGTCGGAATATCAGTTTTAGTGATACGGCGTACATTGGAATTAGGTCTCCACGTTAGGGCCTGTTTAAAGGCAGGTGCCCACATGATTCACACTAACCTCTTAATACCACTTCTACACAAATCAGCAGAGTTCATTATACAAAATCACTTTGACCAGCCGAATCATTTTTCTTAGAGAATCATTTCCTGGTTCAACAAAAAAACAGGGGAAAAGAAGAGGAGATCTACAAAGTAACCTTTAGTGGATGATCTAAATATTATTTTCGACTGTCTTGACACCAGTAACATCGCGATGGAGCCCTTTACATGATTTTTTTTTTAAGGAGGAAACCTCTGCTTTTTATAGAAAGCAATGGTAGCAGAGTAACATGACTCGGTTTCCAGTTTACAAGCAAAAGATCAAAACAAATTAGCACATCACACTTGCTTTGCTTAAATCTCTATTACATCAGAGGAGATTCCTGAGCCAGCACATCACCAAGTCTTGCTGGTCTTTCTCCTTCAACTTATACTCCATTTCGGTATCATAGATACAGCAGTATAAATCACATCAATCGGAGCTTTTGGGAAGATTTTGTCGATCACCATCCTGTTTCTGGATGTCCAGATGGTCCAAGCAAATCTAGAAAAGAAAAACATAATCAGCCTTGCTGAGCAAGGCCCCCTGCCTTTCAGCCAAGTCTCACAGAACATAGACCAAGAAGAAGGGTAAGAATCCAAATGGAATATTCCATCTATCATTTCCCAAATCATTTTAGCTACGTGACATCTGAAAAAAATGTGATCAATATTTTCCAAACAGTGACATAAGCAATACTTGGGAGACCCCTTCCAACCTCGTTTAACAAGAATGGTAGAGTGGTAGGTACTTGGAGTTTGTTGTTGAGAATTTGCCAAAGGAAGAATTTAATTTTCAAAGGGACCTTTCTCTTCCAAATAAAGCCAGCCATCTTGATTTTGAAGCCCCTATTTGTCCTAAATCTGTAAAGTGACAGTAGTATATATCTTTTTCCCCTCACGAGCCAAGAATCCCATCAGCTTTATTGTAAAAGGCATAGTCCTTAAGAATGTGAAGCAAGCCGGCCCATCCATCTATCATGTTGTTGTATACCTAAAGATATTTTGAAATCAACAAACCAAGCGTCATCAACCCAACAAACAACTATAATGCAGTTCTTATTTCTGGCTAGCATAAAAAGATCATCAAAGAGAATTGTCAAAGGAACACTTGACACCCAAACAGTCTTTCCAAAATCTGCACAATTTACCATCCCCCACGTTGAAAGCAGATCCCCAGCTAAAGAGGTGTTTCACACTATGCAGACCCTTCTAGAATTGTGACATTTTCCATGTCCATTTAACCAGAAGACTTTCATTCATGATCTTAGTATTTATGATCCCCATCCCTCCTTGATCTTTTGGTCTCCTAACCATGTCCTTTACATGCAATTGATCCCCTTTTGTTGTCAACACCATGCTTGTTTTGCAAGGCGATCCACAAAGACTTCAATATGAAAGCGCCGAGCTGGTGTCGCCAACGTTGCTAGCTGCACTTCATGCCGGTTGGCGGTTGCCGTTTGGGCCCAGCTCCCATCCAATCATCCATCCATTTCCTCAGGCCCAATCCAATCAGGCGTTGCCGACAGTACCCGCACCGCGACCGCGGAGAGCCGAGAGAGCCCAGAGGTGGGGGCGCCGGCCCGGCACCGTCCACGCGGACCAGGCACCAAAGGCCCCAGCCGGCCGGTACCGCCGCCGCTGCCACAGTTATGAGCGAACCTGAAAGCGCATCATGGGCCGGGGGCTGGTGGAGAGGAGGGGCAAGCGCGCACCTGGTCCCAAGTGGGCTGCGTCTCGCCGTCCCCGCCAAGTAAGTAGTAGTGCAGGGAGCCAGAGCTACGGCCCACGGCTAAGCAAGCATGTGTAGTGGCGTACGTGGGCCTCCGTCCGGTCCCGTCTTACTTTGGATAATATAAGCCTGGCGGTCTGGTCCCGTCTTACTTTGGATAATAAGCTTACTTTTTTTTTACTCTCAAATCCTCACGCTGCTGCTTAACGCTGCGCATTCGGGGCTTTGCCGACGCTGCTGCTCCGTGGTCCCATGTGGGTTTCTTGCAAAGGTCGCCTTGTCATGTCGATGTCCTAGTCCGGAATGTTGTTTTCTTTCGAGTCCGTGTCTCCGTGAACAGTTGGTGCACAGTGGACTCAAGAAGCCATCCACCAGGACCAGACGTAAACGTAACAAGGCCAGGTGCAGCGAAGGCTGCTAACACCGTGGGACTATCTATAGAAAACTTGTTTCAAGCGTGGAATAAAAGTAGCACCAAGTAAACTTAGATTTGACTCTCCATAAAAACAAATTTAAATAGATCTGTATATTAAAAAATTAAAAAAATAGGCATGGGTTTTCACGCTGGCTTCGATAAAAAAAATGCGTGGAACGAAAGATAGTACAAGCTTGGAATATTAATCCTCGCGTGCCAAAGTTTGCATTGCCAAGTATAGTTGACTAGGTACTCAGATGTTCTGCTTTTGTTTATTTGTTTATGATGACTAACAACAAATTGCAAATACTCGAAAAGTGGTGTGACACTGCTAAAAAGAGGAAGATTAATTTGCTGTGCTATAATTTTGATTTGGACACGGAGCTGCACTTCGTTGAATGCACATGACTGTTTGTCCACATGCGCGCTCTTTTCCCCCCTAAATTATGCTTATCTATCTTCACATCAGTACCTTCTACTCCACTACATGGTAGGGCATCAACGAAACAAGATCTACATACTCATCATTTTAATGTTACTGCTAGAGGTTTTTTTTTTTAGCATCGCTAGAGGTTTTCTTTGTGAAACATAGAAAAGACTGTCACTCACATACATGATACATGTACGCAAACTAGGCTAGATCAACAGATCTCAAGATTTACAAAGTCGTCACGTACTTCTAAATTAAATACTTTCTAATAACATTGCTAATAATAAATATGCACCCCGCCTATAAAAAGATTGAAAAAATACTTTCGACCCGGTGTTTTGTTTTTTATCTAAAATTTGAAATTTAATAACAAGTAATTACATTTGTTAGTTGTGGGTCCAAACTTATCTACAAACTTTTATCACTTATGTGTCTTAAAATTACAGCTTGTATGCATTAGCAGCATTTTTTGAATTTTTTTCTAGGATTTTCCGGCCTTATACTTTAAGTGGCAAGCGACGTTCTTGTCGACGACGAGGCACCAATGGTGACTTCGGAAATCTCTAGGTCTGCCGGCTCAGTCCTTCACAAGTGCTCGTAGGTGTAGGGTTTGTGTACGTGTCACTACTGAACTCGCCTTCTTTGCCGAGTGCCCGAGGCACTCGACAAAGGCTTAAATGCACTCGGCAAAAAGGTGTCGGCAAAGATTTTAACGGCAAAGACTTCTTTGCCGAGTTCCACGTGCCAGGCACTAGACAAAGATTTTGCCGAGTGCCAGGACAACACTCGACAACAATTTCTGGAAAAGTAAAAAAAAAGAAAGAGACCCGCCAAGCCCATCCACAGGGCCCGGCGAGCCCAACGACGCAGCCGCCGCGCCCCACCCCGCGCCGCCGCCGCCACCGTGTTTAGGGTTTAGGGTGCCGCCGCTGGGGACGCTGCGCCGCGCGCCGCCCGGTGCCGCCACGCGAGGGCCGCCGCACCGCCGGGTCCGGGGGCTGCCGCGCCTCACGCCGACGGATCCGGGGGTCGGAGGGAGGTGCGGAGGTGGAGGGCCGCCGCTGTGGCAGAACCTCCTAAATTATATGGCCCACATGCATCCATCATCGTCTCAAAGACCTCTGACGGCTATGCATGTGCACCAGATAACTTAGAAAGATCTGTCGGATATCCTTAAAGCATTGATTAAACCACATTTGACACTCATACCAGGATCAACAAAGGAGTAGCTCCAACATTACAATATTTGTTATAAAATATACATCAGAGTGCGAAAGAATAATAAAAGTAAATTTATAAAATATGAATAAGTTATCTTTTATAAACTTAACTTATATTGCAGAAGTCGAGTCGAATTGCAGAAACAACTAGGTAGAGCATCTAAGTTGGGAGAGAACAACCAGATCATGTTGAGCCCGCCGACATAATCTTGGCTAGAAGCACTAGTTAGCACCTGCAACAGGGGTTGAGCAAACCTGAGTACAAAAGTACTCAACAAGACTGGCCCGACAAAAAGAGGGGAGGATACTCAGGAATGCAGGCTTAAGGGACAAGGTAAGGCTGCGAAAGATAAGTACTTCTGCAGAAAAGCTCTTTGGATCAGATTTTAATTCATCATTAGTTATAACAGAATATAAAATTGTTTTGCTCTAGCTCAACATTAACAAACAACTTCATTCTTTTTCCTCAATCATCATTTTACTTGTTACTACGATGATGAACAGAGATCGAGTTTTCTTCTCCGAGAAGCAACGGCGATTCAAATCGATTGTGCCCAGCTGGGACCTAGATCACCGATATACAGGAGACTCTAACTCCTAAGCATATCAGATCACACGATATACAGGGACTCCAACCCATCCATATATCAACCACATGATACACATGGGACCTCTGACCCACAGTGTATCGATGTACGTGGGAACTCAAACCCACAAGTATATCACACTATGCATGTGGTTATCTAGTCTCGACACACATAATTCACCAACGAACGGGACCTAGGGCATCAACAGACGGAAACACTATAGAGGGACTCCTTTCCCAATGCAAGTTACCTGTCCGGACTCGATTTATTAACTACCATCATGATTCCACAGGTAAAATAAATCTCATCTTTTTCATTCTTTTACTTTTGAAAATCTATCTAATTAAGCAAGACTAAGCATTACTATGCATTTTTCCAAATAACAGGTAACAAGGAATATGGAAGTAAGGCAGGTAATGCAACTGGTAGGGTATCACCCAACTCCTATTACCTAATGCAACATTTCATAACTGAAGTGATAAAAACTTTATAAAAACAAGAACATGGTTTAAATGTATCCGAGGCTTGCCTTGGTGTTCGGGGTAGATGGATTTGGGCTCTGGATCAACACCCAACTCCTGAGTCTGCTCTTCCTTGGGATCTGGTTCGTCAACGTGCAACTCTTCGTTAACGGGGACTACATGATAACATGATGATTCAACATGATGGAATAATAAACATGATGCTTGATGGATGCATAACTAGATTAAGAACTTGAGTACAACTTTCCTTCATGATAAAGTTGCAAGCCAACAAAACTTACTTAGTAAGCTCATTAGGGTTAAGTACTTCATTAGTGAAGTTCATTAAGCATATAAAATAATATTTATTAAGCCCTAATGACATGATTAAGGTAAGCTTAAATAATTAATTAAAGTACCAAGGGTCATTAATGTTAATGACCCAAAGTCATCAATCAATCCCAAAGTCAAACAATCCTATAATGATCAAGCATGATTAAAAGGGTTATTAATTAATTAAAAAGCATAAATTAGGCTTGAAATTAAAGTTATCTAATTAATCTTAAATTTTATTTTAAAAACTCTTCATCTAATTAGATGGCAAAATAAATTTTAGAAATAAAAGCCAATTATTTTATTTACTAAAAATTATAGAAGAAGCATTTTTAATTAAAAGGGCTAATTTTAACTTATGCAAAAAGTACTCAAAATTGGCATATTATATTTTTTCTAGGTAGAGGACATCATAAAGAGCATACACATGAATTTTTAGAATTTTTGGAGCTATACATGAATTACTATAAATTATGGAAGAAAATAACATTTAAATCATTTTCTGAAAATAGGAAAAAGAAAAGGGAACAGTGTTCCCGGGTTGACCCGAGACCCGCCGGCGTTGACCGATGATTTCTCGCCGATGGCAAGGTCTCTGGCGACAAGACTTGGACCTACACGATCACCTTGACGTAGCGAACACCCTGAGCTATAAAAATAGGCAAGCAGAGCACCGCGGCTACCACACCAGCGGCGATGGCGGCACGGCGGCGCACGGGCGTGGTGGCAAAGCCCGCCGGAGGCATCTCCGGCTGTGGTGAGCACCCAGACATGTGCTATGCACCTACGCGAGCGTGATGTGCAAGCTAAACGTGCAGGTCACAGCTGCCAACGGCTTCGACTACGTGCGCGGGGCAGAACAAAGCATAGCTCCGACGAGCTCGGTGGCTGGTGGCCACAACGCGATTTAGATCAAACAAAAGGCACGGGCATGACAAGGAGCTCACCCTGGTGATGATGTGCTGGCAAGCTGGCTCAGAGACGAGGCGGAGTTCGAGGTTCGATGGAGGCAGTGATGGCGGCGGCGTGCTCCGACGGCAAGGTCAGCGTCACGATGATTCCTGAGCACAAACGGGCAAACCAAGGAGTGCATAAGAGGGAGGAGATCAAGGTGAGCACGTTAGGGAAAAAGATGGAAGAAAATAAACAACCACGGCGATGGTCGACGATGGCGGGCTCGCGGCATTCCTGCTGCCGGCCGAGAAGAAGACGATGGCAACTCAGGTGGTGAGACGGGCGCGAGTAGGCTCAAATGGAGCGCAAAAGCGAGGCAGAGCTTCTGGCAAGAGCAAGCAGATGAAGATGGAAGGACGACGATGAAATTGACCGACGACAGCGAGATCGATGGCAATGGCGGGCAGGGAAGAAGAAGCAAAACGGCGGCCGGCTTGCTCTATATAAGGCGCATGTTGCGGTCCTTACGGATCATTTTTAACCGCCAACTTATGCCCGAAAGGAGAGAAACAACCATACTTTAACACATATGATTATGCTATTAACGAAATTCCACTTGTACCCCTAGTGTTTATGTTTTTACAAGATTTATGGTGAAACAAGTGGAAGTGCACAACACTAATTGGAAAGCGTAAAGGAGAAATGTGAATTTAGAGAATGCGCAACCAAGAATAACAAAGAAGCCCACCTCTATTACAAATCTAGGCCTAATTGTAACCATAGGGGAGGTCCAGGCCCAGAGGAGAACCAACCACGTAAAGGAGGTGGCCAAACGGGCCACCAAGGGACCGGCCGGTCCTGGGGACGACCGCCCCCCTGGTGGGGCCTCTCAGGCCTAGTTTTCTTAGGCAGTGCGCATGGCAGTTCCCTCAAGATGGTCCCACCTATGATCAGTGCAAATGGAAGGTGAAAACCGCCGTTTGGAGGTCGGTTTGGGTCCTTCCTTGTGGGGATGGCCCCTTTGCATAGAGCCCCCTCCTCTTAAGCTATAAAAGGAGGCCTCCTCTCTTCACACAATGATTCATTCACCAAGACAAAGAGGTCACAATGTAGAGAGGAAGAGAAAGCTCCATTCCATTAGCTTCTAGCTAAATTAGTATAGGGAGTGAGAGAGGGAAAGAGTTGAAGAAAGAGCATAGTCGAAGCAGTTCTACCTCCGGGTGGACGAAGTGCCAGGCTTGTTGGCTCTCGTCCAACTTGTACCTCTACGATCATCTTGCTACTTGAAGTAAGAAGTTCGTGTTCAGCTTTGGTTTGATTCATTAAGCATGTCTCTTTCATAAAGCTACTTGTTTGTGGGATCGTTGTTCGTCCTTTGGACGGATGCTCTAGTAAGAGGACTCCTGATAGAGACGAATGTTCCTGATCGCCGCTAGAGTAGTAGTCGCCTTCATAGACATGGTGTCTAGGTTGGAGTCTACCTTCGTTTGCTGCGCACGCCCACGGGCAGAGGGGTAGGTGGCAGGTGGTGACAGCCCCATCCACTCGTACTTGCATTCCCCCACTTTTGGACAGGGAATAGAGCTTATACCAATATTGTTTGGCAGACCAAGTGCGTCAGTGCCTGAAGCAAGCAAGTTGTGGGAAAGTTATCATTGCTTAGGGTTTCTTGCCTTAGACGAACCTCTCTACCTAATCTACTCTTCATCTTATCATTATGGGAGAACTAGTTTAGAGATCTCTTACACTTCCATTCTGTGTTAGAACCTCCTAAATTATATGGCCCACATGCACCTATTATTGTCTCAAAGACCTCTAATAGCCATGCATACGTCCCATACAACTTAGAAAGCCCTGTCGGGTGCCCTCAAAGGACCCCGATTAAACCACATTTAACAACTCATAAAAAGATGAACAAAGGAGTAGCTCCAACATTACAACATTTGTTACACAATATATATATCAGAGTGCGAAAGAATGATAACATAGAATTTACAAAATATGAATTAGTTAACTTTTACAAACTTAACTTCAATTGCGAAAGCAGAGAAGAACTACAGAAGACAACTTAGGTAGAGCGCCTAAGTCGAGAGAGGACACAGATCACGTCGAGCCCACCGACATGAACTTGATTTGAACACCAATTAGCACCTGCAACAGGGGTTCAACAAACCCTGAGTACAAAAGTACTCAACAAGACTGACCCGACAAAAAAGAGGGGTGAAGACTCAAGAATGCAGGCTGGTGGGATAAGGTAAGGCTTGTAGGAATTTTTGCAGAAAAGCTCTTGTGGATCAAGTTTTAACTTAACATTGATTATAACAGAAAGTAAAGTTGTTTTGCTCTAGTTCAAGATTACCAACCAACTTCATTTTGATACCTTATCATCATTCAAGTTGTTACTATGATGATGAACACCGATCGAGTCTTCTTCTCCGAGAAGCAACGGCAATTTGAATCCATTTTTATACCCAGCTGGGACCTAGATCACTGGGATACCGGAGACTTTAACTCCGATGCATACCAGATCACAGATATACCGGGATAACAACCGCAGCCATATATCACCACATGATACACGTTGGCACTATGACCCAGTGTACCGATATACGTGGGAACTTAAACCCATAATATACCATACTATGACATATGTGGGGACTGTGGCCCACTATATATCACTATATGACATACGTAGGGACTCTGGCCCACTGTATATCACTTCATGCATGTGGATTTTCTAATTTCTCGATATCACCTATTCACCATTGGATGGGACCTAGGGCATCAATAGACGAAAACACTACAGAGGGGCTCCATTCTCAATGCAAGTTACCCGTCCGGACTCGATTTATTAACTATCATCATGTTTTCACAGATAAAGCCATCCTCATCTTTTTCATTCTTTTACTAAACCTAACTTATTAAGTAGGGCTAAGCATTACTATGCATTTTCCATAAACAGGTAACAAGGAATAAGGAAATAAGATAGGTAATGCAATTGGTGGGTTATCACTCAACTCCTATTACTAATGCAACATTTCATAACTGAAGTGATAAAACTTTCATAAAATCAAGGAAGGGTTTGAATGCATTCGGGGCTTGCCTTGGTTGCAGCGGTGGTTAGTTCTCTTCGGGACCACAGGTGTTACTCTTGACACCAGCTCCAGGGATGGATGACACCAACATCATGGATCCACGTCTCCATCTTGAATGGTACTTTCCCAAATATACCACGATCCAACTCACTCTCAAAAATACACGTAGTAGAATGATGCATGCTTTAACATGATGGAATCTATGACATGATGCACGGCAATGCATTGGTGAAAGCATAACAAGATTAATTAACTAACTAATTATAAACCATTTTAAAAGCATTACACAAGATAAATATAAAACTCCACATATTCTAAAATTACATAGCCACATTAGGTGTTAACATGATATAGCAGCATCATACCAAGGTAAAGAAACCACATTTTCTATTTATACATGTTTATTATAATTATAAACTATTTAATAAGCAACAGACAAGATAAATCAAAAGATTAAGCATATAGCATCCAATGACCACAATATTTTTACTACAGCACACATATGGCATAAGAAACATGTCATAAAAATTTCAAGTGAAACGGAGCTACACAGCATGATATATGAATTTCCTTCTTTTCTATTATAAAATAAAGGCATAAAACATAGCTAATTATTTTTCTACAAAATATGGCACGTTTCATATTTTTAATAAAAACTAGACATTACAAAGAACATAACAAAATTTGGTTCACCAAAAACGGAGTTACCAAACTCCAGATATGAATTTCCAAAATTTGAGAAAAGCTGTTACAAACAACTCCTCGGGGTACTATTCACCTGAATCATGGACTTCGCAGAAAGGACCCTCACTTTTGTCGAATTCTCGGATGAGGTCCTTGACGCAAATGGAAACAGAGGAGCTCATCGGGCTCGCGGTTTTCGGCGATGGGTTGCCTCCCGGCGACGAGGAAGGGGCACGGGAGCATGTAGGCATCAAGCCGCATGCGTAGGTCACCTCGGCTTGACCCGAGGCGTCCTGTGGTGGCATGGCCACGCGAGCCCGTGGCTCGGTGGCAGAGCGGCACGGCGGCGCGATGCTCCGACGGTGGCTGGGCTTAGCGAGAGTGCACGCAAGCTGCAGGAGGTGGAGGCAAAGCTGCTAGTGACTGCGGCCTAGCGCATGGAGGTCCGGAACATAGCGCGGCCGGAGCACCGCTTGGTGGCAGCCATGGCGGTGATGAAAAGGAGGAGAAAACGACGACGACATCGGCTTAAATAGAGCAGGAAGAGGGATGACGAGGTGGCAGGCGACTTCGCGAACTCGTCCATGCGGCCATGCTTGGGAATTATCGTGCAATTGCGGCCAAATCGACCACAGCAGCGACGCGGCAGTAGCAGCAGCTCGTGACGTACTGTTCACAAAAATTACAGAACTGCCACTCGTCAAAAATTGCAAATTACTCCAATAATTACATAATAACTTTAAAATATCACAAAATATCATTTGCATAACTTTTCAAGAACTACACTTTTTATTTAATAAACATTTTTAAATTATGCCTAGATTTTGAAATATGAATTCAAATTCAAAAGGAAAGCAAATCCTTAGAAACAAATATTTTAAATTACTTTTGATTTTTCAATAGAACTTGAAAATATTCAAAACTATGAAATGTTCAACTTTTCAAACTAAACATTTTTCATATATAAGGTTTTCCTAAATTATGCAAAATTTTTGAATTATACTTTTAAAATCAAAAGGGGATAAATGCTGGAAAACTATATTTTCAAATTTATTTGAAATTCTTTTTGGAACTTGAAAAACTTTAAATACCATTATTGTAGCTCTTGTCAAGATCTGAAAACCATATTTTGAGAGCATCTCAAAATTCCTTATATATTTTAAAATATAGAAAAAGGGATAAAAATAATGTTTTAAAAATAGTTTTTGAAGTAGCAATCAACTCATCATTTCATGTATAAAACAAAGCACCATATAAAAGACATTATTAAAACATGAATGCATTTATGCCTAATGCTCAATGATTATGCTTGATAATGCACTTGATCAAGTTTTAGTTGTCATTAAAATTTAGGATGTTACACGTTCCCTGTGGAAATACGATACCCTGAATACTTCCGGGTGAAGGCTACAACCACTACAAGAAATCTTACTTTTTATGACAAAATTCTTCGTGATGGTGGCTGATTTCGTCATATAAAATACCAAAATATAATAGAAAACTTTATGTCATCACAAAGAGGAAAGCCTGTATTTTTTATGACGACATCATTTTTTTGTCACATAAAGGCAGCAATTTTCGTCATAAATTGTGTATCCCGGTAGACGGTTGTGGATTTCTTTTTTGTGATGCAAGGACCTGTATTTTTATGACTATTTAGCAGTGTCACGTTTAGGTACTTGAATAATTAACCAGTCCAAACCCCCTGCAGGTGGACCAAGCATTGACCATTGTGACGTGTGTGCACTTGGTATGAATTGTGGGCAACAAATTTCATAACACATTTTCTCTGAAAACAAAATCATTGCATATGGACAACATATTTCATAACATATATTTGTATGAACCATAGAACCTCAACCAACGAGCAAATATTAGAGATTATATAATATATAAATAGAGTGCAGTTCAAGCTAGAACCTTATAGGGTACCAGACATAGTTTCATTCCCACATCAACACAAAGATATAATACAGACTAAGTTTCATGACAACTACACATCGTCAATGCCCACTTGGGCTAAAAAAGCCATCACAGTGGCATAGGTAAACATCACCAGCGCACTGTGCACACTTGGGCTTCCAAAAGCCTTTAGTGCCAAGCATCATCACTTTGCCTTGTTGTGAAGGCCAGCGTCCTCCAAGATCTTCTCGTACTTGCCTATCTTGGCTTGGATGGTCTGAAGTTCCTGAAGACACCCATCAATCTTCTTCTTGTGGATGTCGTCCTTGACCAGTTTAGTGAGGCTGTCGATCATCCAAGTGAGAGATGTGATGTTCTATTGAAGGAGTCTAGTGATGCTTTCAATTGTGCTTATGAGTGCTGGCCGCGTCATCATCATGTTCTGAACATGGTACTACAAACAAACAAGATGAACTGTTATAGTGCTGTGTGCAAACAACAACAAATATATAACATAATGTGGAATACAAGTGAAACACACACATGTGGAATACCAAATTGTAGAACTAAAGAAACTATAAATCAATCAATGTTGAATCTCAAGCAAGAGTGGATAATAGAATGGGCTTGGCCTCAGAAATATGGCTTTTTCTCATAATACTTTGGCTTGGAGCATAAGGACACATAGAACAGCATAATCCTCAACTGAAATTAGTACACTCGAACTCATGTAGGCCATGAAATCATCAAGAAACTTGCAGCCTCGGCAATCAGGAAGTGCAATACATTATTGAGGCTTGCAAATTCCTCGATGATTCGATGAACTACATGAAAAAAAGAAACAACAGAAACTCTTGGTAGGTGTCCAGTTCCTCATAAGCCAAAGTGATCAACTACATTCCTTTCTAGTCCCTGCCATTGCATTCATCATTGGCACAAAACATAACAAGTGAAGTACCATGTGCAGAAAGAAAACCTCACAACAGCATCTTTGGCCCAGATACATGGCCTTTGCAAATGAAACAAAACCTAACAATAGCAACTTCATACATTTGTATGCAAAATAACATTGTTAGGCCCAGTTTCATTTCCAAAGGTCAAAATAAATCAACAGGCCTCAGATATAAGACAAGCAACATGAAATATGCCTCAGCTTTGTAGCATGTATTAAAACATCATTGGCAGTCATCAAAGGTATCATCATTGGTGGTAAATTATAGGATATCGTCCATTCCCAGCCCTCCATATTGGCCAAAGCCAATCGGTTGCATTGGGAATTGTTGCAAAAAAAGATGATCACAAAACCATCCACCTCAAATATGTTTGTTGCATCATAGGCCAATGCACAAGATCACAGTGTCGAGCATCAACAACATTACTTCATCATAGAGTTGGGTAGTGTACCTCTATGCTGAGACAATGAGCAGACTAACTAGGGTCAAGAATAAAGATTGTACCTCTCCGCTGGTGGAGATGTTGTTGGAGCTAGACGGTGAGCTAAGGAAGGAGCTAGACGTTGACCTGAGGAGGGAGTCGGATGGCAAACTGAGACCGCCACCAGTACAGTTGGGACCCCCGTGAGAAAATTTCTTACAAAAGGCAGGTTCTCCATAGTAGCACTCGCGACAGAGCTGAATCATGACGTCACTCTCTGACGATGAAGCCAGAGAGGGGGCCTTCTTAGCCACCGCCACCGCGCCTTCTTCCTGGGAGCCGGCACAACCATCTTCTTGCCCACGGCCGACAAGGCCACCTTCTTGCTCTCCGTCTTACTTGAAGCTGGCACAGACTGCTTCTTGGCCATTGCCACGGGCTTCTTCATGGCCGCCGCCGTGAGCTTCTTCGTGGCCTCCGCCGCAGGCTTCTTCATGGCCACCGCCACGGGTTTCTTCTTGGCTGACGGCGCGGCCTTCGCCCTCATAGCCCGTGTGAGGGCTTCTACCTTCCTTGTCGACTGCACTGCAGACACCTTCTTCCCCGCCGGTATGGCTACCTTCATCGCTGGAGGCTGCGCCGAGGAGGATGGGGCCCACCTACCAGTGAGCGGGTCCTTAAGGGAGTGCCTTGTTGTACGCTTCATCATCGCGGCAATAGTGGGCGCTTGCGGGGATGGCATGGGTGATTGCGTCGGTGGTGGCGCCGCTGAATGACGGCGTGGTGAATGTGAACTGGATCTGGCGAGGTGAATGTGGATGAGGGAGAGGTAAATGAAGGAGTGGTAGGTGAAGCGCCAGCCAACTGACAGTGGTCCCGGTTGAGCCAGCGGTGGTGAATTTTTGCCATTTTTTATGACCATTTATAATACTTATAAATTAAAGCACACTATTCTAACAAAGTCACTATCTTAGCACAATGGTTAAGTCTTGAGCCTGTTGACCTGAGGTCCCGTGTTCGAGCCCCGTTGTGGGCAAATTTTTTTGCATTTTTGATTATTTTTTTGTGTACATTTTCTGATGACTTAGCTTTGTCACAAAAACGTCCATCCCCAACGACCATATACCCATTTCTGGTGGACCTAAAATCCCTACCTCTTTCATTTTCTCCCAACTAAACCGGTGGCGAGGGGCGACCGACGGAGCACGGTGGAGCGCGACGGCTACTGTGCCAACGCATCTTCCCCTCTCGACAACTAATGGCGCGGTGGGTTCTGCCCCTCTCCCCCTCTCCCCAGGTGCTCATGCGCGGTGGGAGGCTAGGTTTTACAGTGGCGGGAGGCTAGCTGAGTGGAGCATGGTCGAGCCGACAGAGCGGAGCTCGGTTAGGAGGCATAGCGCTAGCAGCGGACTGGGTGGCTGAGTGTGGCGTGCGTGCGGGAAGAGCACGGTGGGCGAGGTGTGAGCTCTGGTGGGCAAGTGTGAGCTCATCTTCCCCAATTGATGTTTAATGCATGGTCTCTCTCTAGTGTTCATGTCGCAGGCCGCGTCTTCATCCGCTCGGAATCGGTGTTCAAGCGTAACTAAGAATGCCTTGGAACCGAGACCCCTAGCTATTGTTGCTGCAGGCACAGAGCCCACCGTTGTTGATCTAGAGGTGCCAATCGACAATGACAACTGGCTGCCATTGATATTCTACCCATATTGCAAGGATGTGAGGGTATTTACTGCCATTACCACGTACTCTGATGCTAACCGTGGGAAGAGATACTTCAAGTGTCCCAGAAAGAACTACAGACAGGTCAATGAAGTGGTTGAATTTACATTGGCCAAATTTCATTCTTGTTTGCCCAAATTTGATTGGCTTTGTTTGCATTTGGATGCAGGGGAGATGTTTCAGCTATTGGTTTGAGGAACAATATGTGATGTACCTTAGAGATAATGGTTATCTAGTACCAGCTACCTCAACCGCTGAAGCAACTTCGACAACTGAAGCTCCAGAGCTAGTTGGCAAAATGGATAGCTTAGAGCAAAATCTGAACAAGGTGAAGGAAATGGTTGGCAAGAACATGGGAGGGATGGGAAGCTGCATTTGTCTTGTGTGTGGATGCGTGAATGTAGCATTGTTCTTGGTGTTGGCCATCTTCATGGTTGCAGCTTTTGTGTTCAAGTAGCACAATGGTAGTGAATTATGGGCCTTTGTGTTCAAGGCTGTAGTGTTCAAGGTTGTTGTATTGCTGCTTTATGTTGCAAATGAAGGGCACTTTTGCTTATGATGTATGAACAATCTGGTGCTCAGTCATGTATGTTGTTCATCTTGGCCAATTGGCTACTCTGTCATTTGTGAGTGATGAACCCCTGGCAGAATGCATTTTGTGATGGTTTATGTACATCCCATGACAGATTTTGGGCATTACATGACATTATCATGTGTCATGAAAACACAGAAATCTGGGGACTATATATTTGCATCATGTGGATGAATTATGGGCACTGAAACTTGCATCATGCATCAAGTATTCACTGAAAATTGAACCACAAATATAATAACCCAAAGTTCACAAATATAAGGTCTTACAAATATTAAAATTTAATGTTCACAAATATCTTTGTTATGAATTATGGGCCTTTGTGCCCTTGGACATCTGTTGTGTGTACGTTGGAAATAAATATCCCTTTTGATTTGATGTGTAGCCTGTTTGGGAAGAAATTATGGAAGCATGTATGCCTATTATGCATGTATCTATTGTGACAAATTGTGTCCTTTCCATGACATTGTCTTTGGTCATAAAAAGCACCCAGAACTATATATCCAAGAATTCTGGGCATTGTTAGAAGCATTCCATACATCATCTTCCAGGTTGTATATTTTGTGACAAATCTTGTACATTCCATGACAAATTTTGGGCATTACATGACATTGTCACGTGTCATGACAAAAGAGAAATCTGGGCAGTATAACTTGCATCATGATTCTAAGAACTGTAACTTGCTTCACACATGAAGTACCCACTGGTAATAGAATCATTGCATATAAGACATAATTCAAATATAACAGATTCAATCATACAAGTTAATAGTGCACAAATAGTTCACAAATGAAGAAGTAAATTCAAATACAACAAGTTCTCAATAACAAAAAATTTCATGGTTAACAAATCTCCAGAAATGCAAAGGTCAGTCAACATCAGTGTCTTCTCCTGAAGTGTTGTCTTCTGGTGGACTATGGTACTCAAGGACGGTTTCATCTTCAGCTTCACCTAGGTAGTCTTGATCAGTTGTATGTTTTCTTCGGCGAATGCTCTCGATGAGGGCTCTACAGATTGGGCTGCCTAGTTCATTCTTCATGTGCAACAAATCCATATAAGGATGAATGTCTCCCACTGCACCATCTCTAGCTGAAATATGCTCCTCTTGGTATCCTCCTGACATCGAATTTGTATTTGTTCATGGATTGGTTTGTTTGTCGTGTTTGACTCTTCGACATCAAATATATGTTGGTGACCAAATTCTTGTAGCACTTGCCAATTTGGACCAAACTTTGTATCTTCCAAGAGAAATACTTGTGAAGCATCTTTGGCTATAATATAAGGATCATCCTTGTACCATCGGCCTAGGATGTTTATGCTCTTGAAGTAACTATCATTTTTCATCTGATATGTCCTTCCCTCTAGATGGAACCACTCACACCTTAACAAGACAATAGTTCTACGACCTTTGCTGTTTTTACTAAAACTCAACTCAATAATGTCTATGATTGTCCCATAGAAGTCAATTGTGTCATCACCGTGAGTACCTGGACTTTAAATTGTGGAGTTCTATGTGTTCTTGTGTTCATCACGAGCCAAAGTATGGTACCGTACCCCATTGATTATACAGGCTGTGTAGGAACATACTCGCGGATCTGGGCGGCATGCCAGTGAGTAAAGGTCTTCATCAACATGTGTTGTTCCTTGGTATTTCAAGTTGGTAATCTGCAAGTTGACAACATACAGAATAAGTGGGTTTCAAAATGTATTGTATCGTAAATTAGTAAGTCATGTTGTAGAAGTTGCACACACATGATCCTCGAACCAAGCAGCGAATTATGTTGACATCATTTTTTCAACATCTTTGACCCCTTGGTTTTTTAATTGTGCCCTATACATGCTGCAAAGGAAGAAGAAAATTAGCTGTATTGACACTAGTATTCAATAAAGATGGCTGAAATGAAATGACTAGAAATACTCACTCTTTGTTGTCGTCAACCTCTTCGCAGTTATTGAGGACAAACCAAACCATGGAGTCATAGTCTTTGTCGTAATGAAGTTTTGAAGCACCCAACAGGTTAACACCATGTTCAAAAATAGAGTAACCATTGGGTGACATGTTCTTTTCTCCATCTAAGTTTCTTTCAGGCCTAGTGAACCTAGTAATGATGTCATTAAAATATGATGAGCATTGGGTCATACACTCATACGCAGTGTATGCCTCTACAATAGATCCTTCAGGCCTTGCTTGATTGCGTATGTAATGCTTAAAGGTGCCCAACCATCTCTCAATGGGATACATCCATCCATATTGCACTGGTCCCCTAAGGAGTGCCTCATCAGGTAAGTGTACTGCTAGGTGAACCATAACATCGAAGAATGCTGGAGGATAAATTTTCTCTAGCTTTAGAGGGGCAGAATACTTCATGTGTGAAGCAAGTTACAGTTCTTAGAGTTTTGGAGCAAAGTTGTCTAAAAAACCTACCCAATTTAGCAATTACTTCAAACACGTCTTTGCATACCAAACCATGAAGGCCAGCTGGTAAGATACGCTGAAGCATTATATGGCAGTCATGTGTTTTGAGCCCATGCATTGTTCCTGCTCCCTCCAGATTGACACATCTAGATATATTAGAGGCATAGCCATCTGGAAACTTAACATTGCTCAAAAATTACAAGAACTTCTTCCTATCTTCTAGTTTTAGGACATAACAAGCTCTTGGCTTTGATGATGAAGTACCACTATTATCTAGCAAATGAAGCTCTTTCCTGATACCTCTGTCCTCCAAATCTAGTCTAGCATTGATGGTGTCCTTTGTCTTGTTTGGAATATTAAGTAGAGTAGACAAAATGTTCTCACATACGTTTTTCTCTATGTGCATAACATCAAGGTTGCGATGTAGCTTCAATTTTGGCCAGTATTCAAAATCATACAAGCTAACCTTCAGATGCCATATTGGTTCTTCTTCATTACGTTGTCGTTTTCTTGGCTTTTGTTTATTTGGATTCTTGCCTGGAACATAGCAAACTTCATTCACCCTTGCAATAACCTCATCTGAACTAAATTTCCTTGGCTTCTCTCTTTTTTCATGCTTGCCAAATGATCTATTTCTCCTCCAATCATGGTCCTCAGGGAGGAAACGTCTATGGTCTATGAAACCAATTTTGCCTCTAAGACTGCAGGAGCATGGATTCTCATCACAGTGCACACATGCAAAGTAACCCCCAATGGTTCTGCCTGACATGGTGCCTAATGCAGGGTAGTTATGGATCCCCCACAGAATCGCTGCACACAGGTCAAAGTCTTTGCCTTCAACTACATCATAAGTTTTCACATTGGCCCATAGCTTTACCATGTCTACCATCAAAGGCTGCATGAACACATGAAAATCTTTGCCTGGTGATTTTTTTCCTAGAATTATTAAAGCAAGCATATAATTGGATTGGTCCATGCACATCCAAGGTGGAAAATTGTATGGTACCACTATCACTAGCCATATGCTATATGAATTGCTCATCTGACCAAATGGGTTAAATCCATCAGTAGCAATGCCTAACCTCAAACTACGGGGATCATCTACAAAAGACTTGAAAGTATCATCAAAATCTTTCCAAGCTTCCCCATCAGCAGGATGTCTCATTTCATTCGCAACTGGTACCCTCTTTTCCTTGTGCCATCTTGCATACTATGCCCGCTACTTTGACAGGAAAAACCTTTGAAGGCGTGGAATTATTGGAAATACCAAAGGACCTTGTGAGGAACTTTCTTTTTTCCCTCCTTATTTACTTTCCATCTTGTGAAGCCACAAACTGGACAATGTTGATCATTTTCATTGTCCTTCTAAAACAAGGCACAATCATACTTGCACACATCAATAGAAACATAACCAAAACCAAGCTTCCGAAGCAAACCTTTCATCTTGTTATATGACTTAGGAAGTCCGGGCACATTCTTCAAAGACCTAGAAAGCAACTCAAGGAATACATCGAACCCAGATGTTGATATCCTATTGTACACTTTTATATGCAGCAGTTTAATAATGAAAGACAACCTAGTCTCCTCGGTGCAACCTGGGTAAAGTTCATGCTTTTCCTCTTCCAAGAGTTGTTTATATAAGTTGCCACCGAAGCCATGGGTCACTGCATCACGCAAATCCTGAATCAACCCCTGAACTCCCGTTGCACCATCATCTATGACATCTTCAGGTTGTGGTTCCTCATCAAGTGGTGCTTGGTTAGCAACAAGTTCTCCATCCCATGACATATCTTCTGGTACAACCAGGAGTTCTCCATCATCTTGTTCAACATCTTCCTCTCCATCTTCCTCTCCATGGTAAATCCACCTAGTATAGCACCTAGACATACCATCGAGTTCGATATCCTCCTGGACATCATCTTGGCATTTCTCTTTCTCATTCAAGCATTTTATGCAAGGACACTTGATATTCTCATCTAGACTGAATCTAGCTCTCACATGTTCCATGAATTGCTGAACACCAAACAAAAAGGCCGGTGAAAATGGTGCACTATTATAAATCCAGCTTCTATCCATCTTGACCTGAACATAGATGCAAACAAATATATTACAAACCTATCTTTGATCATTCAACTCAAGCAACTCAAGAGAGAAAAAATACCTCACTTCACCTTGTGGGTGGCCAGCAATGGTGCTGGTGGAGGAAGAGGACCCGAGGTGGGAGGTGATAGGTGCTGGTGGCCAGATGGCTTGGGAGGCCAGGACCAAGCTGTGGTGACCGGCCAGGTCCTACCATGGGTGGCCGGTGAGGCACCACCACGGGTGGCCAGCCAGGCACCAAGGGTGGCCAGCGTGGATTCACCACGAGTAAAGCCTGGGTGGCCGGAGAGGCACCAGCACCTAACTAGACCTATGCGGCTGCTAGCAGGGTTGGGCGGCGAGGGAGTAGCCGAGGTCACTGGCAAGCTGGCTGCATCTGGTGAGGGCCCGACCGATGCAGGGCGTAGGGTGGACGACGAGGGCTGTGGCAGGGTGGGCGGCGATGGACATGGAGGGGTCACCGGCCAACATGGAGGCGGGGTCGCCGGCAAGGAGGACACGGTGTCGTCGGCGACGATGGAGGCAGTGTGGCCCGAGCGCCCGAGCTGTGGCCGGCCAGACACAAAGTGAGTCTATTTCTTATCCGATCTATGGGCCCCATGTGCTAACGAAACAAACTGTTATAATATCGATTGTGTCAATGACAAGTGGGGCCCATCCTTCTTATTAGGGTCTCTTCAGGTGAGTTCATTGTGCAAACAACATTTCTTTTTTTAATCTATGGCAAAAACTTGCAACGTGTATTTCTCCCTCTTGATAACTCCAAATCCAATGCTTTTTTTCTAAAATTTTCTAAAATTATGATGTACCAACATATGGCATTGATTTTGACCATATTTACATGTATCAAAATGTGCACATTTGAAAATTTGAAATCAAAAAAATACAACTTAAAACCACATTTTTCTCCCTCAAAATGATCTCAAATGAAAAAGTCATAAACATGAACATTGAACAACTTATCAAAACCTACAATCCTTATTTAGATCATTTGTTCATCCGAAAAAGTGGTTGTAAAGTACTTCATAAATTTTACATTCTCTCCTATAGTTTCTAGAACTATAAGTGAGATGTGTAGGTTAGTGAACAAAGTTATAGCCAAATGACCGAAACAAAAAGTGTTCATATTGATGAGTTAAGCAATCTTTCTATTGAACACATCATAATTTGAAAAAAAATAGTGCTTCAAAATAGCGCCTCAAAAAAAATTGCCAAATCTAAGTCAAATGAGAATGTACCTAAAACCAACTTGATAGATCTCGACACATTCTACAAATTTCTTTTAAACATTGTTTTCATTTTCAAACGTTTAGTAGCCCAAAATAACCATTATAAGCCCTAAACAACTAAAATGGACAATGAAAAGTGAACCCACTTCGTCAGGACAACATTTTGCCCAACGCAGCCAATGCCACCGACATCTGGGAGCCACACGCCAGTCTAAATTTTCGCTGCCACCCCACGCCCTCTCCCGCCCACTCTAACTCACTGACACCTGGGACCCATCACCCCTCCCGCTCAAGCCGCCCTACCCTTATTCTCTTGCGCGGGCAAACAGGGGAAAAATCCCCAATCTCCACCAGTCCTCTCCTTCTCGCCTCGCCTCCACGTTGCCCACCGCCACCACTCCACCGCCCACCCCCGTGAGCTAACTCGCCGGACCGCCCGCCGCCTCCACAATCCCGGCCACCGCCACCCCTAAACTCCCGGCCGCCCCGCCACCCTAACTCTAGTGCCACCGCCCCGCCACCACCCCACCGCCATTCTAGCCGACCGCGCCACCACCCCTACTACATCCCCGCAATGTTTAGCTGCCAACTCGCCATCGTGAGCTCCCTCGTCGATGGACCGCCCGTCGCCTCCACAACCCCGGCCGCCGGCACCCATCAACTCCCCGTCGTCCTGCCACCCTAACCCTAGCTTCTCCCCTCCACCACCCCATCACAAGATCCACCCCGTCAGCTCCGCTTTGTCGCAAGCCGTGGAGCCACCCCGACGCCGGAGGCCGTAGCCGCCGCTCACACCGTTGGGAACTCGGACTTTGTCAGTGCCGCCGGTAACCCAGACTCCGTCTTTCTCCTCAACTGTCGTCATCGGTCCCTCCTCCGATGAGCTGGCTCGGCCCTGTTTCTTCCTCGGCCTTTATTCACTAATTGAAGGTACCGTCCTCTCCCACATTGGATGAATCCCGTGTTTGCTATGCCTATTTTGGACACTGCTTGCTTGGTAGCTGCTACGATGGTTTAGAATGAATCCCCGGGGCATGACTAATTGCTTGTGAATGTTGGTACCCCTCCTGTTTCATTAAAAAAAAGCATGTGTGAATTAGATTGAGTAGGTTGAGATCTAGATGGAATTTTAGTTATATGCATTCATTTATGGTTTGTGGTATTTCAGTTAGATTTGTGTAATGATGGTTCATGGTATTTTATTTATACGTTCATAGGAAAAGTGCTAAAAGAAATATGAAAGGAGACATAAAAGAAAACACTAATTTGTCTAGCCAAAATGCCCTCATGTCCAAATCGATGTTTATGTATGGTTTGTGATGCTGTCTACGTGTGGATATGACTCATTGGTTTTAGCATGGAGCAAGCATAGATAAAATGCAAATATTTAATATTATTTGGCATAACTATCCCTGCAAGGTCATTGCTATGATTATTACTTGGATCATGTCTACTGTCCACTTATAGAACTGCATGTGTACTGTCCATGTTGTCACTGAACTATCCACATTGTCACTGAAACCATGGAAATTGTGTACTCATTTGTGTGTTAATTTGCCTTGTTTCTACCATTTGAAAGCATACTGATTTGTTAGTTCTTTTCCAACTCTTTTATAGGAACTGAATCTAGTTTCTGATCTCTCTGTGTTTGATGAAACTAAGTAAATACCAGAAATGACAAAAACCCAGTATGAGCTGGGCAAGGATGAAAGGGTAAGGAAAATCCAAGAACATTTTCAGTCCCTGGGTATTCCAATATTAGCTGCGGATGTTAGAGATGTATTTTTGAAAAGGAAAAGGCAAAGGAAAGAAAGTAGTATCAGAATTTGACAATGAATATGACCTATCCTCTGACATTGATAACCAATCTGACAGTGACACTGATTATGACCATGCTGATGACCTCAGTAATGAGGCTAATTCTAAGATGCATTAATAGGCCAATTAGCAAGTACCTTTTCAGCCTATTTCAATCAATGTATTTCAATGTTGTCATGTCATGTACTTCACACTTATTTCTTGTTTGATACGATTCATGCTTCTCTCTGCAGGTAGGAGCAATGGTTCCTGGAACTCATCCTCAGAACAAGAAGCAAAAGGCGGCACAAATGGCACCTGTAAACCAGCAGCCACCGTGCACGCCTTCCAGATTTACAAGGCAACAGGCAGCCATGCCTTCGCCTGGAGGCCATCCACCACCTAGGCAAAGACTGCCCTTGCCTCCTAGGAATGCACCGAAAGCCAACCCTAAAACCAATCCCATTTCCAGTGCCACAGACACTACAACCACAGAGCCTGCTACTCCTAATAC
This sequence comes from Bothriochloa decipiens, assembly GCA_023333625.1. Lineage (NCBI taxonomy): Eukaryota > Viridiplantae > Streptophyta > Magnoliopsida > Poales > Poaceae > Bothriochloa > Bothriochloa decipiens. The sequence goes on along the minus strand of CM041635.1, from coordinate 42,783,681 downwards.
CACCATGACCAATCCAGTTCCAAGCACAATGACTAGTTCTCCAAGATTTACCAGGAAAAGTGCAGCCAGGTCTTGCCCTGGTGCAAACCCATATGTTCTTGCTCCTAGATTACCCAGCACTATTTTACCCATGTCTACACCTGCTGCAATCAGTGACCATAGTACTCCTAGTTCTACACCCGCTCATGCCCTGTTTCCACAACTTACTCCCACAACAAGTGTTAACCAAACAACTCCTACAGAAACCTCTCCAGGTGTACATAGCTCTAGGCAAAGCAATGACATCAATGTCTCACCTACCCCAATTGATGCCGCTACTTCAGAGGGTCATGCACATGAAGAACCAGTAGGTGACTTAGTTCCTGGTAATCAATGTATTCCAAACCATTGTTTCCTACATTGAAGATCAACATTTGTGGCTGCTATACTAACTCATTTTGAATGCATTTGCCAATGTAGAGTGATGAAGGGAAACCTGTAAGAAAACCATTGGCCTTGGCTTAGAGAGGCTGATAAAGAAGGGGAACAAGCTACCTATCATAGTCGCTGAAGGGAAGAAAAGACCTACCATCCTACTTCAGGCAGCGAAGCTGGCATCAGAAACTGGTGTCGCTCTTAGAGACAGACTGCCTATCTATACATCTTGGAAGATGTATGAACAAGATGGGAGGCCAACACAAGTACAGAAAGTGCTTGACAGAGTGGGGGTGAGACACCTATTTCACTTTGACTGCTTTCTTCCATTCCTACCTCTACTCACATATAAAGTCTTGTGTCTAATACATGATTTGTGTGGATGCAGACTAGGCTAGATGTGGATCTTACAAATGAGGGACTAAGCAAATTAGCATGCACTGATATCATCAAGAAGGGAGTAAGGCAGCAGAGGTATCACCTAAAGAGGAAGTACTTTGATGAGTCCCTGACAATGGAACAGCTGCTGGCCAAAGGCCCTCCACCTAAAATGAAGAAAGATGACTGGATTGAGCTATAAAGTACTGGTTTCACCCGAAGACTCAGGTCCATTCCTTGCATCACTTCTTTTGTTAATATGCAATCAAACTGTGCACGTAAATTACAAATTTGAATTGCGTTTGTTGTGCAGGAAAGGTCTTTGAAGAATAAAGATAACCGACGCCACATGCGGCTTCACCAAAAAACTGGTTCTAGGTCCTACATAGGCCATCGATACAGCCTGGTATGGATACTACTGCTTTATAAACCCAAGTTTGCCCTGTCCATTGTCTATAAGAACCATGAAGGGTTTTGCTATAAAAAAATTCAACTTTGTCTCCAACAACCAGCACATTTGCTTTGTTGTCTGATACCTGTTAACAACTGTCTGAAATAGTGTCAGAGCAACAACAGATTGTGATGCCAGTTTCATCAGCTTGACATGGCTAGCAATCTCAGATTCAACACATGGAACTTATCATTATTATGTCTTCTGAGTTCTTAGAATGTTTGCCAACTTGTGATGCCACTTTCTTAGAATATAAAAAGTTCAGTACAACATGTGTTCTTATGTCTTCTGATTTCTAGCACAATAATTTGCAACTTACTATTGCCATGTACTGATAATAAATGGTACTCCAATTTTTTTGTTACATGGTGCAGAGGGAAAAGTACAACGACACGGAACCAGACGCTGTTGACTTCTTTGGGGAATGTATGACTAGTCCCCAAAATGGTCGCACTCCGCTTGCCAATGAAATATATGTAAGTTACAGAATGATTATATACATCTAGTTTACTCAAGCAAATACCTGGTTCAACATTGTTGTATGGCATGGTTATTAAGTGCTTTCAATTCATGTAGGAACAAATGTTGGCAGAGAAGCAAAGAGCTCTACAAGAAGGAGAAGCAGAAAAGTCACCCACCAAGATTGTTATTGAAAGTCTCAGCCATATCAGTCATTCATCCACCTTACTTCCAAACCTTGGCGTCCCAAAACCGTCCAAGAATAGCCAGTCCTCAACGGCAGCAGCACAAGCACGCTTGCAAGCTGAGTTTGAGGAAAAATTGCAAGCTGAAAGAGAGGAAGCTGCTAGGAAGCAGCTGGAGTTGCAAACACAGCTTGAAGCTCAGAAGTCCGCATTGGAACAAAACCAAGGTATGCTACGCCAGACCCAAGACGAAATGAAGGAGATGAGTAGCAAGTTTGATGGGACTAATGCACTACTGCGAGCTATCCTAAAATTACAGAGAGAATGAGGTATGAATGCAGTTTCTGAGGATGAGGCCTATCCCTAAGCTTTTGCTACATTGCTTGAACTTTGATTGGTTGGAACTTTGTTACAATTATGTGCCATATGTTTGGCTAGAACTTTGTCAAAACTATGTCCTATCTATGTGTGTAAGATTCTGTCTATTTTTATGTTGGAACCTATGGTCCAACCTGGAGCCTGGAACCATGTGCTGGAACAAGTATGTGTTATGCTGGAAGACTGTGTCTGTTAATTATGTGTATGCATGATGGCTTCAGTGTGTTGCGTATGAGTAATGACATGTGATGTCATTCCTATGGATGCTTTTGTGTGCTATGATGAAAGACCAATGGGTCATCACTGAATATTAATAGTATGCTCGTCATGAATGGAATGTCAATCTGTGACGACACACATTTATCTCAAATCATACCTAACCACAATAGAAACATGACCAAACATAACTGTCACATAATGTACAGAACCATTTATGACGATGAACATTCGTCTCCAAATGTGTCCAGCTTCCAGCGAGGTGATACAAAGCATGACAAACAAAAAATGTCACATAATATCTACAAACTAAACATGACGATACGCTTGCGTCATAAAATCTCTTCAAAAACCTGCCCTCTCAATACCCATTTGTGACGCCACGTATGTAATATGACGCGTTGACTAAGCTAAACATGACAGTATCTTTCATCATAAAAAACAGATTATGTGACGAAAGTGTTAGCATCTTTCAAAAACAATACGCTTATTTCCATGTCGTCACAAAATGTCATGACATTTTGTGACGACATTAATAAAATCGTCATACGGGACCTTTTATGACGTCACTTTTGTGACGAGCTTATGAGGCGAGCAATTTTGTCATAAGTACTTTTTAAGAGGAAATTTTGAGCATTTGTGACAAATTGGGTTTATCATACAAACTACAAAATCTTGTAGTGAACCGTACTTCTACGCTTGTGGACTTTTTTGCTAACTCTAAGAAGCGCCAACATCGCGGTGGCGAGGAATGGGCGTGGCCGACACGAGGGTTGTGAAGTTTCAAGCGCACGGCATGAGCTAGCCGGCAGCGGCAGGCCGGTATGGCGGCCATGAACACACGATGCCGGTGAACAGAGGGGAAGAAGGACGATGATGACGTCAAACACTGTAGCACTAAGGTCACTCGATAAAATTGTAAATTACTCCAGATTTTACATAACAACTTCAAAATATCCAAAACTATCACTTGCATAAATTTTCAAGAGCTATATTTTTCATTTAACAATCATTTTCAAATTCTTACTAGATTTTGAAATGTGAACTAAAAATCAATACAGGATAAAACCCTAGTTTTGGTATTTTCAAAATTACTTTTAAAATTGCATTGAAACTTGAAAAACTTTGAATACCAACTTTATAGCTCTTACAAGATCTACAAACTGTATTTTTAGAGTATCTCCAAATTCCTTATGGATTTTGAATTATAAAAAAGGGGATAAAATAAGATTTTGAAATTTAGGGTTTTTAAAACCGAATTTAAACGCGATTTGGTTTCTAATTTAATTGTTTGGTCATTAGTGATCACAAGCATCATCTAAGGACATTTTTAGGTCAATAACCCAATGACATCCTTGGTTGACCAAGTTGACTTTTGAAAATCATTTTAATTGACTCCCAATTTGAATTCAAATTTAAAATTCAAATCTAAATTCAAACTTGGAGTTTAATTTTAAAAGTTAGACTTGAGTTTATACCCATGCCTGACACTAGTGTAAACACAGTTTACACCTCAAGGTATACCGGGCATTAATCAAGTATTTGAGGTGACATTCAAAATTAGGGTTTTGTGATTTTATGTGACACAACATTTCACAAACACAAACAACCTATGGAATGTAAACTTATTTTAGTTGATACATCAAGGTTGACCTAAACATGAATGCTTTGCAATGTATATGATGACATGGTAGGTTTTAGTTACTATAACACCAGGGGTGTTACAGCCGCGCCCCGTGCCGCCGGGTGCCACCGTGTCTCGCGCCACCAGGGGCGCCCCGCGTCGCACGCCGCTGGATCCAGGAGTAGGAGGGAGGTGCGGAGGTAGGAGGGAGGTGAGGGCCTCCGCGTCCCGTGCCACCGGGGACCGCCGCGCCTCGCGCCGTCGGGAGGCCGGGAGGTGGGAGGGAGGTGGGGGAGGTATGGAGAGGGAGGCCGGGGGTAGGGTGGGCAGGGAGGCCGAGGGGGCGGAGGTGGGAGAGGGGGGTCGGGCTGGTGTGAAACCCTAGCTGCCGTTTATATATGGCGCGCCTCCTAGGCCTAATGGGTCGCGCCTTTGCCAAGTGCCCATTAACGGTGCACAAGACAAAGAGTTTTTTTAACTTTTTGTTTTGCAATTGAAAAGCATTAAAAATTTTAGCTACATAATTTTTTTGAATTTTGAATTCAAACTTTTTCTATTGTCCTAGTATATTATTTACAAGCACATGTTCAAATTTAAGACTTTTTATAATATTTTGTTATATTTTATTCATTTATTTCCTTTATTTAAATTTTTCTGGATAATTCAAATTTGAACTGCAGGTGTATAAAATAATGAAATTTAGCCACTTAAAAAATTATATTCATGTTGGAGAGTACATATAAAGGCCGTATCCAGTAACTCACCTAAAATTTTGAATGACTTGTTCACGAAACATGACCATTCATTTGCGGGAGAAGTGTTTTTAATTATATAAAATACAAACGAAGTCCAAAAATCACCAAACTTGTCGAGGTGTCATGATATTACAAGAAGAGCCTCTGATAAAAAATTTAAAATGTTTCGAGAAAGTTGTGATGTCGGATGTTTAAAACCGAGACATTTCCACGTGTGACCATAAGTGATCACATGTGAAGATGTCTGAGTTTTAGCCATCCGATGTCATAACTTGCTCGAAACATTGTCAATTTTTTACCACAGCCTCCACATACGATGAGATGACACATCGCCAAGTTTCGTGATTTTCGGACTTCGTCTGTATTTTATATAATTAAAAAACACTTCTTTCGCAACTGGATGGTCGTGTTTCGTGAACAAGGCATTCAAAATTTTGGGTGAGTTACTGGACACGGCCTCAAAATATACTCTCCAACATGAATATAATTTTTTGAATGACTATATTTTATTATTCCATGCACCTGCAATTCAAATTTACTTTCTAGAAAAAAATTCAAGTAAATAAAATTAATTCAAAAAATATTACAAAAAATTATAAAAAAGCTTTAAATTTGAACATATGAAATACAATATATAAGGACCACAGAAAAATCTTAAAATCAAGATTAAAAAAATCAAATCTTTGCCGAGTGTCTAATCTGACACTCGGCAAAAAGGACCTTTACCGAGTGCCAAACTGTGGCACTCGACAAAGGGGCTTGCTTTGCCGAGTGCCTGAGCCTGGCACTCGGCAAAGGACCTCTTTGCCGAGTGGCTCAGCCTGGCACTCGGCAAAGTGGGCTTTGCCAAGTGCCAGGCTGAGGCACTCGGCAAAGTCTGCCTTTGCTGAGTGCCCAAGTTTGCCACTCGACAAATCTCCAGGCACTCGGCAAAGATGAGTTTTTCGATAGCGTGTGTTCATCATAGGGAAGGGTGTCCGTGTGTGTTAGGTGTAAGCGTTGTACTATGTAATTTTAAGAAAAAATAGAATTATTTGATGGATTAGATCAAAAGAAATGAAGGAGAGCCCTTATTTGTTTATTTGACTAGAATACACTCAAACTTTTCTCCTATTACCGAACTCCCGAATGCAGCGCTGGTACACTGTAGTTTTTAAATAAACTCTGAAAAAATAGAGGAATAAGTATCTCCCACACTTTTTTGATGTGCCCCTCAACCATGAAGTAGTCATATATGAAGATTCAAAACTATTGAATTGGCAATGTCACCACTGCAGCTTCTTGAATGGAATGTGATGGCAAATAATGCATGGTACTTCGATAGAGATCACATTGTTCAGGAGTCCCTATCTACTATCACTATCTTATCTCTTGTTCGATTGGCAGATCGATCTATCAGGCATCTCGATTCGCTTCATCAGGGATGGATGCGTAGCTCAAACAAAAGCAACCCCGCGAGGTGTTCGTCGGAATGACGTCCACCAGTGCACAGGTGCGCGCCGGAAACAGCACAGGTCTGCTAGCATCATATCCTACTAGCAGAGTAAACAGATAAAACATAGTCTCTTTTTTTTTTTAATGATAACCGATACTTCCTCTATTCCAAATTAACCGTCGCCGTTGGTTTGCATGCCATAAATTTGACTCGATTTTTAAAAAATATGTATAATATTTATATTTTTAAATAAATTTATTAAAAAACTAGATATAAATATCTTTCTAATGATACTAATTATGTATTATAAATATTAATAGTTTTTAATATAAAAGTACTGATAGTTATTTCTCGAAAAACGCAAGTGATAGACATTTAGGAACAGAGGAAGTAGCCGTGACATGGTTGCAAGATTATACGGGACGTGCGTCGTGGGTTACAATCTCGGAGCACACAACACTTCTGTGCAGGAAATGCAAAGGCCCTATTTGGTTTGACTCGCGAATAACTAGCTCCAGCAAAAATCAAAGTACCGTTGTAGCATGAAATTCATTTTCTCTCTTCCTACTCAAGAGAATGAACTAGCAAAGAGACGCGAAGCTTTTCATGAGACTAATTTAGACGCCGTTTGTGAGGACTTATTCCAAAAGACACCTCTGGTTTCTACAAAATATTTTGCGGCGCCGTGGCGCGAGAAACTATTTTTCTTTTAAAAATAAGCTAAAAGTCGGTAAAACTACAGAAAAAGCCAAAGAAGGCCCCAAAACTTGCGACAGTACGTCTGCACAGAGCGCGCCCTAGCTAAGCTCTCCACAGAAGGCCCTAAATCCCACAGCAGCATCAACATAAAAACTCAGCTACAAACTGATATCGTCTCCGTCGCAGCATTGCCACGGAGACGGACATGACACCAGAAACGAGCTCATTAATAAGAAAACAGAGCTCGATCTTTTTAAAATCTGTACGGACCCCTGTGCGTGTGCTAGGCATACATCATCGTCCCAGGCTTCCGGCCAGCACCCAGCAGCGACCATGAAGACGGCTATCTAGCAGATAGCAGCACCTGCCATTTGTGATGATGTGCACACAGAGTCTCGTGATAGTAGACTCCTCTAGTGGCAGACGATATATTAGTCTGGCCTTTCTCGATCATAATCTCAGGTCGTCAGGATTGAGATCGTGAGCTCGAGACTATTGTCGGACCAGAGAGCTCAGAGAGCTAGCGCAGCAGCAGGAGCAAAGATCTGCTGCATGCATGCTGCCCTCGATAAAGGACTGGGCTAATGTCCGTACGCCACCATATTTTAAGGCTTTCCCCACAACCAGTTCTGAGTTCCAAGAAGCTCGATCGCCGACAGATGGTAAGCACTTAGGAGTACACACAGGAGTATATAATCTGCGATTTGGCTTGGTCTTTGTAAATGTAGACACAAGAATAATCCCAAATTCCAAGCCTGACATGCAGGCATGGCATGTGCTTCGATGCAAGGCTTCATCGATCTCTTCGTCACGCATGACAGTTATTTAGGAATCTTAATTTGTTGCCTCAAGGAAACTAGTTGGTATAAGTGTGGATTTGTTTTAGGGCACGTTTAGTAGTTTTCTCCTAAAGCATATGAGTTCCAGCTCCGGCTTCTAATCTCAGAATGGCTCCCGCTATATATACTATTTACCAGAAAATGACACCTCTAGCTCTCAGGGCCCAAGTATGGCACAAGAGATCCAGTACCCTTTACGCTATTTTTCAGTCGATGCACCTTTTGAGAATTTGACTGTACAAGACTGCAAGACATGTCCTGATCATCATATACGGAGTACATAAGTAAGACACTATTTTTCATTATGCGCGCATCCTATTGGTACGTCCTTAGTGACTCATCACTACAGCAACCAGGTCCTTTGCCGAGTGTTTGAGATACTTGGTAAAGGCTATTTTGCACTCGATAAAGTATTTTGCACTCGGCAAAGCATTTGCCGAATGCCGCACTCATTCTATGCACAGGCTGGAATAAATTTCTTTTATTAAAAAAATGTAATTTTCTCTTATGTTGTTTTCCTCGCCTAGCTTATTCGATCGGCTTAGATTCGCAAGCAAACCCACCAATATGAGATTTTCAATTCAAAACTAAGTAACATGCTAAACTCAAATTAAGAATATGACAGCATGGAATTTCAATAACAAACATTTAAGAATTGGGATCCCATAACAAGATATATAATTCCTACTGTTTCCCCTTTACAAGAAAAACGTAAATACTAGTTGAATACTTTTCAAGAAGAACGTAAATACTAATGGAATACATAATTATTTGTCAAATATTTACACAATGTGTTTCACAAGAAAAAAGGTCAAGTTAATAAATCGTGCCCAATGTGCAACATTAGCGAAAAATAATTTGTCAGCCTGATGCAATGAACAGGGGGTGCGTAGATAAAAATCTTCGTAAAATTTAGTCAAGTGGCAAATGTCACCCTAGGCGTTTGGTGCTACTGAACAGATCGGTTCGGTTCCTCGGTACCCATACCAATTTTGTTCCTGAGGATGTCGGTACCGATTGGTTTCTGAAAAACTCGGTACGACGAATCTCAGTATCGGTTATTTTTTGTTCGGTTCCGATAAATATCAAAAGTACCAAACAAGAGGTAATGAAAGTAGCTGTCTTGCTCTTGCAGTCTCGAACAACGATGGCGCGTCTGCCGCGTGGGGGACGACGCAACGACGCAACTGTGGCGTGGAGCCGTGGAGAGGCCTGGAAGACCGCGAGGGCGAGGCCAAGCCGAAGAGTCGCCATCCGCCAAGGCTAAGGAGCGGAGCACGACGCGGTGTGGGCGAGCCGCCGCTGTGGGTAAATCGGCGGTGGCGGCGGCAGGCGGAGGACGCAGGCATGGCGTCGACGCGGGGCAGGCGAGCGGCTGAGGCTGAGGAGCGGGCGTGCGGCGCAGTGTGGGCAAACCAGCGGCGGAGGAGGACACAGGCGTGGGGGCTGGCGAGTGGCTGAGGCGCTGCGCGGTCGGTGTCGGCCGGGGGGACTCAGGGGCGTGGTGGTCTGGCGGAGTGCGAGTGAGTGACCTAGGGTTTCGTTTATGAGAGTTTAGGTGGGCTGTTGTTGGGTTATTGGGCTAACATATCTTCATGGCCCGCTTCACTTCTCTAGTTCGGTACTGTTCTGTATTTTTGGTTTACGATGTGTATAACCGAAAATACCTCGGTAAATTCAGTACTTGAAAATGGGAAAACGAACTTAGAACCGATTTTCGGTTCCGGTAAATTCGGTTTAGTTCTCGGTAAATTCGGTTCGGTTCTCGATTTTGGTATTTCGTGCTCAGGGGGAGGCACATGGGATGGCCCGAACGGCACTGGCCATGTTCAGCACCAATAATGATGTTTGTCCTGTGTGCTTAAGTAGGAGACTCCAAGACATGAATTTATGACTTTCATTAGTTATTGGTATTGCATTCTCCAAGACATAAATATTGTACTTTTTTTTGGAGACATGAATTTATAACTTTCATTCGTTCACCTAGGCTTCAACTTTGGTTGGCCATGATTTACGTAGACATGAGTGTGTTTACTGTTTAGTTATTTACTATTTATGAGTGTTGGTGCACGTTAAGAACGCTACTACAATTTTTGAAACTGGCATGTACCCCTGAGAGAGTAAACAACAACATTGTTGATTTTTGGTTTTACAGCCAACAGTGATAGGTTGTTTTGCATTTAAAAAATCTTATAAATTTGGATCAAGACAAATTTATATCAAAATTATAAAGTTCAAACTTTGTAGTTAACAACATTTAATTTAATTTAAGATGTACTTGTGAGATTTGTGTCACTGTCTGAATGGAGACAAAGTCAACATCAAAGTTATAGTACTTGAAGAGATCTACAAGTTTGTAGTTAACAATTTTTTTCATTTGAGATCGCAAAGAGTGTCATCATATGGATAGTTACACATATGAACGCTTAGAATGCAATGAAGAAGATATTTAATTTTGCTTTGGCCCACTTGGTCATGCACAGAGAAAAGAGAAACTAACCGGCGGCTGCCAGTAGCGACGACACATGATGCGCGCGAGAGGAATCCACATTGTTGGCAGAAAAATAATGAAGGTTAATTATTGGGTACCCCCGTGCTTTGCCGAAAATTAATCAGAAAACAACAGGAGTGCCCGATTATAGAAAATTAATGAGGATCGAGACAGAGGAGAAAAGGCAATAATCAGATCATCTGATGTCTGCTGTTTCAGTCTGATTTGAACGTTCTTAGGCATTAGCTGTACCAGGACTGCATGCATTATTGCAGTACTGGCATATAGTAGCATTTTTGGACACATCTTGTAAAAACTTACTACTGTTGAGCGAGAAGAAAAACCCGAAGTAGCATCAAATATCTTTCATAGAATCTTATGGTACGACTGCTCACAGTGAAGAGTACCTGAGTGCATACCCCATGCCGCATACAGTATGTATACATGTGAGAAAAAAAGATAGGAAAACCAGGAGGATCCAACCAGAGGGGCAATTTACCTATAAATAAAACAGGAACTAAAAAAGGTATGCTTGTCTGGCGTTATTTTAGTACAGCTCAGTACAGTATTGCAGTCCAGTACCAAGCACATAGACCGATCAAGACAGAGACAGACCCGGCTGGTCGGTGCTCTTTTTACCATGCACAGTGTACTTCTGTAACACTACTTCCCACAGACGCAGAGTCCCGGCTCTGAAAAACGGAATCTGCACTTTGACATGAAAACCTCCACTATATCATTGTTCTAGCCAGCCTTTACAAATGGAAAACTCCCATTAGTTGACGATAGAATTACGACAAAACTTTTAGAGTGAGAAGTTCGAGTAGTTTGTACTACTCCAATGCATATGGTCCTGTTTTAGGTCACATACAGTGCTTACGCTTTGTTCAGATCGTGAAATTTCTAGACCGAAAAGTAACGTAGTATTTTATTTGTATTTAATATATAGTGTCTAATTATGGTCTAACTAAGATCAAAAGATTTGTCTTATGATTTATAATTAATCTATGTAATTAGTTATTTATTTTACCAATATTTAATGCTTTATGTATATGACACAACATTTGATGTGATAGAGAGAAAGTAAAATTTCTAGCCTTTTTACGGGATCTAAATAAGGCCTTAGTACGTGCAAATGCAGATTATATATATGACATATATACATGCTTAAGCCTTTTGTTTTGTTTCATCGTTTTCCCCCTCAGACCCCATTTTGACATGAAATACACTACTACACAAGAGAACTTCTGTGACGACGCTACTGTTCATTCCATGGTGGGCTTTTTTTTTGCCCGCTGCGATAAATCCAACGATTTACTGTAGTGGGCACTTTTAAATAACCATGGCGGTCACTTTGCCCGCTGCGGTAAATCGATTTACCGCAGCGGGCGTCCTTTATTGCCCGTTACGGAAAATCCAAGGCCCAATCGGCCCAGTAAGGCCCGAAATCTGCTCTGGACTATAAAAGCTAGAGTTAGGGTTTGGGGCAGTCATTCCACTCTCTCTCCGCCTCCCTTCTCTCAGCTGCTGACACCGACTCCCTCCGCCTCCTTTCTCTCAGTGCGACTCCCTCCTCTCAGCGCCGCCCGACACCGCGCCCAGCACCGCCCCTTCTCACCCGCCTCACTCACCTCCCTCTCTCTCCCAGCGAAGGCCTAGGCGAGGGCTACCCTCGGTGCAGCCCGACCGGCGGTGGCGCGACGCGGATCTCAGGACGCAGGTGCAAGACGCAGCCGCAACCGGCGGGGAGGTCGCGTCGGCGAGCGCAACGGGGAGGCCGCGTTGGCTAGCGCGGCACGCGCGAAGCTCGCGCGGGGTGGCACAGGTCCGCCGCCGCCGACGGTGCACAGGTATGGTTTTCCTCTCACTCCCCATCTCCTTCTCATCCACTCTTCATCAACCTCACTCTCTCCGCTACACAGGTCCCTCCCCATCTCCGGCGGTGGAGGCCATGTGCGAGGATCCGGTGGAGGCTGCGCACGCGAGTATCCGGCCAGGCGGCTTCAGATCTGGCCACCACGGGTGCAGATCCGGCCACAGCGGCGTCTGGGCGGCCTCCTCCCGGCGGCGCGAGCGGCGTGGCTCGTGCGGGTGGAGGGCGACGCGGCGAAGCAGCACGAGCGGGCGAATGGTGGCCCGGCGCCGTGGCTCGCGCGGAGGGAGCGGCGCGTCGATGCGGCTCGCGCGGGCGGAGGTCGGCGCGGCGGCTCCATCGTCCACCAGGCAGTTGCGGTCTCGATCCACCTCCAGCGACGGCCACTGCCTCCCTCTACTCCGAGCACGGCGTCCCCTCTAGCACTGAGCTATGGGGTGCAAATCCGGTCAACGGCTGCTGCAGGGTGCGGATCCAGTTCCTCCCAGCGACGCTAGGGTTTCGGCGGCGGCTGGATCGAAGCCCAGATGCAAAGCCCATTCGGGCTTTCTTTTCTTTTTTTTTTTTTGAAAACATTTACCGCAGCGGGCAACATAAGCTGCCCGCTGCGGTTAATAACCATTAACCGTAGCGGGCGTTTATGTCGCCTGCTGCGGTAAATGTATCTTCCACAGCGGGCAAAGGCGCCCGCCACGGTGGAGGCCACGATTAACCGTGACCTTCCATTCGTGGCGGACGCCGTTGCCCGCTGCGGAAAACCCAAAGTCCCCACCACGGTTAAGATTGTTGTAGTAGTGATAATGTCAAATATGCACCGATGCTCCATATATATTAGACATTGGACCCTAGTAACTACTTAGTATAGTGAAGAAGCACCATGCATTATTATTGCAGGTGCAATCTGCAATTTCTCGGATCCATGCATATGTTGCTAGCTAGTACTAGCCCAGTACTGGTTACTGCTACTCCCCAACAAGCAATAACAGTGACACCACCACTCCCCGGCCCCGGCCTGCCCCCACCCCACTCCCACCCCGCATGCTGATTGAAAAAAAATGCTCTGGAAGCAACTAAAATGTGAAATATAATAATTTATCTCAAAACGAAAGGACGACATTCCAAAGAAATTAGCAATCAAATCCACTGATCCACCCAGTCGTTGTACCCTAAACTCACACGAGGTGTCCTATGTGTCAGCCATTTGGCAGGGTTTATTTCCAACCACGAAAGTATCGTATATATAATACCAAGAATGGAAATTCCATGTAACCCTTTTATTGCTAAGATACTTGACTATATATGGACCCTATCTACACAGCATATAAGATGATATAAGATCAACGGTCACATTAATAAGACATGATAGAAGAGATCAAATAGTACAAATAGTAACACCTTTTTTTTGGCTTTATGCTTAAAGTATTCCCTAAAAGATGAACTAGGTCTCTACATCAAAACCAAGAGTTATGGTATTTTATTTTGGTGAAGTTGAAAAATATCTTGACACATAAATTATAATATACCATACCATGCTCTAGGTGCTAGAAATTTATTTGATCATAATTAGTAATTGTTGTTCACTTTATAAATCCCTTTATTTTTTATATGTCGATGATGCTAGCTTTAATATTTCCACAATCCAAATACGCACAACAAGTACCATACCCTTTTAGTCTATGGTGGACACTATTTTTCGTCCATTACAAAGTCAGCCTTACCAAACTGCTTGCAAATCTTATAGTTCTTTCTTGCCATTCATTTGTACCACTCCTAATGAAATAAATTAGTGTTACTTATTATTGATTTATAATGTGCTCATAGGATCTAAAAAACATGATAGTTACAAAATGAATAAACATTGAATATTCATCGATAAGCCAATACAAAATCCGTGTGGGCCAAGGGATGGCAAGACTAGAGTACATATATAATTAAATAGATTTCACGTGTATTTAAGCTTGGTGAAGGTGCCAATGTATGAATTATATTGTACAACAATAATAGTAGGAATTTCATTTATTGTGCAAGTGACTTAAGACGGCGCAGCTAGAGGGTGTATTAATTAGTGTACCCTTCTTAACAAAAGGAACATATGTTTGGACTTTAGACAACTACCATTGCACTTTAATTTTATACTACATATATATGCCAAATTTTAAAAGGCACATTCAATTTCAGACTCTTTAATCTAAAAGAGGTAGCTTTACTTTTAATTTCCACCCTAGTTGCACTTGAGAAAATTTCATGTAAAATCCAAACTAGCTAGACATGAATATATGAACTGTTCATGGTTTCATTTTGCAGAATTGCACGCACTCTTTGAGCGGTACACTAGAACAAAAATGGGCGGCAGGCAGAGGAATCTAATCAAAGCGTCAAGAGAGCAGGAAGATTTCTTTGAGCGAATGATGGCTTTGTTGCATAAATCGTCCCGGCCCGTCGGTTTTATTGTTGACGCTGGAGCACATTTCGGGGTGGCAGAGTTTTGTATTTGTCGTGTCACAAGGAGCCTCATTCATTCATTACGGGCTCCGAGGGGCTGCCCCCGCCGTGGGCCCGTACCGTCACCATTCGTACGGGCACGTGCGGCCCCCACCTCTTTATGTAGGAGTACGTGGTCGTCCATTGGATGCTGGACGCCATGGATATGTCCTGTGCGCCCATCATGGAGCCAAGGGCGCCCAGCTCCCGGCGTCCCCTTGCCCTGCCCCTCCATGCCTTGGACTCTTCCCAGGCGGGACCCCGGCCGTCGACCGCGCATCGGACGACGGCCGTCGACGGGGTGAGGCAGCAAGGACACCGGCGGGCCTGTGTAGCTCGCTTTCACCCCCACCCCAAGAACCACCGCAACCACTCTTTTATACCGAAAAAAATAGTTTTTTACCTTTGCAGTCATGTCGCCTCTCACCTCGCAGTGTCCTTGTCATCGCTTTCACCTAAAAGCCCTAACAGTGGCGCCTCTGCGGCGCGACTTTTTTCCTCTACGGCTGTTTGCTATTCCAACCTCCCAGTTTGCCCCGCAGATCTCCCCTTTTTAGGCCAAACAATCCATCCACCACACCCTGCTCATCCCCACTCCTAAAAATAGTACTAGTAGCCGGCGGCATGCAACTGCGATTCCCCACGCTTTCTCCCCGTTCCTGATGAAGTTCCTCTTCAGATCAATGGGCCTATGAGACGACGAGCAACGCCAGTCAGCAACCAGGTGATCCAGCCACCACTACCAACCACTCCAGTAGTCTCCAGGTGAGCTGAGCAACAAGAAAGGGTATGCACCTGGAACTCATGTTACTCCGAGAGTCCAAGCAAGCTTTTTTACTAGGATATTTTTCCTCACCTCTTCCCTTTGCGGAATCTCGAGCCAGCTTCAGCTCCAACTAGAGATTCTGATTCTGCTGGAAGCTTCTCTACCCACCACTCCGACGCGGCCTCCGCGCGCCTCGGCCGCCGCCGCCGCCGAGATCAGCCGCCATCGCCACCAAAGGTATATACTTGCTTGGGAGCGCGCCAATGGCTTCGTGCTGCCTCTTCTCCAAGAAAACAGTGTAGAATCCATTCCATTTCCCATCCCCACATGTATAATTTGACTGGCCTCATATCATTCACCAGCTTGCTCTGAAAAATAATGTTTCGTGTAAGTAGCTAGTATCCTTTTCTTTTTAGTCATATATGAAAGATGCATCCCTTTCACACGCACATGGCCACGCAAAGAAGAGATCGAGCTCGAGCAGGGCGGCCAGATATATATATCCCACCAAAAAGGCGCATGTAATCATCACCGGCTGCATGATCTCAATCGTTCATGTGTTTGCATCTGATTCGTGGATGCCAGATTAATCGATGGACCTGTCCCCGAACCCCGACAGCCCGCGAGGCAGTGGTGATGGCGGCGGAGGCGGAGCCGGTGGATCGAGCAGCGGGGCCGGGGCGTCTTCGTCGGCGCCGGGCGGCGGCGGCGGGACGCCGCAGACGCCGAGCCGGTACGAGGCGCAGAAGCGGCGGGACTGGAACACGTTCGGGCAGTACCTGCGGAACCACCGGCCGCCGTTGAGCCTGGCGCAGTGCAGCGGCGCGCACGTGCTTGAGTTCCTGCGGTACCTGGACCAGTTCGGCAAGACCAAGGTCCACACGGCGGCGTGCCCCTTCTTCGGCCACCCGAACCCGCCGGCGCCGTGCCCCTGCCCGCTGCGCCAGGCGTGGGGCAGCCTGGACGCGCTGGTGGGCCGCCTCCGCGCCGCCTTCGAGGAGAACGGGGGCCGCCCGGAGTCCAACCCCTTCGCGGCGCGCGCCGTCCGCCTCTACCTCCGCGAGGTCCGCGAGCACCAGGCCCGCGCGCGCGGCGTCAGCTACGAGAAGAAGAAGCGCAAGAAGCCGCAGCCGCCGGATCACGCCAGCGGCGGAGGCCAAGGCCCTCACCACCACCCGCCGCCTCCGCCGGCCCCGCCGTCCGCCGGCGCGGCGTGCTGAGGAACGAACAGTGCTACGATCGACGTACGCACCCATTTGGTATGCCGGCCGGACTGATGAGCATATTTTATGTAGGTTTCGATCGATTTGCTGGTGCATGCATGCATGGTTCATTTGCTACTCCTACCATTTTGCTCCTGATGCTTCTTCTTCGGTTAGACCTCGCTCTCTGCCGATTGTGTGCCGTTCTACATTGTTATTTTGCTTCTGCTAGCTAACTGCTCTCTTCAGTTCCTAGCTACCGCTTATTTTTTCGTGTCAAGAGCAGTTGAATTTGCTGGCGGAAGGAAATCTTATCATTGGATCAATGAATTGAAGCATATATATGTGTGTGCTTGCCTTATAACTTTTCGCCATTCAGCACTGCTCATTATAGATGAACGAACGAAGATCGACTTGCATATATACTTGGGTGTATCGGTTCATTGTACATACGTACTTGTACGTCCTCAATTCAAAGTACAGAGAGAGGACTAGGAGGCCAGCTAGCATCTCCCTGTCTTCTTCGCCCATGCCAAGTCCCATCGAGGACGTACAAATTTGACGCACTTCACCTTTGCATTGTTGTTTGATTCCTGTGCCGCTTCCTATTTCTGGTGCGCTTGCATTCGACTCGATCGGCGCCGGCCGCGCGGTAGCCAGCGCGAACTGCGCTCCGCGCACTGCGCCAGTGAGCATAGTTTGACAATGGGCCGGCATGGCCGGACCGATCGATCGGTCGAGCCGGCCGGATCGTCGGCGCGGCGCAGCGCACTGTTGTTGCATGCCATCCACCGTCCCATTGGCTCAGTGCATATCTTGCTAGATCCTGTCTCTGACGGTCGAACAGGATGCCACTGTTGTTCTTCTCTAGCGCGCTCGTGCCGCTGGTCGGGCTGCCGGCCGGGTTCGATCGCCACCTCCAGCTGCAGTGACGCCCATATATAGGAGGTCAAATGGATGAATAGCAGCAGTAACATGTGTGCTGTAGTGTGACCCTAGCTACCTCTCCATGTGTACAAGGGTATGCGGCCAAATAAGGAGATGTTCATTGATTCACTGTAGTTAGCAGCTGCATATCTACTACGGCTCTCTTGTCGAGCTGCATGAATGCACTGATTGCATTGCTATTGGTAGTTAGTTTTGTACTGGCATATTGACATACATATACACCAGATTTCATTATTGGTTGCCTGATGATCTCTGATTCCTGATTTCATGCATGCATGTTAACATGTCCTTTGTTTGCAATATCCCCAAGCAATCAATTGGTGATCTGATAATAATGGGATCTTATATATGACTAAAACTGGATTATCTAGTAAAATGTTGGGTTAGAAACAGCTCTTGATCTGAACTTACTAATAACTTGTTATAAGGCTAAGTAAGCTACAATATATATAGTTGCTGGATTTCCAAGATCAGAATCATCCATTTAAGTTTGCACATATAAATTGAGCATTGTTGGTTTGTTTCCCCTCTTAATCTTCATTTTATGTGCTCATGAGTGTAGCCAATTAATAAAATTATTTAGTTACTTAAATGCATGTATGTTGTTTGATATGATTTTACGGGTTCTCTAGTTTTCTCAATGTTTTTTAGGATAAATACTAGGACATACTAGTAATAAAATTTGTAGGATTAGATACTAATTAAGCACATATATTTATAACAGACTCCCACTTACATACTCTAATTGCAACTTTAAAGTTAGAGAAGTTTGACTTAGGATAAAACTAAAATAGCTTTCAATATGCAATGAAGGGACTAAACATAACATAACTTAATTTTAATTTGGAATGGAGTAAACAAAATATCATGAAGAGCTGGTACATTGGAGGAAAATGGGGGTATTTGTCTTATTGAAATCATATAGGAGTAGCACCAATAAAATTCAAAAAAAATCCAAATATATTGAACAGAGTAGAGTGTATTTCAAATAGTCTGTAAATTATTATACAATGAACTATCATTTATCTTTCTACAAGTAATGACAAACCCATTCCTTGGGCTATAATCAGAAATGTGATTGTACTACTTACTATAATCTAATATCAAATTGTATAGATATATTATCTATCAAATGTGACTATTTCTTTGACAAAGAATATACTTAAGCAATGCATTGATTCTTTTCTTTTGTTCTTAATATTAATTCATGATACGTGCTAATTTGGATTGACAAGCTTTAGCTTATTATATATACAAATTTCATTGCCAGATAAGAAGTGATGGTCTCTAATATAATATTCATAAAGTACTTAAGTGAAGTAATATTTTAGTGTTTACTTTGTTAAGCTGATATATGATAGAAAAAAAACTACAAAGTTCAAAGTTGTCCCAAAAAATAAGATATGATTATTTACATTTATCATAATTCAAAGACGATAAGTTTCCTATTGATCCCAACACCATTTGTAGTTGTAAAATATATAATTATAGTTTCCACTGGGAATTTCAGTTTTTAGTATCCACATATATTTTTATAATGTTTTTACTAGTTTATAATAAAGTGAATACATGCATATATACAATACATGTGTTACTACCATATTGTTATACTAAATCACTTAGGAGGAGTTGCAATAATCTTGTAATAATAGTACATCCGTTATGCTCAAAGTTATCTATATGGCTGGCCATTGAGTGTAGTACCATACACACGTACTCACGCTAATTATTTGTTTCCTTTTTTATCAAAGTAACAGTTGTCCTTAAGTATTTGTTTAAACATTG
The DNA here is from genome assembly GCA_023333625.1 of Bothriochloa decipiens. Classification (NCBI taxonomy): domain Eukaryota; kingdom Viridiplantae; phylum Streptophyta; class Magnoliopsida; order Poales; family Poaceae; genus Bothriochloa; species Bothriochloa decipiens. The sequence goes on along the minus strand of CM041635.1, from coordinate 42,764,302 downwards.
TTTTAGTTTCACAAATATAGTCGATATGAGTTCAATTTGTTATATGTATCTACTAGAAATAAAATTAGCTTGGAGATAGAGATTATAACATCTCCAATTCAGATAGGAAACCACTATTTCTGTCCCATAAATTAAAGTGCCAATGCCATTATAATTTGTTATAAGCCAACCTAGACTAAGTAATGGGTATCATCATTTGGGATATACAAATGATCAGTCGTTATGTGACAAAAATATTTGCCTATACAATACATGAGACATGAATATTCAATCAGCTGATTGTTTGTTTTTTATTGATTTTATTTTATTTTGTATTTACCGTACGTTAGCATGTACACAACTAATGCACAGAAGCTAGGCAAAAGGGAGCATCACAGAATCTGTCAGCACCGTCTATTTTGAACCTGTCGGCCGTGCTCTCGGGGAGGATGTTCTGCCGCTCGCCTTATTTCCATGGTCCATGCTGAGCAAATTAAAATATGTGACGCGGCAATCACGTATTCGTACACGTGTACATATACACATACTTACATGGAACAAACAACTCACGTACATATATGCAGCTTTCTTGTAGAGAGATTTATTAGCTTTTTACTGTATATATAGCCTTATAGTACTCGTGCATATATGGTACTTTTGCATGTATTTTGATATAAATACTCATGCGCTCAATTGGCAACACTGATCATTTTATTTTATCAAAAAAAATCATCATGGGCTTCGAAGCCTCGGCAAGCCACATGCATATGAGAGGCGGTGGGTCATGCATGCATGCATATATTTGTCATTTACTTGAGCCCATGCATTCATACTTGAAGCCAAAATACATAAGTGTGGCGGAGCCAGGGGGGTTAGCGGCCGTGGCCCCCAAAGCACTGGGATTCCCTTTATTATATACATATAGGAAAATATTATTTCACTCCATTTTGATGATAATAATAGACTAAAATTCATTTGAATAGGCTAAGTACATGGAACATATTTAACATTTTTATGCGAAGAACATATTGTCCAATCCACCCCCCCCCCCTCCAAAATTCCGGCTCCGCCACTGTCTAAGAGGTACCACAAATTGCACCTCCTCAATTGGTATATACACTTCAGAACATTGGCCCTATTTGTCAATGTGCGTGGTGCATGTGTGGTATGGCGGGGCAGGGGGCAATAATATAAGTCTATGGAAGTTTAATAATATAAGTCTATGGAAGTTTCATTTAAAATAAATATCATGTTACATAAGTAAAACTAAGGACATGGTATGAGCACTTAGAGTATTAATTTTCCATATCCGTAAGGTTATGTATAGCCCATGATGACTACATCGATCGATTATGAGATTTGCCAATCCAGTTTTAGTTTAGTCTTCTGGAGGTGCTCACAAAGGTATGTTAGGTGATTTTGTCAACGTCAAGATTTGTTGAGCAAATCTCTATCTATAATATAATTTACAAGAAAAAGAATTATGATACTCAGACAGAAACCAAATTTCGTCATACTATAGAAATGATTTTAGAAGATAGCTTGTTTTATTATTTTGTAAAGATGGGGCAAAAGTACTTGTCTCTAAAACTGTCCAACAATTTATAAAGGCGATCGGTATATTTATGGAGACAACGCAGTAATAATTGTCTTTATAAATCAATTACAGAGAGGCATGCCTCTTACGAGGGACACCTTGGAAAATTAGGGCATTTTCAAAGATGGGTATGGACGGAGGCCTGCCTTTGGAAATTCCAATGCCTAAGGGAATCCCAGTGCCTCATCAATTGGTAAATTGCGGGCCAATCCTCCAATAGGTAATGATGAGTCGATTTGTAGAGATCTCAAAGTTGATAATGCAAGGCTTCTAACTGAGAATGATTTGAACCCTCGCAATCAATGCATGACAGGTTCATTAGTTATCAACCATGCATGGCATGATTGACCTCACCATGAATGCTTACCTGCATGTGCATATGCAAATCATGAACACAAGAAAAAACATAAAAGATTCAATCTCAGATATTTCTAACCTGAATAAGCTCACAAGTTCGGATTTCACAAACTAAACAAAAATGAAATTGCTAACAACATACTCATCTAAGCAAAACCCAAATAAAAGTGAATGCAACACTCTATATTCGAGAATGAGGGCCAACAACCAAGGATAAGATGGTGGAAAAGGGACAGGACACCTAGGGCACCCTTGGGGTGTGCTCCGCTTTGTGGAGTACTCGAAAACAACCCTTGGTGCATCCATATTCTTTAGGCATGCTTATGAGCCGATTTTTGTTCTTAGCAGCACTAGCGGTTTTAGTTCTTTAGGCATACTTATGAGCCAATTTTTGTAAATATGGAGGTACACTATGAAATTTAGATAACTACATAGGTTGTGAGCCAAATTGTACCCCCAAAACGACCTTTGAAAACAGTGTCTAATATTGTCTTATATTATCCTTGTGAAAAAAGCAGAATCTTAGTTCATTTCTTAACTGCATTTAGTTAGGCTATTCTTCCCTTAAAACTTTGCTGTCGTACAGGTAGTACAAAAAAAAATTAAGTTTTAGCAGGGCCTTCAGATTCCATGTTGTCAAAAGAACGAGAAGCCAAGAAACTGGACATGCCCCACGTTTCGAGCAGGATCAGGGATCAAGATGCAAATGTCACTGTACGTCCCGGCGGCTTCTGAGCACGTTTGACCGTCTGCGTGCTTGACCCAAGGCGCGGGCCCCCGCCGGCGGCAGGGACGCGTGGGTCGCCGTCCTTGATGTCGAGCCTCGGAGGCGTAGAGCGAGCGCGTTCCCGAGGCCCCACGTGCAGCCAGCAGCACAGCACAGGCTCCTCGTACGGTACGGACCACACTGCCGTCGAGATGGGCCGATGGCCGGCCCGACGACGAGCGGCAAGGCCGCGCGGCACCGGCATGTGCACGTGTGACGACGCCCCAGGGCCAAACTGGACCACTATTTTCGGCTTTTGCGATGCATCCAGTACAGTACTGCTCATCATAGCAATGGTCGTCCTTTGCTCAAAAACAAAAAAGAGCAATGGTCGTCCTAGCAGGCCGTACTGTACGTAGCAGGCTCTACTGTATGTTCGTGCATCAGCACTGCGCACCTGTGAACTGCAGTACAGTAGGGTGAGAGGCCCAAGAAATCCCGGACTATCCACTATCCGGGCCGGGTGCCGAATTTTCTCAGAAATTTTTCTGGGCTTTCTTCTGTCTTGCCGCTTGTACTTAAGAGAAAATGCATGCAGCCAATATAGAGAGAGAGAGACCTGAGAGGTCTCCACTCTCTGGCGTGCTTGTACACACCCTCACAAGCTTCGAGATAAAGAACACGAGTGCCCACCTGATCTGGACGTAGAGATCGTTCGGCCCGAACCAGTATAAAACCCTGTGTGTCTTGTCTCACCATCCAACTTTAATGCGTAAACATAAATTTACTAGTTGGTAGTTTTCGTGACACCGACACCTACAGTTTAACAATGTTAGAGCCAAATCCGAAGGAAGTTACATGGATGGCAAAGAGAGTTTAGAATAGTGGCACCCGTGAGAACTCAACTTTTTTAATAAAGTTTGTGGATAATTACCATCTTTTATAATGACACAAAGCTAAAATTTTATAGATATTTTCAGTCTTAAGCTTATGCCAGGTTATACTAATGTAAATAACTTTCTAGACCTTTATTTCAACCTGCCAATTGCGCACCATAAAGCTATTTTGTTCCCCACGCATGCAGATTTATCATTGTGGGGGACACATCCCCCCACTCCTTCCGCCCATGAGAGAACGAATGGTATTTTGCATCCACAATAATCAATTAGTCCTGTTTCGATCAATTAGCTGATAATAGTTAGTTATTATCTGATTTGGTCTAACCAGCAAGAGCAGGACGAATGTAGTTCACTTGTGTTGTCACTCTCCGTCCTCTTTCTCTCGCTCTACTACTCCTACTGATAATTGATGTGTTTTCTATGAAAACCTTACTCTTGCAATGTCGCATCAACAACCCGAGGACATAAGTTTGGGCACCCCTAAATTTAATGACGTCTCAAAAATGTGAAATTTTGGTTTCGGTAGTGCCTCAAGTCTCGACCACAGTCACATCATATAGCTTATTTAGTTCACTAGTCTCCATGTGGAGAGAGGCAGAACAAAAAAAAACAAAAACAAACAAGCACTCTTTTTTTTCTCTTTTCACTAGCAGTGTACATCTCTTTGCCGTGTTCCATGCTAATAGCAATGATGAGTGTTGAGATAACAAGAAAACTTGTCCATATCACCCATCCCCTAGTAGCATAGGAAAGGATTATCTGCTCTTGCTAGGATTTCATCTCAACATTCCAATTGCCGACCCATGAAGCTTTTTTTTGAACATCCATTGCAGGCGTCTCATCGAGTGAAGTTAGAATTGTTTTTACATTCCGACTATCCTAGTGGCGAGGTGTCAAAATAATTAGACAACCAGAATAAAAACAAAAGGCGGCGGCTCGTACGGCGGAGCTTTGGAGGTCGTATTGGCTACTAAATTGATTGTGCGACGGTGATGCCTAGGACCACGTTCACCCTAATCCAGCGTCGGTATGAAGTCCGGCGCCGGTGTGTAGCGTGCCTGACGCTGGGGAAACATGACCTGCATGGCCTGCTTCCTAGCGGACAGGCTCGCTGTGGTGAAGGCTTTTTGGAACTCGTCGAAGACAGAGAAGTCCGGCACATCGATGGAGGGCCGCCCAGTTAGCTTGCTTAGCATGATCCGCCTAGCCTGCAGCTCCGACTTCGGTAGGCGATGTGCCGATTTTGCTACCAGGCGGGCGCTCCGCCTTGGCATCCAGTCATCATCTCGCTGTCTTGGCACATGCGCACGCCACGTGGCGGGGATGAGAGGCTCCTGCAGAGGCAAGAAAAGAGAGTAGCGGAAGGCGTTCGCTACCGCGTCGTTGGACATCGCTGCCGTAGGCACGCTAGCGGCAGGTGCAAGAGCAGTAGCCGGATCAACAAGGCAGGTCGGCAGTCATGCCCCGGCTTCTTGAGGGGCCACCACCGTGGTCTCCACAACATCCGCACCTGCCAGCTCAGCATCCACAAAGTTGAGTGGAGAGGCCACAACCGTGGTGTCCCCGTCATCCTCCTCCAGCGCCTCGTCAGCTACGAAGGTGAGCCAGATGAAGCGTGGCGGTGACAGAGGGTCCGACAGTGCTGCCTGTGACAGAGAGGCAGTTGTCGAAGTAGCTAGACGCGCGACGAGAAAGACATCGAGCTCGTCGAGGATCGGGTCGACCCAACTGGAAGACTCCACATCCTCAGACGGCTTAAGTGCCAGCGGGTCGGCGGCGGTGGCAGCGGCGTCGTTGTCGGCATAGCCAGGGGTCACAACATTGACCCCTCTTAGCCGCTTGCTCTTGCATGGCGCCCCCCACAGTCCCCTTAGTAGCTCCATCCGTGTCACCGTGTTGTGCGTCTGGGACGCGAGCTGTCACCTGACCACCATCACCGTTGTCACATGCCCCCCCCACCACCACCAAAATAATTGATCTAGATGCATGCAGATTTAACATTGTGGGGACACATGCCCCCTCATTGTAACCATGAAAAACCGAATGGTATTTTTCATCCACAATAATTCAATTGGTGAGATAGTTGTTATCTATAGGGTTCAAACTAACTATTATAGAAAGAGACAATTATTAGCAGATAGCCACTGTCTATTGGGAAACAAATAAGGCCTTAATATAATAATAATATAGAAAGCAAATGATTTCCCAATTAATTTACATTTGATTTTACGTTCACAATGAACCTTGTCAAGCTCCTCACAGCGTTCCAAACCCAATCTAAACCTACCTGTCAAACTCCATGTGTATTAAACAATTAATAAATTTAATTGATCCCAGTAATAGCAATGTACATATTCTCCTCCAAGACCAAGACGACGGTGTCCGGGCGATCGATGTTGCACAATCAGCTAGCTCCACACTTGAGGGAACTCCATATCTCCACCAAGGCCGGCCATGTCGTCGTCAAAGCCGCCCATGTCAAAGTACCCAAACGCGTACACACCGCCGTCGACGAATCCCCTCATCGTGCCAAACCCCGGCCATGCGGCGCTCGCCTCGTTGTCTCGCGTGACGAAGCCGTGGTGGTGGTGGTCGCGGCCCACGACCCTGCCTCCGTAATACGACGACTGTGGAAGCACGGCCGCAGGTGCCGCCTCCTGCTGCTGCGGCGCAAATGCGAGGCCGTAGTAGCCTCTAGACGACGCCACGGAATAATGGTCCGGCTCCGGCATGGCGTGTGACGTGCCGGCGAAAGCGGGCGAGGAGGACTCGCCGTCTTGGCCGCCGTCGCCTTTCGTCTTCTGAAACACCCTGCACAGCACCCAGTCCTCCTGCAAGCACACGGCAGTCGGCGGCAATCGCCATTATTCATTCAGAAATGCTGCCACTTCATCATTGGTCAATACTACGGACAGTATATTATAACTTTATCAGTGCATGCAAAGTACATGAAGGTGAAGCCATCCGCCAATTATTGTAGTCGTCCGTAGCGACCGCTAGTGCTTGGCGCCCTAGGCCGGGGGAGAAACGATACGAGTAGCCTAACATTTTGTTTATATTTGATAAATATTATCTAATTTTAAGTTAACTTGGATTAAAAGATTCTTGTGATGTACAACTAAACTGTATAATTAATTATTTATTTTATTAATATTTAATATTTTATATGTATGACCTAATATTTGATGTCACAGGAAATCTTAAAAAATAATTAACTTTTTGTGCGAACTAAACAAGGCCTAGATTAAGAATGTGTGCACCAATTATTGTGCAGCGCAGGGGTGGGGAGCAAGCAGTCAAATATGGCTGGCACTTATCGTACGTACAACGTGTCTGTGCATGACATGACCAATTTTATCTGCACGTTTGTGCTGAACTGCTGATCGAGGACGTACGTCCTTGCATGCGCTGATGCTTTGCAGTCGCACAAGGAGCAGCAATTATGCAGGCGCGAACCCACCTTGTCCTTGTGGATGAGAAGGCATACTACTGTTACTACTGTTACTGCAACTCACAATCGGGGCTCTTGACTGAGTTAGGATCATGCATGTAACCCCTGTACTGTATACTGGATAGGCCGAATTTCTCGGCCCATCAAGACATAATAAGTGGGTCGGGAACTCGGGACCATCGCAGTCCCAGGACGTCTACAAGATGGAGAAGACAAGGGTGGACGGACGTTTCTTCACGTGTTGGTGTTTTGCATGCTAATTAAGTCGACGACGCACGCAATTCACGAATGATTGTACGTGCAGCACCTAATGTGAGGTCCTTGTACACCACCCGTGGTTCACGGGGGCGATCCGCTTGCTTGCTCAGCTAATCAATCATTAATTGTTCAGCGCAGCAAGGTTTTCTATCTTTTACTGGTAGATATAGATAGATACTCCGTACTACAGTAGCATCCTTCTTCAACTCTGAAACTAACTCAGTCTGGCTCCTCCTGCTAGCTACTAGTACTACTACTAGACAATAACAAAACATTCTACAATGTTTTTTAGAGATAGCTTCTTGTAGAAACCACTGAGTTGAATTGTGCAATTATATTGATTAGTCCGCTGCTCTGGACTACTGGAGCGTTACGTGTAGTGATGTGTGTGTTACGTAATGCACAAAGACCTACGGAGTACGTACGTACCCTTGGTGGCGAATGCGGGTTGTCGAGGCGGAACTCGTGCATGACCCAGCCGGACTTGACGCCGTTGGGGGCCCTGCCCCGGTAGAAGACGAGCGTCTTGCGCATGCCGACCACGGCGCAGCCGCTGCGCACCTCGCGGTCCTTGCCCGTGGCCTTCCAGTAGCCCGTCTTGGTGGCGCGGTTCGTGCGCGACCCCGTCGCGTACTTGCGGTCCCGGAAGCTGAAGAAGTACCACTCGGTGGCCGTCAGCTTCGCCACCTCTGCATAGACGACGATCGTTCGTATCGACGCAGGCACAGCGGATTAGACGACGACGTCAGATCGGCACAGCAGATCGTATATGTAGCAGCAAACATTCTTGGAAGGAGGATCGACTGACCTGGGAGCTCCCACGGCTCGCGCGCGTGTAGGTCGACCTCGACGAGCGTCCCCGCCTGCGCGATGCACTCGTTGGTCACCTTCTTGCGGAGGTAGTGGCACACCAGCTCCTCGTCGCTGGGGTAGAACCTGAACCCCGGTGGCAACGTCGACTCGATCTCCCTCAATGCCATATATATCGATCAGTCGGTCGAACCGGCCTGCTAGCTGGTGGCTGCTGGAAGCCTGCAAGATCGATCGATCGACGTACTGCTCGATCGAAAGATTATATGTCCCTCCGTTCAGTACCAAGCTAGTGTGTGTGTGTGACCGGGGAGTTGGTTGCGATAGAACTCCGTTATATAGAGGACGACGAGGCGGCTACCTAGACGTACGCAAAGCTAAAACCGAAGCTGTACCTACGCCGGTCCCTATCTGCTGAGGCAACAACAACTGAAACCAACGGATCTACTAGCCACCTGTGCTAGCCGCCTAGCCCCTAGCTAGGCGCAGGTGCAAAGATTCCAAACCAGCATCGATCCTGTCATGCCGCCCGTGAGGGTTCCCATCGTGCTGCTGCTCCATGATCTGCTGGCCACCACATCAAGCCCCACACCCCGGCCCGTGCCGCGTGCATCGGATCCGATCCGATCCGATCCGATCGATACACACCTGCGACGGATAGGAGCATGCGCGAGATCATCATGAGATTGCTCGCCAAGTGCCGGCCGGCCGGCCGGCAGCATTCTTAGCAGCTAGCGTGACACGCGCGTACATAGTACAAGCGATCGAAATCGATATAGAGTACACTACTCTGTAAATGTCATGGGTATGTTTTCAGCTCTCCGATCCGGCCGGCGGGACGGCCGTGCCGTGCGGTCGTTTTACGTGCGTGTGGGTGTTCATGCTTCCGGGGGGAGGCAAAGCAGGCAGGGCTAGCTGCAAATTAATGGTGCGGGAACAGGATGATAGCCAGCCCTCTAATCAGCTTGATTGAGGTCGTTAATTCATTAGCTATGGCTAGCTAGCTAGGTGGCGTACGCGGCGATCATGACGTGCGCGAGGGTCGTACACGCCGATCGAATGGGGACGTCCATATCACTCACTACGTGGAGGTCTCAGCTAGCTAGCTAGTTTTCAGATGTGTTACGTGTTCCGTTCGTGTATGCATGTATCGTCCATCGTGGACGACGGGCGTATGTAACGGGGTTCAAGCTTCAGGCGTCAACGTCATGCGGGAATTTATAGTACTGTACGCGTGAGAGATGGTCCGGGGAAAACGAATCATGCATAATAAGCGCCGTCGGCTGATGCGTGTGCCAGTGTGTGTTAGATGTCACGCCTTATAGCTAGCTACTAGCTAGCTAGCCTAGCTTTGTGTATAAACATGTGGTTATGAGAGGGTCTAGGTACCGTGTACTCATCCATATACATACGACCCCTCACTGAAGAGGATTCATCGTAAACAGTGCAATTTCCGTCATAACTAGCATCCATCAATTTTTCTTTTTTTGAACAAAGCATGAGCCCAATAATCTAATAGGCTCACTGTAAAATATCAAAGTTTAAAATAGCGATAACTTTTTTCAGCAGTTATAGCGGCGCTATGACAAATAGCGTCCGTTTTTTTATAAAAAAAACATGAAAAAACACTAGTAATTGATGCAAAGAAAAACAAGGCAAATATGATATGTGATGAACAAAAATATATTTCAAAGGTTCTACGAGTCCGGATAACATACCAAATACCAATATGAATATTATAACATGGTACATGAAAGTTTAATTGTTCAAAATAATAAATTAGTAGCAAACGGAACACAAGATAGTGGTAAATGATGGCACTATAACTGTAAATTAATAATGGTAAATAACAGTAAATAGCGGCGCTACAGCAGAGATATGAATAGCTTAAGGACAAACATTTCCTGCAGCCATAGCGGCGCTATAGCCCGCTATTTTAAATATATAGGCCTATAAATATAGTCCATGCATTCACACAAATAGCTAAAGCATGCAGTCTGGTCTAGATAACACATAACATCCCTTTTTGCTTGCAAACAATAGCTTAGCTAAGCAAACCATATATGGTTGGAAGACAAGAAAAATTAAGTAGGCAACGCGAGCATCACGTCATTACAAGCCATCAGGGCTTCATCTCTCCTCATCCTCCTCTATCTTTGGCGCCAGGTAAAACATAATGTAACCTATCTCAGCGATCTTGTACTCAACCACCAGCGATAGCTCCGACGACAGGCTGATAGTCACTTGTTCAGACAGCGAAGATGCCTTAGTGAAGGAGTTCATGTACCTCGGGGCAAAGGTCATGGAAACCGGCTCTTGCATCTCTATCACCACCGTACCCTCTTCTGGCTTGTCAATACTTTGGTTCTGCCTGTAGAAAACGTTTGTACTCCCAGTTTCTCCAGATGTGGAGAACTTCGCACCCTCCTCATTCACCGAGATAACGACAGTGTCCCCGATGCTGCTCAGGCGCTTGCAGATCCTCGTAAACTCAGCCGACGGCATGCGAACGATGGCCTGGTACACGGAATCCGGGATTCCGAGGTGCTCGCTGTCGATGTCCATGAGCTTCATCTTAGAATCCTCAATCCTATCTTGCTTGGGCGACTCGAACACGAAGGCGACGGTGTCGGAGCCGTCGTCGGCCTTGATGGTGATGATGTCGTCGTTGCCAGCGCCGCCTACAATCTTGGCCATGTTGTTAATGTTCATGCCCATGGAGAAGTTGCGGTCGCAGCGGTAGTGCTCGAAGCCCTCGGCGCGGAGGAGCAGCGCGACAAGCGCGACGTGGCTCGGGTCCATGGCCTGCAGCGACAGCCCGGTCCCGGAGCAATCGAAGTTGGCCTCGGTGACCAGCTCGCGGATCGCCTCCAGGACCTTCTGGAGGAGGCTCCCCTGCACAAGCCGCAGCTCCAACATCCTGACGGCGGCGCTCTCCTCGTCGGCGGTTGGGAGGAGGGGAGATCGGTGAAACCCTTCTTCTCGGCCTAACGTCCTGAATGTGGAAACCGTTCCTTCATCTATTACCGATCTAGTACTGTTTTATATATATGGCTTTTTGTAATTAAGGTAATGCAAACAAATAGGAATTCTAATCTGAAACCAAATAGATCCCTTCGATTCTAGGTAACCTGAATAAGAATCCTAATGCTAATCCGGATAGAAAAGGATAAGAGAAGAAATCTATATACAAAACATAATTTTCAGCTCCAGTTTCACGTTCAACACCAATAAGAATCTGCATATAGCTTTTTAGTGACGCTGCCGGTCCAGCAGTTACATCGCGTCACGTTCGTCGATCGCAGATGCAGCAAAGACGTAACACGCGCGCGGCTACTTTTGGGGCCGAAGGTGTGTGTCCTCCCATCTCGCCAACTATTCTCTCTAATAATGTTCATGTATGGCTATCGATCAACAGCTTCCACGTCACGTTCGACATGCTCGATCCGTGGTCCAACTCGCGAGCCACGATTTGCGCATCAGAGTGCCGTCGGCGGCCTGGTCCCTGAGTGCCCGCGGCTTGCGTCCGGCCTGTTTGGCTCCTCGGCGCCTGTTTCTGGTCTGCATACTGCATGGATTTTAATTTTGTTTAAAGTACAACATGAATGGCCTGAATTATTACTAGCAGAAGCAAGTAGTAGGTGATGTCGCTTCTCATATTATGCTGCCAAAGTGGTGTAACAACGGAACAGTGTACTTGGAGAATGATTAAAGTATAAGAATAATAACCTGACTAAACACAAACAGGGCATTTAAAATAAGTACTAGCTAGCAGCTCACATTGTCACTGGAGGGGGGCTAGATAGCTACCTAGCTACAAGCACCGACTGTGCAAAAGCACCACACGCTGCCGACTGCTGCGTAGGGCGTAGAGGCAGGCTACACAAATCGGCCGGCGACGACGTGTAGCTAGTGAGTTGTGAGTTGTGAGAGATGGACATGGATTTGTTGTTTTCGAAAACCTGACATGGATTTGTTGTTGCGGCAACAAGCTACATTATTCTTGTGATGAATCGTACGTCGTCTCTTATCTAATCATGAAACCCAATTGAATTGAATCTCTCACGTCGACTGATATGATTAACCGCCTGTTATATCAACACCGGCAAGGCAACACGTAGGTACGCTTTGCTGTGTGGTGGCCGAGGAGAGGAGTTGATGGTTGGCGCGCGAACGATTAGCAGTTACTATATGCCGAGGTCTCATTGATCATCAAGTAGTGGATGAGGACGAGCGGAGATCCAAGCGCTGTAAACTTCACTACTAGCTGAAATCCGAGACGGCTGTGCGCGACAAAGTAGAGGCGATCTTGTGACAGGGCAACACGGATTCGCGCTAATTGCTTACGTCTACCTTAGCATATATCGTGCCAATAAACAAGATCCACGCGCATACGTCGATCGATCGGCAGTCTTTCGATTTCTAAATTTTATAAATGTGTAGGAGCATTATTTTATATCTATCTATCTCCGCAGGCGGAAGCGGAAACAACGTTGTTGGTGTATACTCAAGTGCCAATGTCTGAATATTTGTCTCAATTATAATTGTTGTTTTCGAAGTGGACATTATATTTATCTGTCGATAGATCGCACGTCTTCTCTAGGGCAACTGGCCGGCAAGTGCATGTATCTTGGGACGAAACTAGTGAATATGCGTTTGTTTTTAGACATGCAAGTACTTCCCTGCGACCAAGTTGCTGGATCAATACACACGTATCTTGAGAAAATGTATGATGTGCATATAGATATCGATCGTCACTGGGGGTGTGGGGGATTGTATTCACGGGACGAAGGATCTTCTGTGGTGCCCCCAGCCCCACTGTGGCGTCGTCCGGGAATTATTGGCACAACTTGCTCCTAGCTAGAGAAGCAATAATCTTTAATTTGTTGAAAGTGCATACGTCCAGATGCAAAGCATATATAGCTGCAAGTGATCGACCTAGTAGTACTTTCTAGCAGTTATCTTGTGACACCGTACCACTGCTTCTCCTATGTCTTGGCATACATAAATGTAGGGCCCATGCATGGCCACTTGGGTAAAACTTTTGGTGAACAAGGAAGGATTGAAAGCGGATGTTTGGCCCATTGCAAATGAGCTAGCTAGTGCATGCACATATGCTTTGGATCAGACATCGCATTCGAGTGCGCTGGTGGCACAATTGCAGCCGTTTCCCGTGTGCAATCATCAGACCAGACGTACAGCTGCTGCATATCAAGCTTCAGTGTACTCGCGCGCGCTCATCTTGTTTCTTCTTTAAACGCGATAAGTTAAGGCCGGCACCCCGGCAGAAACTCTCTTCTGCTAATACAGAGATATGCACATCCATGCTATTCGCAAAAAAAAAAAAAAAAAAAAAAAAAGGCTGCCGGAAACACGCGTGATACTTAGTATACACTGCACTCAACCACTTAATATTCTTGAACACCGTTGAAACAACGAAATTAGCAGAGATTTGGTCTTTCAACAATAAAATTTTCGCTTTTCAATATCTTGATGAAGCAAAAAATTTTACGCTATAGATGCATGCATGCAGTGGCCCTCGCCCACCTACGAATAGTTTAGCGACCTACCCATGCAACGAACATGATTTTATACAAACACAGTGGTTAGTGGATGTCACCAGCAGTAGCCTGCGGGCACAATTAATTAGTCACAGGGGCTACTGCGCAGGGAAGCCTCCAAACCCGGCACACACACTTACAAGATTTCCTACTTGTCGGATTGTTCAGCCAGTCCGATTGAGAACATGCTGTGATCTGTGGATTCAGATCGGATGCAATTATTCATCCGTGACCATTTGGAAGCCTGGATTTGCATTCCACGGATCTTGCGTCCGAATGGTCACGGACTGAACGCGCGGCCATTTCCGCATGTTGTTTCTTTTTTTTTAAGAAATTGCCAAGTGCCAACTGCGCTCGGTCACATCTGTCTGCCTTGGAACGGCCATTTCCGCACAGAGACGGCCTGCAACACTGCGCGGTTTCTCCGCAGGCCCAACTGGTGCGCGCGCAACTCACTTCTCCTTCGGCCCACAGCCGCAACAATGGGCCAGCCCAGATGCCCGGTCCCCGCCCCGCGAATCTCCTCAGCCTTTCTTCTCCCAAAGCACGACGCTTCCAGAGCGTTCCACACCATTCGGTTCGATCTCACACGGACCAGGACCACCGTCCATCACAAGCTCCCGGAACGCGTCTCCCAACCGCAACCTCACACCACAACTCCACAAGGCCGAGCCGGCGAACGCCTCGACCTCACGCCGCACCACCGTCCAGCACTCCAGCCCCGTCCGCAGCCAGCAAGCCAGCCCAGTGCTCCGGCGATAAGGACTCACCAGAGTCCACCAGACGCGTCTCCGTCTCCGTCCCCTCCTTTCTCGGCCGAACCCGACGCCGCGGCATGTCGACGCAGTCCATTTCGCCGGCAACCGCGTCCGCGCAGTTCACCTACCCCGCTGCTGCGGCGGCGGCGGCGGCCCCGTCCTACTTCCCCGTGCCCTTCCACCTGCAGAACGCGCAGTACGCCGCGTGGCCAGCGGGGACCGCAGCCGCCGCGCCGGCGGTGGCGCCGGTGCCGGCGTACAACGCCATCTACCCCATGCCCCAAATCCAGCAGGTATATAGCCATAGGCAACGCGAGCTGCACCTTACGATTAAAGTATGGAAGCAAAGGTGATTGTGGATTTGGCGATGGGGGCAATCTAAAGTAGGCGCGTTCTGTCTCCGCGAGTACATACTTCTGTCTGTACTCCAAGAGCTATTGTCATGTGATATCTTTTCCCTGTTGACACTGACAAAAGCAGTGCATTGCTTTATCCTTTTTATTCCTTTGTTTATGTTTATGCTGTGAGTCTATTTGAAATATGGTTTATGCTGGAAATTTTTAGTGATTTGCCTATTTTTGTGCCTTCCAGGCCCAGCAGTTGTTCCAAAAGGACTCCAAGATAATTACTCCTGAAGCTCTTGCTACTGTTAAGGCAGCTATTGCAAATAGTGAGAAAGACAAGAAGGTTGAAGCAACAAAAATGGGGGTGCCTCGAAAGGCGGCTGGGCAAAGTTGGGAGGATCCTACCTTGGCTGATTGGCCTGAAAGTAAGATATCTAATTCTCAATTGTCTTTCTTTTGTCACAATGTTCATCAAATGCTCCAATTCTGTGTTTATGGAATCCTTAACCTGGCAATGTGGCGGTTTTTTAGCTCTTGTTGTCCGTTATCTTGCAGACAACAACTATGAGAAAATGTCAGTCTCACAGGCAAGATCTAATGCTCTATCTATTATGCTTTGATCTGAAACAAATTGCTCTTTTTCCTTTCTCTAAAGGTGCTCAAGGATGTGATGTGTAGCCCAACAGATTGCCACACGAGATTTAGGTGGGCTTGCTATGATTACTAAACATTTTCAAATTACCTAATTCCTATGCTTACCTGATTTGTCACATGTTATTCAATATTGTTTCATGTGTGTTTATTAATCTTAGACATGCTTATGCTGTTCTCTGAAATACCATATTCTTATAGTGATGTTTGATGCGAACATATGTGTAGGGTTTCCGTGTCTTCATGCATTGACAAGAACACACCCCTACTGCTATGTTCCCTCCATTACTTAGTTCGCCATATTGGCCAGTGAAGAGTCATGTAAGAATGGTGGCATGCTTGTTCTGTCAATTGTTGGTTTGTTGGCTGTAGGAACTTTGTCTTGGCTGCTTTCTTCATTGCTCCTTACCTTTTCATATTTTTTTTTGGAGAGGCCCTCTTCATATTGTTGATTTAAGTTAGAATGATGTCCATCCTCCTACCAATATTTTATGTAATGTCCACAATTTCTAAGATGTGTCATAGATGTCTTCTTCATGAAAAAGGAACAGTATTGTTAAATTTGCACCATATCTGTCAATGCAGCTCTTTAAGTATTTAGTAGTTAAATATCGTACAATTGTTTTGCTAGCACTCACCTGCCCAGTGGCCATAACTTCAAGTTTTGAGTTGCACTACTTAAGTCATTTGTGCATGGATAATGTGATTCTACCTTGTAGTCTTCCTGATGACAATTCAGTTAGTTTCTTTAGGGATACTTTAAGTACCCTCATTGACAATTGTTTGATCTCTCATCTACAGATGATTTTCGTTTGTTCTGTGGTGATCTTGGAAATGAAGTGAATGATGATGTTCTTGCAAAGGCATTCTCAAAATATCCATCCTTCACTATGGCCAGGGTGAGTTTGACCTTTTCCATACAGTTACATTGTTCTTATTTTCTACTTCTCCTAACAGTTTTAGAATTCTATTTTTTATTAAGTGGTTTTTTATTAAGTGAATGTCGATTTCTTCTGTACCAGGTTATACGGGACAAGTGGACTGGTAAAACTAAAGGATATGGTTTTGTTAGTTTTGCTAATGCATCTGATCTTGCTGCTGCCTTGAAGGAGATGAATGGTATGAATACTCGCTCCTTTGATGTATCCTTTGGCCACCAGAGGTACTGCAACTTACAGAACTAAGAATCATGCAGGTAAATATGTCGGAAACCGGCCAATCAAATTACGGAAGAGCACATGGAAGAACAGGATAGACTTCGAAGCTTTGGAGAAGGGAAAGGTTAGTTCTCATAGTCATATCATGTATTCCTTTTATATTTAAATACACAAGTGCTCAGCTTGCTCATGTGCATCTTGCTAACTTTCTGCAGACTCAACCGCAGAAGAAAATCAAACTGCAGAAAAGAAGTGTTCTTCACAAGTGAAACTGGAAAATTCTGCTTGTTCATCGTCTGTCAGTATCATATTTGGGAAAGTTGTCTGAAGCTTTTAACAGTTTTACTATGACCAACAGTCACAAAGTTCCCGGTGTACAATAGCAGATATGCTATGTTGGTGATCGAACGTGTGTAGCCGAATAGTTGTATCCAATAACTTGCACCTGTAGGGCAACGGTCCAATCTTATTATGGGAAATGTAGTTGTAAATACTCCAGTGACCAGTGATATTGTGGTGAATTATTCTGTGATCTTTATTCAGAAATTCATGTATAACCTTCAAGGGGTGTTGGCCTGTTTGAATCCTAATGCTAATCCTAGTGCTAACCTTCAACTTCAAGTGACCAGTGTTCATATTCTGTAATTTTGTTCTGAAATTATGTCTAATATGCCCCTCTGTGCTACTAATAGCTAATTGTTACTGACTATTAGTTGGCTAGTTATTAACAGCGGCTATTTGGAATCAACTAGTGCATGTTAATTGTAAGCAAGACTCCAGCTAATAGCCCCATGCTAAATTTAGTCGCTAAATGTATATTGGCACCAATTAATCCAGGTAGGCACTCACTGTTTGTTTTTCTAGATAAATGGTTGTCTAAATTGTCATTGTTGGCTCAATTTTTCTCTTACAAATATCTCGTCTGTTTTCGATTTCTGGACGATCTCGTTCAGCTGTGTTGAAAGTTGGCAGTAGTTTATATAACTGGATAGCCTACAAGTGACACAATGATCCTTCCTGCAGCTAACAGAACACCAAACTATGAGAAGTTCCGGCTGCATAATGGGTAGGATACAAGTGAATTACAGCACAATAGTTCCACATCATTATATATATATATTCTGTAACATGGGACTGAGTTTGGAAACTAAATTTGTTGAGTACTCTCAATTCTCTGTGTAAGTAGCCATGGTCAACCTTGCTGACAAATTATTATCATCTCGTATAGTTTTCCAAGGGGAAACAGTATATCCTCTGCAGCACTTGAGTTTCATAAGACATGTTTATTTTGTTGTAATCAGCATGGAGATTGATCTATGAAGCCTTCATATCATCAAGACCGACACTCGCCTGCAAAGAACAGCAGCACGGAAGTTATTTCACAAGAGATCTTAGCAAAACAACTGAATCTAAATTGGTAGAGACCATACCAGAAAGTTGTGATTTTCTTTGAGGAAAGGAGAGAAGGTTGTGCAAAATTTCTCAATATCTGCATTGATGTCACCAGTTCCACTAATGACCTCCATAAATTTATCTCTATTAGGAGCAAGCTTCATGGCCACCTGTGATCACTCATATAAGTGAATCAACAAAATGAAAACACAAATAAAGAGATATACTAACTAAAAAAGTATGCAAACTATCTAAGTATGCAAACTATCTTAAAAGATGAGCACGTTGACCTATTTCCACAGGAATGAAGCAACAATTATTAAACGATCAGGATTTCATTAGACATTTGCACTGGCAAAGCTCAAATTAAGTAAACGACTATCTGTTATTTGTCGTCTGTAGCTGGAAATTGTCAAAACACCTGTTTTAACTTTTTTAGTTCCTTTTCTAGTCCCATTTGATTGCTTGTTCACAAGACTTTTGGCTTTTATCAATCATAGGATGCAGAGAGAGAGAGAGAGAGAGAGAATAGACTGGATTGAAGAATTTGGATTGGTGACACAAAATTAGATGCGACAAGAAAATATTCTTGAAAAGAACTCTTCAGATTTAAAAACAAGTCAAAGCTGTTCTTCAGTCTATCAGGTACTAATGCCTTGCTATTCAGGTTGGCAATCCATGTGAAAACTAGACCTCACATTTCCAGAATTCATATGTTGATTATATTTTTGAAAACAGATTGCCGTAAGGCTTGCTTCCCTGTCCTCCTATTCACCTCAATGCACATGTGTTAGAATGGATAGTGTGGAAATTACTTGACTTCAGTTCACCTCAGTACATGTGGACTGAGGTCAATACGAGTGCAGCAAAACAAGACCTTTATGTGGATAGAATTCCACCACTTGTATGGATCATTATAGAGTGAAAGATTCTACCGTAAAACTAGAACTGGCAAGCCAGCCATGAAATTTCTTCAGAGTCTTGGCGTATGAATCAGTGCAAGCTTGACTCATGGCCCAGTCTGGATGCTCAAGCAGGTTACGAAACAACTCAACAAGGAAATCCATGGCCCTGGCATGCGAATATGTGAGTAAAAAAAAAGTCACATACTTGGCATGCTGGTCAAGATGCAATGAGAAGTGACAAAAAAAGGAACCTCGTGAGCCACAGAAGCCCATTTGTGCAGCTTGAGGAACCTTTTGCGGTCTTGTTTTGAACTTCTTCCTGAACTATGCTGTACAAGTGTTTATACTTTGATGGTTCTGAAGAATACTTGTTTTCCAATCTCTGACAGAAGAGGATCAAGTCAAGTGAAATTAAAAAAAAAACTTGGAACTTTGAGGGCTCCAGAAGTGACAAACGAACTAAGCAAGAGCAAGATCAGTCTAAAGTAGTTATCAATATGAATTATCACAATATAGATAACTGAAACACAACATTAACACCACTGTCATCTATTTACCAGCATAAAAGAATGGAAGATAACCTTTGAATCATACTAGTATAATAGAAATCATGCAGAAAGATTTGCTTACTGTGATATTGCCACCGATATCACTCTTTACAATTGCCATAGCAGCTCCAAATTTATCTGGTTCATAAAAGTAAGACAGAACCACAGTTTTAAGAAAGTAAGACAGAACCACAGTTTTAAGACTCAAAAGGTTTGCTCTTCCATGGTTTAAGGCAACACCAAAGCTTTGATTTAAGGATCAGAACAAGTATTGCACAGATGTAATTTGCAGCCATCCAAAACTCCAAGTTTATAATAAGAATAGGGGACATTTACTGAATCCCGCATTAAACATCATGCTGATCTCAAAGAGAATGTAAAAAAACTCGTGTGTCTCCAAGGTGGCATATCCATCGATGATAATTTGTCTTAGCTATCAGAAAACCTAAACTTCTGAACTAAGCATGGTACCAAATCACAGATTAGGTAATGCAGCTACTGCTACTTAAATTTCAAAACCTCATGCAGCTGGCAGCGAAGCAAATGAGTTACCGAGGACAGGCAAGATTTGCTTGCAGACATCAAGGAAGGGCTTGGTGAGAATGGCTCCGTTCTCTGCCTTGACATGCTTCATCCCTTCCAAAGAGGGGGTGAACACCGTCTCTGCCATCTCTCAAGCTGCAAGAATCAACAAGTATATATCAACCCTTCATCACAGCAAAGAGAAAGAGAATATGCTCCCTGAGAGGAGGGAATTGGCAACATCCCCACACACGATACACGTCTAGATCTCCATCACCCATACATTCTGCCCCAACATGCAGCAGATCAAACTAAGCATACAACTTCTGATCTCTCATTGAATGTATGTAAGCATCAAATCAAATACATAACCAGCGTGCCCGGATTCTGAACTCCACTGATATGTACGCGCTAAGCTCGCGCCATGATCTGAAATCATACATACAGTCAAGAGTGATTGCAGACTAACCGTTCACGGATCTCACAAAGGAATTCCCCTTCTTGCAACACCGCTTCCGGGTTCCGGCTTCCCCTGTCGGCGAGGAGACTGCAGGAGGGAGGACTAATTCGGAGGACACGAATATATTCCTGCTTCCACTGGCGGCGAGAGAATGAATACCAACGCCATACTGAATTTCCTTTTTTTTTTTCTTTTTATGACCGAATCTCTGTGCTCCCGATCATGCGGAATCTCTCTATCCGCCGATTCATGTGGCTCTCAAACCGAGGCGAAGACAAAAGCTACACATATACCAGAGCGGGCCAAATTTGTATGGGCCTTTAGAATACGGAGTACTGTCCCGTCCAAATTCCACCCTTCATATCTCCATTTTAGCTATTCAAACTCCATCAAATTTCTCGTTTGCATCCTAGCAGTCCAGCACTCTGTGACAGACTAGTCAAATTCCATTCTCATATTCTATTTTATCGGCATTCATACATTCATATTCTTGTCGTTTTCAAAATAGCGTTCACTTTGAGAATTTTTTAATTTAAAATTCGTAAGAGATTTTAAGTTAAATTAAATCTAGTTAAAATGGTTTATCTGTAATTTACTCTGCCGACGATAAAATAGGCACCATTTTAGGAGCTTATCGTTATCACTTTTTGAATTTAGGAAAAAAACATGAAAAGGAATGATTTTTTGACACAAGAAAAGGTAAAGCAACACTGGCCGTGTTTTCCACCCCTGTCTTAAAACAAATATCGTTTTAGGTTTTATACCCGTCAAATATTTTAAATTTTGACTTGATTTATAAATAACAATAGCAACATTTATATAATTGTTGTAAAAATATTGATGATGTATCTAATGATACTAATTATATATTATAGATATTAATACTATATATATAATATTACATATATAATTAAATTTTAAAATAGACATCGACGTAAGAAAGACACTCGTGGGGTACAAATGTACAATAGTGACCACACGGGGAAAGAATATCGAATGCAACACATTCACTAACTGTGACGAAACTACTACAACAGGTCTGTATCTCGATGGACCCACCTAGAAACCGTTCTCGCTTCTCGGTCGAGAGAAACACCATACCCCTCCCGATCCCCAAACCTCACTATCGCGTGAGCCGCCGCCGGCGTCGGCTCGGCTCCGGCTGTGGCGGGTGCGGCGGCAGCGGCGTCGGCCTTCGCGGGAGACGCAGCGGCGCCCGGGCGGGCTTCGGCCGTGGGCCTCGCGCCCGCTCCTGGGCGTGCTCGCCGTGGCAGCAACGCGCCAGGGCATCGGCCTTTGCGGGAGACGCGGCGGCGGCCGGGCGGGCTTCGGCCGTGGGCCTAGTGCCCGCGCCTTGGTGGACTCGTCGCATCGCGGCAGCAACGCGCCGGGGTGTCGTCCTTCGCTGGAGAGGGGCAGCGGCCGGGCGGGCTTCGGCCGAGGGCGTCACGCCCGCGCCAGGCGTCGGCATTCGTGGGATAGGCGGCGGCAGCCGAGCGGGCTTACAGGTAAACTTTTTGACTTGATGTTCCTGAAACCAATTCGAGCTTCTGCTCTTAGTTCCAGTTCGAAATCTCAATCAGGTTTTCTGCAGAGTGATGTCTACATAAGTCCAGCTGTGCATTTTATTATAGGTTTTGTGCCATCAATATATCTTATACTGCAATAGCATGCAAGTAAAAATGGCCAAAAATTCTGTGCAATGGCATGTAAGAAAATAAGGCAAAAAAAATTACCGTGACTATAGAGGGCAAAGTCTTCATTTCAGTGTGAACATAACAGCAACTTGATTGTCACTCGATGGGAGACATGAATAGCAGTGAGGGATCTGAAATGAACAATTCCAATAGCTTTCAGGGAAGCCATGAAATTTCCAGTGGCATGAGGGAATTTACTTAAGATTAAATTAAATTCATCCAATTTTGATTGCTGATTGTTAGTTTGTATAATAGTTGATTATAATTGCATTGCATTCGTAGGAGACAAGGATAGGATGGCAGAGTAGTCTAGTGAGAAAGATGTGCTGAAGAACAGCTCTGAAAAATAGGCGGACCGACCCATAGGGCGAGCTTGGGCGGCCGCCCTAGGTGCCCTCCGGCGAGCACCACTAGTACCCCCCCTGTTCTCCTGTCGACGAGGGCGTCTGTCGAACTGCGAGGCTAGGCGCAGCCGCAGAGGTCCGGTGCGAGATGACGGAAGGTTGAAGAAAGGTGTCGCCATGCTGTGTTGGG
This sequence comes from Bothriochloa decipiens, assembly GCA_023333625.1. Taxonomy (NCBI): domain Eukaryota; kingdom Viridiplantae; phylum Streptophyta; class Magnoliopsida; order Poales; family Poaceae; genus Bothriochloa; species Bothriochloa decipiens. The sequence goes on along the minus strand of CM041635.1, from coordinate 42,741,716 downwards.
CCGTCTGGCACTATGCCTGTTTGAGGAATGGCTCATTTTCTGGCCCATGTGGCCCTTAAGTCTAAGCACACGCACGAGAGGCAAGAGAGCGCTCCAAATCAGAAAATTTTCCCCTTTGTGGTTCCGCCGTGCTGTCCTCTGCGGTGGCGATAAGCCTCAACTGGCGGCGCAGCTCCCTGTCCCTGCCTCCCCGTCCCTAGCGTCTACACTGGTGGCCAGCTAGGAGCGAGCGGCAGCGGGTGGCCCTGCGCTGCACTCAGGCAGCCGAGGCGCCGAGCTTCGAAGAGGCACAGATGCCAGCAGGCAAGCAGGCAGCGGCAACCGATATGCATTGAGCCATAAGCGGTACTCCGTATAAGAAACTAGGTACTATCATTAATCCATTGTAAATTGTGTATCAATTAATTAGATAGAGATTGATCTCTGTTAGTGAAATCAATTGAATTGTTAATTGGTAAGTTATCCTGGAGTATGGAGTAAAAATTCTCCGTATGTGCTCTTCATGTGAAATGTAATCAGGTTAAAACTTCTTCTGTACCTTTTTGTTTGTTCAATTATATATTAAAAAAAACACAATTGTTATGTAGCATTATTACATATAAATATGATATGCATATATAGTTATACTAGTACATACGTCAGGTTTTGTATTTTTACATATCGATTCGCCCTAGCTCATATTTTTGGTTGGGTCCGCCACTCTGAAACTAAAGAGAACTGGGTTGAGCAATAAGGACTACTGATGGAGCTTAATATGGATGATCTTTTGGTTTACAAATCTTCTTTATTTGTTATTTTTCTACCGACAAAGTTGTTTTAGATGTTGCTTGAGCATTTTGAATTGATATTGTTTTTTGTGCTCCTTATTACATCGGCTACATCATTTGGTTTACTGTTAGCAAGGGTTCTAGCCTCCAATTATTTAGCCCCCCACTTGATCCATTTCTGGATTTGAACCGATGCCTTCTCTCCTTGGCGAAGAAGCCTTAGCTTTATTTAAATGGTTTGACTGCTGAGAGTTAATTTGTGCTGGTCCTTCCTTTCTTTGCTGTGAATGAGCTATCAATAAAATGTAATGTTGTTGCAGTTCATTTAAAAAAACAAACAAAGAAATTGTTAATAGTCAACTGAAACCCAATGCCTCAATTTACTGGATGTACTTTATCCATGCCTGTTAATATGAGACTGTCTCTGAGTGTGGTGCCTTTGATACTTGACTACGAAATTTCCTTCTCTGTTACAAAATTGGAGTTAATAAGTGTGTGTTTTTTTAGGAGTGGAGAATTGATGCTGGAGAAATGCAAGTTTGACAGAAGACCTCTTCAGGACTAGCAGTTCTTGACATCTACACGGCTCAGCGCCTGTTTCTTCTGGGGAAGAAAGCACAGCATTTAATTATGAAGAGCAGCAGTGGAAACCGAATCAGATTACAACCAATGTGGAGAAAAGTTGCCTATGGGGGAAGGCAGTCAGGATATGATGACAACTACACCGACGAGTCCTTCCTCGAGGAGATGGTTATGAATGCCAATGTCGTCAAGAGGGACCTTCTGAAAGTGATGATCGACTCTGTCTCCATATCACAGTATCTCTGCATTGTCGCTCTTGTGGTTTCTACATGGATCCTAACGCTGAACTTGGACATTGATGAATTTACTCTTCTCAAACTAGATGTTGGTCTTCTCCTTGTTGGGTTCTCGGTGCTCTTGCTCACAACTTGTCCATTCTCACTGAAGCTTCTGACAAAGTATGTCCTCAATATATCATTCTTCATAAGTGGTCTTTATGTTCTTGCACCAATTTATCATACCCTCACCAGGTCCATCAGTTCAGATTCAATATGGGCCCTTGCTGTATCTCTTCTGCTGGTTCATCTTTTCTTGCATGATTATTCTGGTTCAACGATAAGGCCTCCAGGTGCATTGAACAATCCAAAGTTAACTAGCAACATCTCCTTGAATGCATCGATAGTAGCCTCTGTCCTTGTGGCTTCGCGGCTTCCATCAAGGCTGCACGTCTTTGCAATCATGTTGTTCTCCTTGCAAGTCTTCCTCTTTGCACCCCTCATTACTTTCTGTGTGAAGAAATACCACTTTAGGCTTCATCTGCTATTCTCCTTTGCTCTGATGGCTGTGGCCCTGAGTGTCACATACCAGTTGCATCGAATGTTCTTCACTGTGTTATTGGCACTTCTTGTTTTTGTGTCAATCGTTTGCCCTTACTGGCTTATAAGGATTCAGGAATACAAGTTTGAGATCAATGGCCCCTGGGATGAAGCAAAACTCTGCTTTGATATAACTGAATAGCATTGTAAGGTTTTCTTGAATGATTTGTACTGAAGATTGGTTTGGTGGTATACGGTCATATATGGCTTGCAGCTAAGCCTTCTTAGGTGTTCTCATGTAAATGTATATACGCTTTAATGGATTATTGTGTTACCGAGACTAATTCGTGGCATGCTTCGACATGCCTAACGATCACCAATTCTGGTGTCACTGACAGTTTGGGATGTTGAAACGCTACTTTGTAAGCAAGATCTCCATTCAGCCTTTTGTTGACCGACATATTTGTGAGGCGAAAAGCTATTGTATTTGTGAATTGTGACTCCGGTTTTGTTTTCCTTGTTTGTGTATGTGAACATGGTGATCTTAAATGATGAATTGTCTTAATGATGATTTTTTTTGGTCACGACCAAGAAATCGTTGCTGAACCCGATGTGGCCCGATGATCCTTGGACAGTGAACAACTTAAATGTATGGTGTGAATGGAGTGCAGTTCTTTCTGCAGCAAGCTGAACATGCCGTTTGCGAATTGCGTTGCTGGATGCTGGTAAGAGTGCATTATGGTGACTGCGGCTGGACAAATCCAGGTTAGTGTGGTGTGTGTGTGTCAGTCTCACAGAGCCAGAGAGGTAGACACAGACACGACGGAGGCGAGAGCACGGCAATTCGATTCCCCATCGAAGAGGGGAACAAACAAGACACATCAAATCCCAAACCCATCGAATCGAGAAACGAGACGGGCTCGGTGTTTCCCTTCCGCGCGAGCTAGTAAGCAAACCCTTGCGGTTAGGGTTTCGTGGTACGCCGACCGCGAAGTACACCAGCCCCTGAAGTTCATCATCTCCGATCCGAAGCAAAAGTATTACCGCATCGACGTTTCTCCTTGTTATCTATCAACAGTCTGGATTCGACCCGTACTCCAGGCTTGCCATGGAGTCGAGTCCACGCTTGACAGTGAAAGCAGGTGTAAGCTTGAATGTACAGACACCACGGGAGCGTCAGGCTGTTACAGGATATAAGGCGGCGAAGAAGCATTGCATAAAAGAGAAAACAGGTGAGAGGACTCTGCCTTCTCGACAGGCACGGCACCCACCGGGCACCCAAAGGGCTGGCACCATGGCCAGGTGCATCACCAGACAGAAGCAGTCATCAGAAAATAATCCATCAATCTCCAGCGACACTCGCACTGGTCGTTCCTCGGTTAGCAATAGCAATGCTGTTGCCCAGCACTGCAATGAACCTGCTGCCGACAACAAAATACTACATCTTCCAGAGGAGATGATTAAACAGGTACAAGAAGCCGACCTTGTAATCCAGCAGCTGAATGAACTGGGCCTAGGAGTGGACATCAGTGATGAGGAGTTACAGTGTTATTATGAACAGCTGCCCTGTGAACATACTCGTGTTGACACTTCTCTTGAACTGGGCGATGAGCAGATCAAAAAGCTACAAGTTAACCATGCTTTGTGTCGTATCAAATATTACAAGGTTCCACTATATTCCTATCTACCATTACATGCTATATGTTCTGCTACATACCTTATACATTGATGTTGCTTGTCTGAATTAATGTTCTCTTGATCTGTTGAATATACGTATTGATTGCTTAACCTCCTGCTCGTTTTTAATTTATCGTAATGCTTACCAGTGATCTCATTATCTTCAGATGACACAAGAACGGCGCAAAAAAGAGCTTGCTTCTATATTGGAATATGATTGTTATCGATACCGCTCGAAGAAAAGCTAAAGTGCTTTTCCTCTTGAAATACTTAAAACACTATTCATGGTTATGCCAACAAGAAGTTTATGGCATTGCAGGACATGTTGTTTCACCTTGTTGGTCTTTATAGCTGGCCATTGCCTCCTTTCATGTTAACTCCTTTTTCCCCTGTTGAGAGTGGCAGATACTTATGGTTGGCTATAGATGAATTAGTCTAAAGGAAATTGAATTTGCTTCTCTGATACTTTTGCGCCCACTTTAGATGAAATGCCATTACTAGATTTTATGGGTAGCTCCATGGTTAATAATTCATCTATGTTTGTCATTAAAGTTTCTAAATTGCATGTTCTCCATCTACTTTTATGTAGGGTTGTTCTGAGTATATCCATTGGCATGATTACCGCGAGTATTTTCATAAGTATGAGATTGAACGAGAATATCTTCTTTTCTGGAAAGAGTTATTAAAGAAGCTTAAGGTATGAATCATAGACTATGTTGAGCACAGTCCACAATTTTACAGTGCTAACTCGTGTTCTGGTCTAACAACCCTTTTACATTGAACCAGTGGATGGAAGACTATTTAAACGTTGAGCGGACAACTCTTAAGGTAATTTTTACCATGAATACATACATTGACATTGTTTTTCTGTATTTGTATTCACCATAATAATTCTTGTCTTGTTTAGTGGAGAAGAATAAACAAAAGAGGAGAATCCCAAGCAATCAAGATTGCTACTGG
>CM041635.1:42716598-42729139 GCA_023333625.1 Bothriochloa decipiens | reverse complement strand
CGATCTTCTTCCCAAGCTTAAACTTGCCTCCGATCACGTGCTCCATCCCGGCAACCCCGCCGCACGATTCAGATTACCAACAACCGCCCCGCAGATCGTCCCCCGCCGATGGGGAGCGCTCACATTGCCCGTCCGCAGCAAGATTCGAGCCCGGGACGCCCGGGACCGAGGGTTTCCCCGGATCTCCCAGCCCAAGGTAGATTCCGCGCCGCGAACCGCGACGGAGCAGTCAAGGCCGGGCGGGCGGACGGGCGGGCGGGCGGCGGCGGCGGCGAGGCGGATCGAATTGGCGAGCGGGGGCGAGACGGCGAGGGATTCGCGTCCGTCTCTGATTTCCGGGGGATTTTAATTTGCGTGTGGTGGGGGGAGCGGCTCGTGAATAAAGGAAGCGTGGAGGGGATGGTTGGGACGCGGAAATTGTGGGAAACGGACGGGGGCTGGACAACGGATAGGAGGGAGGGGCACGGCGAGGATGCGCTCCCGTTTCTTTGTGCCTGCGGTCTCCATTTTCCTGATCCTTGTCGGATGCTTGTGTGTTGCCTTTTGCCCCGGGTCTTTTGTTGCGTCTGGTTTTCGTGCTTTCTCAGGGTTCTTTCTTTACGTAGATGCGTAAATCGTTTTTGAAACAAAGAGATGAGGAAATCGTGAATTGTCATTTAAAAGGTGCGCAGGAAAAAGAACGTCGAAGTGTTCATTGACGGCACTGTTTGGAAGTATATGAATTTCATTAAAAAAATTGGGGGCTACTAGTTCTCATGTGCCTGAAATTTAAGTTTTTTATAGGCAATAAACCGTGTCTATTAGATATTAATCTAACCATCCAGGAAACCAGCATTGTATACTTCTTTCTCTACATTTCTTGATCTCTTTTGTCCATGATGATTTCAAGCATCTAGATTGTAGAAAGCGTGACAAAATACATAAGAATGTTATAGAAATCAGTTTGTTTTTTACAAAAAAAAAAAGAATTAGAAAACTTTCCCATGTTCTAGATAAACCTTTTTTTTGCGACCAAATAGATCTTAATCTAAGGGCTTCCTTCTCTTCGGAGACACCTGATAATTTAACGGCTTCCTCAGCTTAATGTGCTCTCATACCAACATGCGTTGTGGCCGAGAGAACAAGATGAACTCTTAGTTTTGAAGTTGGATGAATTGGAGTTTCAAAAGAGAAGGACAGTGGTGGGATCAAAAGTTACTGTCTGTCCTCCTATTTACATATCTCCTATTTACATATGTGAAGTGTTGCATCTTGTTGAGACCATCACTCTTGGGTCCCTACATTACGGAAGCTCTAAGTCGACATGTTATTTTCGAAAAGAAAAATACTTTCATATGAGTTAATATTTCAATATTCTCATCAATTGTATAATTTCATAAAAAGTGTATATAACTACCGTAAGATTATCGTGTTCTAAATAGAAAAGAGAAGAGAAATACTAGGTACAAGCCGCTTTTTAGTAAAACCATGCAATGGTGCAATTGAGTTGCACCAATTCACATTCCATGAATCAGCCACGCCAAGTACCATAGTGTGACTCGACTGTTTGTATCCGCCACGGCGTTGCCCGGTCCCTTCTCACTTCTCTAATTTGAGCTCTAGCCACCCACCATGGCTCTATTCTATCTTCCACCCATGGATTTGCACATGCTTCATGAGACTTTTATCTATTTTTCATTATAAAAGAACAAAAGTATCTATGTGTCATTGAAAAAATGAGAAGTTTCCAGGTACCTTTGTATGAAAAAATTATTTAACCTATTAGAATAACTCCAAAAGCATAGATAAATTTGGATATGGAAATTGGCTCCCATATGTCTGGATGCAGGGTTGAGGTGGGTTGGGTTGGGTTGGACCTAGTTTTGAAGGTGTTTGGTTGGAGGAATAGTGGGTCGGGTTCGTCTCCTAAAGGGAATATTTTGTTAGATGCAGGTCGACCACATCCGTTCGAATCAAGCGGACGAGGTTCGACCCACTTCGCTCGACCGAAAGAAGGCATAGACGGATCGAGCGACCGAGCAGACAGCGGTAGCCAGTGGCGCATGGTCTGAGTGCGGCGTCGCATGGAGCCAGAGCCAAGCGCAGGGGCCGGGCGCCGCGCGAGGGCCGAGCTTCGCGAGCCAAGCACGGGGGCCGAGCATCGCGAGCCGAGCATGGGAAGATGGCGATGGGCTGCCCTGCAACCTAGGTGAGTAGAGGCGCACGAGAAGGGGGCTGGAGCGAGGCAGGGGTATGGGAGATTGTCATGCTAGGGAAAAAAGGCGGATGTGTGGGATGTGTTTGAGGCAGAGGAAAAAAGGCAGATGTGTGGGATGTGTTCGAGGCAGAGGAAGTGGTGCAGAAGGTGACATATAGGCCTCACTAGTCGATCACTTATCCCACTCATACAAACGAAAACAAAACGCTGAACTGGGTCAACCCAACTCATTCAACCAAACATGAAATGAGTTTACCCTATCCCAAGAATCTAGGTTGGGTCTGACCCATCCAAGATGAACCCGCAACCAAGCACACGCTAAAGCAGTTTAGCCATTTAAAACAAAAGAAGTCCCGTCTAAAATGACTTTCTATTTTCTTTAACATGCCGCAAGTCATTAGGCTTGAATTATACTGAAATTGAGTTTGCTTTTTGAGTCATGAAATTGTGCGTTGCTTATTGCCTCGGTTTATACATGTGTCTAAGGGTGTGTTTGTTTCTGATTCTGAAGCTACTGATTCTACTGATTTTTTACTATTCGTCTGTCACTATTCCTCACCTGATTCACCTGATTCATCTGATTCTGAAGCTGAAACAAACACACCATCGTTGTACTGATCTCTTCGTCTTCGGGTACTGTACCGACACGCGCGTCATCAGTGCCAAAGCTGCAAAGCAACACGATACTGCAGTAACCACAACTAGTAACCGAAATAACAGAGGATCAGCTCGGCAGGAACCGGGACCAGGACTCTCAGTTTGTACGTTGCAACCCCCGCCGTCCATGGCCATCCACCAGCTCCAGACTCTGGTAACAAGCTCCCAACACACACACGGTCCCGAAGCCGGCCGACGGGGGCTACGGCCGTGCGCCCGTGCCAGATGAGTTCGGCAAAGGCTGGTCCCGGCCAGTATTCTAGAACTACTAGTTGAGCCGCCAGCGGAGAGTGGTTAGCAGCCGTCCGACGAGATGTCTTTCGACCAGAGAAAGTACTCTGTACGTCTGTGTCACCCCACATTCAGTTGATTAATGAAGTTGCTATTGTTTAATCAATGCTCCTAACAGACTGACGTATCCAGAGACGATAACAACACATTACCAAAGAGCGAGCGAGTCCATTGAAAATTACGCACAGCTCCGCTCCGGACCTGTCGTTGTCGCTGTGCCGTAGAGCCGTAGAGGCCGCGGCAGCGGCAGCTGCACGAGGTGACCTGAACCTCCACGCTGTGCTGCTATAAAGCGAGCCACGGTGCCTCCAGTCCTCCACTGTGTCTGTCTGTCCACTTCCCTCAAGCTCAGCCGCAGCACACGCGAACCAGTAGTCCAGTACAACACCTCACACTCGTCACCGGGAGCCAGGACAGCAGGTGGCCGCCATGGGCGCGGGCGACAAGCGGGGACACCCTCTCCTGCGGGGAGGAGGCGCGAAGAGGGAGCCGTACACCCACGGGTTCTCGGCGTCCCAGATGGCCGCGCTCACCGCGCTCTGCGGCGCGCTGGTGCCGTCCCTGCCGCCGGACAGCCGGATGAACGGCCACCACCACCACCACCCGCCGCAGGAGGACGGCGGCCGCGGTGGGTGCGACGTCGACGGCGAAGGCAACAACAACAGCAAGGCCGTCGAGGAGTTCCTCCTGGCCTCGGCCGCCGACCCGCCGGTGCCGGGCGAGGTGGCGGAGCTCATGTCGCGCAAGTGCCTCCCCGAGGCGCTGGCGCTGGTGCGCGCGGTGCTGTGGCTGCTGGGCACGCGGCTTGGCTCGCTGGCGCTGTGCGGCGCCCGGCCGTGCCTGTCGTGGCGGTTCCCGTTCGTGCGCCGGTTCGACGAGCTGCCCCTGGAGCAGCGGGAGGCCGCGGTCCGGCGGTGGAGCCGGCAGACCCTGGTCCCGCCGCTCCGCATGTTCTTCGTCATCGCCAAGGTGTTCTGCCTCTACGTCTTCTACTCCTGGGTAAGCCAACGCCAAGCCCACAGCTTCCAATCATTCTAGTGGTCCGCCGCCGGGCACCGGCGCCGCGGGGGAAACACGTACACGCCACAGTGGCTTTCGCGTCGGTTAGCCGCCATCTGCTGCTGCCTGTGACGCTGTCCGTCCGCTAGCTAGCTGCACTGTGCACTACTGTATAGTGGTAGCATCGAGCACGGGATGAGCCGGCCCGGCCGGCCCACCTATCGATGAGGCTAACGCACGCATGTGCGTGCGTGCATGATCGGCGACGCCACTAGCTGCTGCACGTCTTGTTTCCGCCTACTAGACCCATACTATGCCTGAGTCCGTGACGCTGCGGCCGCGCTGCATCTGCATGTGCACGACCAAGGACCACAGGCAGGCAAGGTCTGGGGTCTGCGCCTCTGTCACTCAGATCGTCGTCGTGCATTCGTCGATCGACACTCCACAGGCAAGGTCTGCGGTAGCTGTAATTAGTTAGTTGATTGTCGTCCTCAGTCGATTGTTGTCGATTAGTTGGCGTCAAGTAAAATATGGAAGAAAAAGAGAGTCGTCTAGAGTCGAAGCACAGGAAGGGGATCAGATAGTGATTTTTTCCAAGATGGATGGCGTCTAATGTCCCTCAGCTTTACTAGTACTATCTTCTTGGCGATTTTTGTCAGCGGACACCACAAAAATACATATTATGCTCATACACACCGCCAAGCGAAGGATTTGCCCAAAGACATTGTAAATTCGTGATTCTTTACCTGAATACACTGCATCGATTATTTTAATCGTTTTTCACTTTAAAGGTGAGAGAAGGTACGCGAAATGTCCAGAATACCCTCGTCTTCTACCTCCAGCTCCTCACTGATATTTGAGCAAGGCTGAGCAAGGTAGCAACGCAGGGGCCCATGCCCGACCGCCGCTACCCCTGTCCGGCCGTGCGGGCCAGGCACCCTTCGCTTGCGCCGTCGCGCCGCCCGGCCAGCCCGCCCTTCGCCGCTCCCTCCACCAGCAGACGGCCACGTCGCCCCCTCCCCGCGGCCGGCCGCGCCGCTCCCTCCTTGCTCCCTCCGCTGGCGGCCGCAACGAGCACGACAGGCGCATGGACGGCAGCGGCGTGGACGCGAATCAGAGCTTCCTCGGCGAGCGCGAATCAGACGTCAACGGTGTGCTACGGCAAAATTTAGTGCATAGCTAGAGGTTGAAGACAAGGGCAATTGAGACATTTCCTCTACCTTCTCTCTCTTCAAAACTGAGAAATGAATAAAATAATCGTCACGGTGTGTTTGAGCAAATAATCACGAATTTACGGTGTCTTTGGGTAAACTCTTCCGTTGGCGGTGTGTGCCAGCCAATTTTGTGTTTTTCCAGTGTCTCGTGGCAAAAATCGCCTATCTTCTTTTACCCTGGAAATCTTGATGATGACAACCTTTTTTTGGAATCATATTGATAATGACAACTTGGAAAGGAACATGCTATAACTTTTGTCTGAAGATCGCTTGTAGTGAACGCAAGCAGGAATTGTAAGATCAATGGTGATATCAGCTGATCAACGAACCCCGACAGGGACGCATCACGCATAGGTTCATGTTCCATGTGTTTTTTTTTAATTCAATCCTAATTATCCATGTTGTGTGTGTTCTTGCCCTGCAGACCGATGAGAACTCAAAGAATCCGCACTGGCGCGCGATCGGGTACAGCCCGCCCCTGGCCGACGACGAGCCGGCGCCGGCTGAATCAGACCTTCCCGAGAGGCGTCCCCTCGACGACGGCGTCGTGGAGACGACCAAGGAAACCGACGGATCACTCCCGGCGTTGCTAGCGGCGAAGGGCCTCACGGTGGCCGATGACGCGGCGCGGAACGTGTGCAGGGTCGAGTGCGACGTCGCCATCGTCGGCTCCGGCTGCGGCGGGGGCGTGGCGGCAGCGGTGCTCGCGGGGGCGGGGCACAAGGTGGTCGTCATCGAGAAAGGAAACTACTTCACGGCCGTGGAGGCGCCGTCGATGGAGCATCTCTACGAGGGCGGAGGGTTCGTCAGCACGCTCAACGCCAGCGCGCTGCTCCTGGCAGGCTCGACGGTCGGCGGCGGCACGGCGGTGAACTGGTCCGCCTGCATCAAGACCCCCGACGACGTTCGTGGGGAGTGGGCGCGCGACCAGGGGCTCCCTCTGTTCGCCACCGACGAGTACGCCGCCGCCATGGACAAGGTGTTCGAGCGGCTCGGCGTGACGGCCGGGTGCGCGGAGGAGGGGCTCCAGAACGAGGTCCTCCGCAAGGGGTGCGAGAAGCTCGGGTACAAGGTGGAGTCAGTGTCGAGAAACTCGTCGGAGGGGCACTACTGCGGCAGCTGCGGGTACGGCTGCCGCACCGGCGACAAGCGCGGCACGGACACTCAGGGACGAAGCTAGAAAAAATTTTAGGAGGGGCTGAACAAAAATTATGCAAGCGCTTAGCTCTACGATGGCCTATCATAATAGATAAATATATAATAGCATAAACTAGTCTTATATCGGAAACATTGATTAACGATAAAATTATCAAAATACCTCATGAAAAATAAAGGAAGCAGTTAGGCTGGGCTCAAGCCCGCCCCGCCCGGCCGCTGGCTCCGTCACTGTTTAGTTCAGTGAAGCAACGCATTCACATCAAACTGCATATATATATATATATATATATATAATAGGGCAAAAAACATCTCAGACCCTCCTATTCTATACATATATACATGAATACGTGAAATTTTAAGAGCTCAAAAGAAAAAATATACGTGAACTTTTAAGGAGAGGCTTCCTGGGGCTTCATGTGCCTGGGAGCGGTAGGTGGGGCGCAAGCCCGCCCCGCCCGGCCGCTGGCTCCGTCACTGCGGTGAGCCGCGGCGCGGTCATCCTCACGGGGTGCAAGGCCGAGAAGCTGCTGCTGGAGCGTACCGGCACTGGCGGCGCCGACGGCAGAGCGAAGCGATGCGTCGGCGTGGTGGCGAGGAGCACCAACCCGGCGATCACGAGGACGCTGGAGGTGCTCGCCAGGGGACCGTCTCGGCGTGCGGATCGCTCCTGACGCCGGTGCTACTGCGCGGGAGCGGCCTCAGCAACCGGCACATCGGCAAGAACCTCCACCTCCACCCCACGGCCCTCGTGTGGGGCTACTTCCCCGACACCATGCCGGACCTCAAGGGCAAGATGTACGAGGGCGGCATCATCACGTCCCTGCACAAGGTGGAGGGCGCTCTGGGCGCGCCGGCCCACGCCATCCTCGAGACGCCGGCGATGGGCCTGGCCGGCGCAGGGACGCAGTTCCCCTGGGTGTTCGGGAGCGACATGAAGGAGCGGATGCTCAGGTACGGCCGCACGGTGCACCTCTTCTCCATGGTGAGGGACCGCGGTTCCGGCACCGTGCACGGCGAGCGGCGGGTCGCGTACCACCTGGACGCCACGGACCGGGAGAACATGCGCGAGGGCCTGCGCCGCGCGCTGCGCGTCCTGGCGGCGGCGGGCACGGCGGAGATCGGCACCCACCGCAGCGACGGGCAGCGGTTCGCGTGCAGGGGAGCCACGGAGGCCGCGCTGGAGGAGTTCCTGGACGGCGTGGACGTGGTGCGCACGGCGCACCAGATGGGCAGCTGCCGGATGGGCGCCACGCCCCGGGACGGCGCCGTGGACGCGCGCGGCGAGAGCTGGGAGGCCGAGAGCCTGTACGTGTGCGACGGCAGCGTCCTGCCCAGCGCCGTGGGCGTCAACCCCATGGTCACCATCCAGTCCGTCGCCTACTGCCTCGCCACGGGCATCGCCGAGTCGCTCAGGCGCGGCGCGGTTCCTGAAGAGATCAAGTGATACCGCACCCGTGTCATGGAAATGCTGCAGAATAGCTCTAGAGTGATTCACTATTCGTGTGGTGGAGAATAATAAGAAATGGCAATGAAACAGATTTTTTTATCTTTTCATCTTGTGTATTCTGCTTTGCTCGCCGTCGCCGCACATTATTCAGTTTGCCGGCACAGGGAGTCTGAAGAATCCATTTGATACTAGTACTGTTTTTTGTGGAAGAGATCTCTGTTACCGTGAGTTTCATGCTCGTTAGAAACGACACTGAAAATTTGTTCAGGGTTTGGAGGTGCCGGCAGACCCTGCATGCGCGGGAACAGTGAGGCATACCGCACCCGTGTCCGTGTGGCCGCCCATGTGATGGCGCCCTTGCCTGTGCCATTGGTCTGCGTACGTCGTCGGCACTGATCACATTTAGTACGCACGAAGAGACGAACCAACAAGCTGTAGCTTAGTACTCGTCCAATGAATTCGTAGAATGGGCAAAATGAAGATGTTGGTTTGGACCTCCCCGCCGACGCCGAGCATGGGATCCCATGAATGCAGGTAGCTTTCAACGACATGCATGAACCGCTCGCTGATCCCTGGAGCTACCCATGACGGGAACTCTCCAACGGCGTACGAAGCAATCAGAGAGAGGGGGCTGGCCGGGCTCCCAGATGATCGATAGCGACCATTCAGTGTCACACTGAAAAATCGATAATGAACGGGCAACCCATCCACACGGTCCACCGCCAGATGCGAATTGCGATGGCATCAGGGTTTGCTAACATCTAGTGTACTGTACATATTCCGGGTTAAGTCCCATTGATAAAGGATGTATAGATGATAAAGTACTCTTTCAGTTCTTGTATATACTTATTTGCAAATTCAGGGTGGTTCGATATTCAGTGGGCTTATTGGTCTCAACGCGGACTACGTGCTGGATGTTCTCAGTCTAAGCGAGTCTCATCGCTATCACCCTTTTGCCTAACTGCTACTAGTAATTACGTTATGTAGTTCTGCTTGCTCGCCTGGCCGCACGTAATTACGTTATTTAGTTCGCCGGCACAGCGAGCCACAGAGTGTCTTAAGAATCCATTTGATAGTTTTTCTAAGGACGCCAAAAGTTTTGCCTCTATTTTTATTAGAAGAAACAAAAAACAAACGACTTTACAGACTCAGCCCAATTAAATCAGAATCCATTTGATCCATGCTCGTTTAGAAACGTCATGGAAAGTTTGTGGAAGCTAGCTGTAACGTGAACTGTGCTTTCTTGCTAGAATATAGCTAGCTTTAATGTTCATAATTTGTTCTAGAATATACCAGTTATTAACACAAGCTTGTGTGTTGGTTACTGCATCGCAGTCGCAGCTGCATGCCTGCCTTTGCCTGCACGAGATCAGGAAAGCACAAGCAGGAATGCGCATGCAACCAGCATTGCAGTCGTCTCACATGATTGCAACAATAAAATTTTAGTCGCAAGTCAAATGGCACCAGGCACGCTATCAGTTTATTTTAGTGTCACGATACTGTTGCCAGACAGGCAGGTCCTCATCGGCCACGCGCCAATAATAAGCAGGATGAGGACGTCCTCGCCGCTTGCAGGCAAAAATATTAGAATCTAGAGGTTGATTTACGCATCTGATAACCAGCAGTTGGATGTTCTGGTGTGCTAAGTTCGGTTTGGACTACTCACGATTCCATTTTTATTTTTCACCAACACTAAAAAACACTACAGCTACAGGTGCTTGGGCAGCTCCAGGGTATTATTCGTCTATTTTGCATGACAAATTCAAACTCCAACGCACTAGTGTATTCGTTGATTTTGCCTGAAAAATTAAATGCCATTTTCAGTGATTGGCGGCTCAAAATGTAGACTAGATGTACCAGATGAGAACTTTGCCTTTATTCAGATCGTTGGCTGCCTTGCCTGGATTTTTTCAATGCAAGACTCCAATTATGACATTTATTCTTTCTAAACAATTGTTATTGTAACCTGCAGAAGTTACTTTCTCTGGATGGTGACCAAGAAGATTTCAGATGATTTTTGTAACTTCGATGAAATATTTTTGCTTCCGTTGTGCACCATGCCTCAGTGTGTGTCTTCTGATGGTCAATCCCATTATCCTTGAGTTCTTTTTTATTCTCTGTATTCTTTTTTTTTTACAACAGTATTCTCATTATCCTTGAGTTACCGAGGAAAGGAGGGCAAGATACTGCAAGTTTCTGTATCGTGTCCAAAACCGGATGTAGACGTAGAGATAACAGGCCGTGCTGTTGGGCCGCACCGTGCAGACTGCCGAAGTGCTGAGCGAAGTTGAAAGCCGCTTGTTCAAAAAAAAAAAAGTTGAAAGCCCGACATGAAGCGATCTGATTCCGAACCAAACAGGCCTAGGGCCACTTCCTGAAAGTGGCGTCCGGCGTTGCAAATCAGAAGTCCCTCGATTTCCTGCAACCTGCCTGCGCGCGGGAAATTTAACTTTTGGACGAGTTTTTGCCGCCATTAAGAACGCCACCTATCTAAATATCATCCTTATGGTTGTCCTTACACAATTACCACTAGAAAAAGTTTTAACAACGCTACTAACATTTTTGCCCATGTGGCATACTAGGCACGCATGACACGCTGACGCACAGTCAGTAATTAGTGCATGTAAAATGTCCTTGCTGCCCATGGCCATTTCTCGCTCCAGGCACACGCTCGTCTTCTCTCTTTCTCATTTCACCCCCTCACCACAATCTTTTCCAGCTCGACGCCACCTCCTGCTCCACCTCTTGGGATCTAGGACCGTGGGCACCAAGGTCGTGCAAGCGATTTCACGTGCATTAGCTGACTGGGTGCCAATGTGTTGTATGAGCGTGGCATGCCACCTACACAAAAAATGATAAAAAAGCATTGTTTGCTTTGTTGAAATATTTATGAAATGGATGTTGATTTAGATCCTGTTTGGTTCCACTAAGACTAAAACTAAAAACTAATTTTTAGTCTCTAGATTGTCAAACATAGGGACTAATAGTCCCTACGTATAGTCCTTGGAACCAAACACGCCCTTTTCACGAGAAAAAAAATATTCCTTCTTTGAGAAATACTTGTACAGTTCAACAGAACATGTTAGGGGTTGTTCGGTTGCCCGCATGAGGCCATACATGGCCCATGGGATACAACTAAGCCTAGTTTGGTTGCCTGCATCTCTCCGCTGGCCAGGCTCCCGTCGTGCAAAACAACCCCTCGGGCCTGGCTGCCGAGGAACGGCCGAATCGAGCGTTCCTCCTCATCCTGGCTCTCGTCGTGCTCCTCCTGTGCTCGCGCCTGGCTCCCTCCGTGCGCGTGGAGATGGCGCGAAAATCCTAGGGTCACCGCCCTCGTTCCCGCGCATCACCGCCCTTGTTCCCGCCATTCGCCGCCCTATATATCCTCCTCCCCTCCTCCTCCCTCTCTTTTTCTTATCGCTCCCCATCTGCACCGCCGGTAGGTCTTCGTCTCCTCTCTCTCTCGATCTGCCACTGGTTGATTGGAGGTGTTCTTGATTGATTCGATCTGTTGCCGGTTTCGTGGATCAGCCCCCAACTCCAAGCAAGTGAGTTTTCTCCATCTCTTTCCCCATTCTTTCTCTCTGATTCGAAACCCTAGGTAATGAGATGTTTTGATCTGAGATGCAGGAACGCCAGATCTGGTTTCTTTGCTGCTCTTGCGGTAAGAACCCATGTTCTTCATGTTTTTTATTTTTTGGGGGGCTTTACGTTGTAAAAAACTAATTTTTGTATGGTAATGTAGTTGTTTTTGCTTCTGTGCTTGCAGATCTGACTCCTGTCGGTCGTTGTTGGGACTTTGCCGGTGGTGCTGCTTGTTGATGTGGGTATTTTTCACATCTCTTCCCCCTCTCTGCCCCCCTAACTGTATTGCGCGATATTGAGTCTTGCGGTCTTGTTGGGACTGAGGTTTTGTCCACAGTCTTGGATGTGTGTTGATGATGAAACTATTTTACTGAGCTGTTGGCTAAACTCTATGATGATGAGATGATATGTTCTGAGCTGTTGCCCCTAGTCTATGATGATGAACAATAATTTCTGAGCTGTTGCCCATAGTCTATGATGATGAACAATAATTTCTGAGCTGTTGCCCATTGTCTGTGATGATGAACAATAATTTATGAGCTTTGTTATTTTCTATGTTATTCACTGTTTGTTGCTTAGAGTCTGTCCTTAAAAATCTTTCTTTTTCTAGATGGATATGGAACAAAAAAGAAGGTTTCTGATTGCTAGAGCTGGTGCTTTTATCTTTGCTATGTATGCCCTGCTGCTTGCTAGACTCAGAGTGCTTAGGTGTGAGAGGCCTCAAATCAGTTATGGTCCAATGAGTCTTAGGGATGAGGAGAGGCAAAGAAACTTGAACTTAATTTTCAACTATAATGACATAGAGTGTGTTAACATGCTTCGCATGAGAAGAGCCCCCTTTTTCAGTTTGTGCACCCTGCTTAGAGACAGAAAACTTGTTGCCGACAACATTAATTCTTGTGTTGAAGAGCAAGTTGCTATGTTTCTCCACATTGTTGGTCATAACCAACGATTTAGAGTTGTCAAGAATAACTGGAGAAGGTCTATAGAGAC
>CM041635.1:42669768-42714869 GCA_023333625.1 Bothriochloa decipiens | reverse complement strand
CTGAGGCAAATGGACATGTGCTGTGATGACATACTCTATGTGATACTACACTTTAACTGAGGCAAATGGACATGTGATGGTTCAATGTATTTGACACTACACTTCAACTAGGCTATGGCTGATGGAAAGATGATCCCTGATGACCTTGTGTTCCCTGTTGTGGATGGTTTTGGGGCTGCTGAGGGTGTGCATGTTGATGCTGCTCAGGGTGGTGCTACTGAGGGTTTTATTCCAGCTGCACAGGCTCTGGCTCAGCAGAGGGCACTTCTTAGGTGGACTGATCCCATGTCTGCCTTCATGCTAAGGCAAATGTGCCAGATCATCTCCACAGGGGTGAGGATTGACAAGGGGTTCAAAGAGGTGCATCTGAACAAAGTGGCTAAGGCACTGTAGGAGTTTTGTAGCAATGCTGTCAGTGGTACCCAGGTGTATAACCACCTGAGGAAGTGGAGGCAGAGGTGGGTGAAACTGTCCAAGCTGAGAGAACTGAGTGGAGCTCAATGGGATGAAAACAACTCCATGATAGTGCTTGAGGAGGAGCACTACAATGGGCACACCAAGGTTAGTACAAATTTGAGCTGAGTTGTTTAACACTTTCATTATTGCTGTTATTCTGATCATTATGGACTGATCAAACTCATTTGTTGGTTGCAGGACCACCCCAATGATGCATACTTGCTCAACAAGCCCATCCAACACTACAAGAAGATGATGGTCATATTTGGCAATGGACAGGCAACAGGGAAGTGGGCTATGGACAGCAATGAGGCACTTGGTGCTCCATCTGGCTGTGCTAAGAGCTCCTTGAAGACTGAGGCAACACAGATCCTCAACAGTGACAACATTGACACATGTAGCACAGCCAAGGCTGAGATTGTAGTTGGTAGCAAGAGGAAGAGGTCCCTACTAGGAGAAGAGGATGTGGTTGTGCTCAGTGGTATGTCTGAGGCAGTCAAGGAGGTGGCCTCTGCTATTAGGTCCACCAATGTTGAGGACTGTCGCCCTGATCTCTATGGTGCAATCATGTTCATCCCAGGCTTCACTGAGGAGGCCCTCATGTGTGCTTATGGCCATCTGCTAGACAACAAGGCACTGGGGACATCCTTTGTGCAGTGATCTGACTCCCATAGGGTGCTGTGGCTGAGGGGTCACTTGGCCAAGCACTACTACATGTGAGGCCCTCACAGCTTGATGGTTGATCCTTTTGTGCAGCTTAGGATGGCTGTTTTCTGGTGTGCAGAGGTGGTTTCTTTTGTGCCTAACTACAGCTGGTGGATGTAGAGTGGGCTGATTACTCTTTTGTGCAGTTGATGAGATAGAGATCTTTACTAACACTAACTTATAGTTAGCGTGTTACATAACCCTGCACCTAATACCTTAGATGAACCTAGCTGGTGGTGTGATTTGAGCTGGTGGACTGATTTGAAATTTATGGCAGTCTCACCAAGTGTCCATTGCCAGTGATGTGAACTTGTGGCAACCTACTGCCTGTTATTTCATTTAGCCTTATCAATCTGAGAACATGTCCATTTGCCTATGATGTTTCTTGTCATGTCTGAGAGCATGCCCATTTGCCTGTGATGTTGTTTTATTCAATCTAAGCACTTGTCCATTGCCTGCTATTCAGGTGCTTGCTGATTAAGCAGCAACTCCTGCTAACCTAAACCTGGATTCTTTACCTTAGCTGGTGCATCTCTTTTTGCTTGTGTTCACATTGATGTTGATGAACTGAGCTTATACCTTGTGCCAATGATGATTTTTTATATACTGAGTTAATGCCTTATGCCAATGATGTTTTGGTCTGAGTATTTTTCCAATGACTCATGCCAATTCTGAGCACATGCCTCATGCCAAGACACCATCACCCTCCCTCTATTTTGTTCATCTTGCTTATTCTGCAAATGAAGTATATTTCTAAGCTCATGTCTAAGTCAGTGATAATACTGTTTTATTAATCTGAGCACTTTTCAATGCCAAAGGCTTTTGCTTTTCATGGATGAAATTTACAACTGCAATACATTTTCAATTGCTAATGATAGTGTGCAATGATGATTTTATTTTTTTATGCTACAACTCTCTGATAATTTTTTTTTTATGATTCTACATTTTGACCTGAGGCTTTGGACATGAGCAATGATGATTCATCTCAGTTTAAGATGTAGTATTTGCTCGCTAATGATTTTTTTATGATACTACAGTTAAAGTTGTAATTATTTTAGTTATCACTCTAATAATAGGGTTCATAATTTAGAACTTGATGTAAACTTTCATTTGGTGTGTGACTGAACTAGATAGTGGTATTGTTACCACTTCATGCAAGAGGTGAGTAGAATAACTTATATGCAGCCAACCAAACACCCATGCCTGTATCTGAGATTCAAATACAGCTGTAACCAAACACCTTCTCGGCTCAGCCTGGTTAAAATAATGCATGCAACCAAACACTACCCTTTGTATGTATTCGGCCTGGGCAACTGTTGCCTGGCTGGCTAAAACCAGACTGGCTGGGTTCATACGACAACCAAACACGCCCTTAAAATCTCTCTTATTGTGCAAGTGTAGGTGGCAAAAACTTAAATCAACCAGGCGAGCAACTCTCCTGCGCCCGCCTCGACCCAGACCTAGGCCACGCGGGCGGCGGGCCACTGCTGCCTGTGCGCTTTACCTACGCTCCATCCGCTGCTCGCCCCGATCGAAGGCAGCGACGAGGCGAGCAGCCCACCTCCGGCCGCCTCGAGCCAAACCTAGGTGACAAGGGCCCTCCGTCCGATGCTCGGCCCGATCGCAGGCGGCGACGTGGCGAGCAACCTACCTCCGGCCGCCTCGAGCCAAACCTAGGCGACGCGGCGCCTCCGTACTCCGTAGCGACTCCAGCGAAGGGCACCAGAGGAGAGGCGACGACGACTACTGACCCCGACGAGGTCGACGTCCATCCTTCCATTCCGTTCACATCGATCTGCTCGCTCGCTGATTTACGGTAAACTGCTCGTTTCCCTT
This sequence comes from Bothriochloa decipiens, assembly GCA_023333625.1. Taxonomy (NCBI): domain Eukaryota; kingdom Viridiplantae; phylum Streptophyta; class Magnoliopsida; order Poales; family Poaceae; genus Bothriochloa; species Bothriochloa decipiens. Next base: position 42,711,872 of record CM041635.1, on the reverse strand, counting down.
GTGCATCGTGCTTATTTCCTCACAGTTTAGTGTCGAGTCCTGCGAAATTTGTAGTGGTTTCTGTTCAATTTGTAGTGGTTTCAGTTCAGTTATGAGTCATGATTTGGTCTAGTGCAATTTTTGTTAATGTATAATCTGTGATATGTTAGATGGGAAAGGCAGAAAAATGCACTACACAGTGGGATCTCTTGCTGCCGGGGTTTTTAATGAAATGTAAGTAGAAGGAAAACCAGGTCATTTGTAATAACTAAGGCTAATGGATACCTATTGATAGTGCAACGATAGTGTAGACCCTCTTGAAAAACTAAACTGTAGAACCATTATTGCATAACATCTATCATATATTGGCATTTGAGTATTCATTTTTTATTGCTAAATTTATCACTTTTTGCTTTAGTTGGCAAGCAGCCAGCAAAGCAAAGAACTAGGTGGAGTTAAGCTCAAGGTATGATAGAAATGGCATTAGATCTATGTATTTTTTGGTACACTGACCGTGTGTTGCTAGGTGGGCCTCAATTTCTTGGTTTTTTTTGGCAACTCTCAATTTCTTGGCTCATGGGAACTAAAAAATTTCTTAGGTGTCGGTTGCTACGAGCTCATAAATCCATGTCATCTCAAATATTTCCCAGTACACATAAAGCAATGCCTTGTGCTCATGTTGGTTTTCACATGCAAATTTCTACAATGTACGTCCTTTGCTATGGTCATATATATGTAATTGATTTCTTAAGAATAATATAACATTCTAATTCCTAAATTGTCTGACCTTTGCTATGGCTAAATTTCACTCAGTTCAGACATTTTTTTCTATACAAATTCAGCGTACTTTATGATGATTGACAAGTGCATTCATTCATCACGTTTTTCCTTGTTCAAAATCAGTTTCACAGTTAGAATTAACCCAACAGTTCAATTATTTGAGTGCTCTACAAAATTATTACTGCAGGGCAATTTCATTCATATCAGTACCTGTCCTTTTCTATGAAAAAGTTGCACAAATCTTATTTGATCATGGTCTTGAAAAAAAAATATTCTCAGGTGATCATATATTCATCACCCTTATTCTCCTTTATAAAAGATGCATAAGCATGATGTTCCCTTGTAGTGGCACAGCAGATGATGTTCCCTTGTAGTGGCAGAGCAGATAGCCCCTGCCACTCCTTTCAATGCTCCATGAGAAGCCTGTAAACACATGATGGCTAATTTGTAGACTGTTCGAGAAAATGTTGGGCCCAGAAAAGATATGCATAAACAAAAACCTTGCTTAACCATGTTAGGCCCAGGGGAGTGGGACTGAAGGGGTGGGCGATAGGGGCCATAGGAGTCTAGAGGCAAGCTGAATGGGGTGTGTGAACGATCCTCGACGGTCTTTTTTTAGTACTAAGAGATAGTGCGCTTAGTCAGAATGTGCAATCAAATACAATCCTTGCATTGCCGACGCTACAACACAGCTAGTAGTTCTGTAGAGCTTCCGCCATACTAAGCAATTAATCTCGCTTCCGCCATACTAAGCAATTAATCTCTCTGCAATAAACAGATGTAAAGGCCATTTTTTAGGATTATTTCCAATTCAAACTAAATAGTGACGAATCAGCAGTGTAGGGTGTCGGGTACCTGCAATGGAGGATCTTTGATGGAATGGTTTGTGATCAGTTTGATGCCATGAGATGCCCTTTCTTCAGTAGAATGAGTTCTGCTTGTTTGTATTCTCCCAAGTTTGCATGATTAACGATGGGATCATTGATCAGCTACACAACCTTACAGAGCACACTTTCACTACCACACCTAGTAAATGTGCAGTCCCTGCAAAAACAGTCAATAACACATAAGCTTAGAAATGTGTTGGTCTGATAAAGAACAGAATTAGAAACTATTTATGGTTTATCTCTCACACTGGAGATTTAAAAGGTCATTTAGCCATGCATGGCCAAACCATTTGAACGAAGTCATTGTAATTTTCTACAATATCAACATTAGCTCTGACTGGAGACCACTACACAAGAATTTTTGAAAACAGAAGAAGAAACCTTTCAGCATGATCCTAGGTCTGTGCCCTGTGCGTTGCCATGTGCCAAAAACATCATAACCAGAATACGGACAAACAATCAAAATGACATTATGTTTAAATTCCTATCATGATGCCAGTGCATTAAATTTTTTATTTTCTTAACTATTATTGTTGTTCTGTAGGCACAAGGAATCCAGTTCAAACAGTGCATTGAAATTTCAGAACGTGCTTCTAGAGGTACACGAATTACATTCAAAGAGATAAAAGGAACAGTGGTCCAAAAGTTCTGTAGCCCAGCCTCAGGTAAATTCATATATAGTCACAAGGTTTTATGAAATATAGTCTGATACTCTTCTCTCTTTGCACTCTGATAAGTTAGATCTCCATGTATTAACCCGGCTTTCTTATGTGTCACGCAAACTACTGGTATCATCATGCATTGTTATTTGTTAAACATGGGCAATCTTCAAGTTACTGTCTCATCAAGTAGCTGCCTGATTTTCTTGGTTTCTAAAGGACTGTATGCTTGTTGATTTGATTGGCTGCTTGTTTCCTTAGATTAGGTGCTATTTCTCTCTTATAGGTGGCATGATTCTACCTTACTGATTTCTCATTGTCTTGATGACATGTGCTGTGTCTTTGGTCTGGTTGGTTGTGTTCACTAATCAGTAGTGTTTACTGAAATCTGACTACCACATACTAATGTTTTTGGATTTGTTGTCTTGCTGTTGAAATTTGATCCAATGGTCATGTGAAACCACAGAGTTTCCACCAACTAAGCAACCTAAGGTCAGCCAAAAAGCGCAACTCCTATTTTTTATGATTGTCACATTAGTGATTCTGTGTATAAATTTTTTATAGTCCCATCAGCTGTTGTTCCATTTTAAGAATGGTCATCATCCTGTGTTCACTGGATATCATAGGAAACTAAACTTCATCTTTAATCTATCCTGTTTGGGAGATGTTCGATTTTTCACCATAATTCAATGATACGGATTACTATGTTTGTTAATTTAGGCTTCGGAAGCTAGGAGTGAAACATTATTTTGTGCAATTTTGTGTCATGTACATTATTGGCTTGTTTTTTATTTCCTTTTGCATTTCATAAAAATACATAGGGGGCTTACACCTATGTCTACTAACAAAGTTTTCAATGCATTGTCTAACCATGAATCTGTTTTCCCTATACAGTTCTTCTAATACTATCAGTGTACAAGGGGGTTCTGGTAGTTACCATGGCTACTAAGTCAGGTATTGTCTCTTACTCAAGTATAATAATGTATTCCTAGGCCAAAATGCAAATACCATTCCTTCTGGTATGTCAAAGAAGTGAACACTAGCGAGTAGGAATGTAGGAGTATATATATTATGTTTACTGACGTTAAAAAATTATCCACAAGAGAAGCATGTGAATGTCTATGTTTGCATAGAACTATCTAGACATAATTGAGTCTTGACCAAAATTTGTATATTCTAAAAATTGTTTTGCAGAATTTGCATCATTTCAAATGGAAAAAGCTGCAATTCGTGAACTACCCCACAAAATTGGGGTACATTGCAAGCTCAAAGATCTCAAGATACGACCTATAGACTTTGATGGTAACTTCTTAAGATTTCATGAGGGTATGTATGAAATTGGTAGAGAGGAATCTCTGTGGAAAGCAAAATGTCTCATTAACAAGTGGTCTAAAGTCAATCCAATTCAAATTTCTGGATTTTCTTTAATGAATGTAAGAAATCAGTCCATAATCACCCTAGAGAACTATTATGAGGAATCAGGACAGGCAAGAATCGTGCTATCTTGGGTAGATGGTAGTCTGACATCATGGCTAAAGAATGGAGGCTACAAAAAAGCCTTCAAAACTGGAATACAAATGCGTGGAAGTGTCCCGACACAAGCCTTTCGATGTATCATAATGTAAGTCAGTTCATCTTTAGCCTTTAAGTTTCATATATTTGGTTTACTTTGATTCATATGCTGCATGTGTAGTTCTTATCCACTGATCAAAGTAAAATGTCAATATATATATATACACACACTGCTAATGGCATGGTGGTCCATGACCCAAGGATACCGTGCAACAGCCAACGGTTCATCTCTGACGTCACCAGTGACTGAGTTAACCCAACCTTGGATCGGGTTAATTGGCTCTTTCTTTTCTCGGAGTTGAATCTCATTTAAGCTTCAGCGGTGACACTGGTGATGCGTGCATGGTCTGGTGGTCAGTGACACGTGCTAGGCCACCTTAGATAATCTGCTCTGGGTGATGGCCACATCAAATTTGAGTAGTACATAACCTAATCAGGTTAGGTGGAGTACATAACCTAATCAGGTTACTGAGTTATAACCTGCAAGTTAGAAAAATATTTAGCTTGGACAGATCAAGTATGTTTTCTTGTTTTTTTTTTGGTTAGTCTATGGTCTCCCCTAGTGATCTCCTAAATGCACTTTTATTTTGACTGTAGGTTCATAAAATAATAGAGTTAGTCACTATGAGAGTTAATTTTGCTGGTGATTTTTTTATTTATTATATATATATATATTCTTGTTTTTGGTTAGTCTATGGTTTTTCCTATTGATCTCCTCAATGTACATTTATTTTGGCTATAGGTTCATAAATAATTGAGTTGGTCACCATAAGGGTTAATCTTTGCTGGTGATATTTTTTCTTTAATAGGTATCTGCATTTACTACTTGTCCATGTAAATTTTATCAGCCACAAATATCATGACACTTTTTACTTTGATCAAAGTATGTATTCTTAATGCAAGAAACAACCAATTCAATTGTTATATTCTTGGTAATGTGTGCTCTTTAAAATGTCTTGCTTCTATACTTTACTGCTGTTTTGCTCGATCAATGCAAGAAGCAACTATTCCAACTACTTCCCTCAAGCATATAGAAGGATCAGATTATCAGATTTTTAGATTTTGGAAATATTGCAGCCCCTATTACTACTGTCCCTATCCTGGCTTCCATTTTTTAAATCTTGCAAGTAATTAGTTAGTTGAGTTCTATTACTACTGTCTGTTGGTGGATTTAACCTTGTCACCTGCTGAATTGCTGATTATACTTGTTCTTTGTTCAGTGATACATGCAAGGGACTGGAACATCTTCTTAGCAAGGGTATCTATCCTAGTGCTATACAAGAATCTGACTTATTCTTGTGTAATGAGAAAGTGAAAGGTGAAGGGCACTTATTAAAAATGTTGGTCTGTCATGGTATAGCTGTCTTCACAGTTTCACACTAATGTTATATTCAATATATGTTAATTTTGCAATATCTTATTACTTTCTAAAAAAATGCAGCTGACCGGCTCTCAATTGTTGCTGATCAAGGAAAAAGGAAGTCTAAGTTGTGGGCTGATGTCAGAAATATTTTTCATGAAATTTCCAATCATGCTGATGAGAAATTGAGTGCTGCAGCAAAGCATTTCATCGACTATATCAGTACTGGCAGGGTTGAAAAGCTTGATGGTTATCCAGATATTTGGTCTTTTGAGAAAAAAACATGCTATTTGTTTTCATTGATGTCAGCTGCTAAATCAAAGATACATCCACTGTTGGAGAACAAGAAACAATTTGCTTGGCCACCTAATAAGGAACTCATCCGGCAACTTCTGCAATATGACTGTCAATGATACTATGACACTTCAGATCCCTATGATTACCTTCGGCTTTGACGAAATGTAATCAAACATTGGACAAAATATTCTGACAATGTTTGGCTACTCAAGGTAACTGAAAACTGTCTTTTTTAAGTGAATATCCCTACTGTGGTAATATATATTAACATATACAAGAGTAAAGTATCCACTTTGATGAATATATAACATACTCATGTGGCTGTCATCTTCTGTGTTTGGCTTTTAAACAGCAGTCCTGTCCCACTGTGAACTATTTTCTCCAGATGCTAGAGGACTGGTCACCAGGACTCTGGTGCAACCTGTACAATGTTGTTGGGTGGCCAGAAGAGCACTAAAGTAAGTGAAGATAATGTTTTAAGTTTATTTCTCAGCCATGCCATGCAGTCTATGCATGTTATTGTTATGTATTGCAATGTTATTCTTGTAGTTATGAACTTAAACCTGAGTTGAAGTGTTGATTGAGAATTGAGATCATGGGCCAGATTTCTAACATATCACAAAACTTTGCTGTATTTTTTTATTTAAAGATATTTCTGTTAGTTTTGAGGTGAATTTCATTGGGCAAGTTCGTGTTTTATTAGCATCCTGCATATACATTGTTGGCTCCCTGATTATTTCGTTTTAGAAGCAAACTCTATTGGCATGCTTAACTTGATTTAGAATTGATTTGCTGCTGACATGCTTATAGTATTTTGATGAGTGATGCCTGTGAAATAAGAAAATTAGGTGCTGACAAATCCAGTTTCTGGACATGCAGGTGGTCAGATGTCATGCCATGATCATAAGTATTCTAGCATGTCTGCATGACAATTGCATCAGATGTATCCCAGTCTCTGGATACGCAGGGGTCAGATCGAGTCCATGATGTATTCTGAGCTATATCATATTTATCCCAGTTGTACCGTAGTGTCGTGCCTTTGAGAATTAAAAAATAGAGCCAAGACTCGTGTACCGTATTATCTTATTCTGTCAAACCAACTTTTCTAGAAGCGAAGTACTAGTCTCAAAGCAGTGCTCATGCCGAAACTAAAATTCTATATTGCAGTTTTAAGTTTCTGAATACTGCGTGACATGTGAAGATTTTTTATTCAGACATTCTGTACTGCATGCATCCATGGTTCTTGGCTAAGATTGTAGAACGCAATGTATGCTTTTAGTCTTTGGGGTTCGAACCTGTTAAGTTTTGTTGTTGTTGTAGGGAATCGCTGAACTTCTTTCTGGAAGTGCGCTCTTGGCAGCTGGTTTGTAGTTGCGTGGGACTCAGGTTTGTGGTCTTTTGTAAACGGCGTTCATGAGATGTCGAAACAAGATGGTCTTATGTCTGCTGTGCTCTGTGGAAATTTTAGCCTTTTGCCATTATTAAGAAACAACGCTTCTTCGCTCTTAGAATTAACTTTGGAGAGATGTTTCATCAAAGTCCCTGTCCGACGTACACTAGCCAAGACGCTCGCGCGTGGCCGAAGGCGGACCACTACGGGCCGGCCAAGGCATGCCTACGGCGGCGGCGAGCAGAGCACTCGCGACGACGGTCGGTGCAGCGGGTGGCGTGACGGCCTGGTGCGCCCAGCCCAGTTAAAAGGGTAGGCGGTTAGTTCGAGGGGAGGAGGAACGGATGGACAGGTGCTCCGGATGACCCGCGGTGGGCACCGAACATGACGAGGGCCGCGCCGACGGGATCTTCGGCGGGCGTGCGCCGTAGCTTGGCAAGGTGGAGACAGACGCGCTGGTGCTATTGGGCGCGAGAGGGTGCGTAGCGAGGCGAACGACGATGGCGGCTCTGGAGCACAGAGCACCGCCATGTCGGGCGGCGCAGGACGTCGATTCGCAACATCGAGGGGTGGCTTGCCTTCCGGCTTGGAACTGTCCCGCAGGTGGAAGTGGTGCCCGCACACGCGGTGGTGCACCTTGTGGCGCGCAGGGAGATCCAGAGGAGCGGGGACGAGGGTGCCAGGTCTCACCCAGTCGGCGTCAATGGCGATGGCGCCTATAGGGCGCAGGTCAGTAGCGATGGTCTCAGCACGCGCAGGTGAAGGAGGAGGTAGAGGCGGGTCAGACACTACTAAAAAGGCCCAGGCAGCCCATCCCTTCCCTGGCTCGTCGCCCCCGCCCCCTGTTCATCTCCTCCAGACCAGCCCCTCTCCTTCTCACGTTTCTTGGTGGTCCCCTTGCTCTCCCATGGCTTCCCTCCCCCAAATCCCCTCTCTATAGCAGCAAACTCTTGGGGGAAACCAGCAAAACGGATCAAGGACAGCAAGTGGAGCAAGAAGAGGCGCACCTTCCATGTGGATCGGTCTTTCCCCATCTCCACTTGCTGCCCTAGGGTTTGTGGGTGACCAAGGTGAGTTGGATTCTGTCCTTCCCTCCTTAAATTAGATGTCTATGATGGGTTTTGCCTTGGGTATAAGTGGATTGGAGGGGAAGAAAAGCTGTCGGGATGTGATTTCTCGGTTTTCAGTTGTGCGGTTCCTGTAGCTTTAATTGGGGAAGTGATTTGGACTAATTAGAATTGGAATTGAATGTTGTGATGAGCTAGAAAGTTGTAGATATGGTTGTTACCTATGTGCTGGTAATTTTTCATGAGGTTTGGATGGCTAGAACTCCAAATATCGCTGTTTAACTCTGCACTGCTCGAATCCTAGGCAGGTGCTAAAGGTTGTGTTTAAGTGCGAATTAGAATACATTAATCACAGAGTTAATTTATAGTTTCTAAATGGAAGTTGTAGAGGAATCAGAGACCTTTCCAAGAAGTCTTGGTTTGCGGTTTTCAGCCAAATGGTTTAAGAGTTATAGATTTTTTAAGTTGGATGTCCTGTTTACTATCAGATTATAGTTTCAGTTTCGACCTTCAGTTTTGGGTGTTGATTTAGGAGTACGTACAGGCAGTTTTGGTCCAGTGCAATGTGGCGGTTTTCATAGTACTTTCTATGGTCTTTTCATCAAATATGGAAACTCTGATTTTGATTGGATGGTTTGAGAGATATAGAATTTTGAAGTCAGCCATCTTATACTGCAGGGACAGTTTTAAGTCCCCACTTTGTCAGCCTTTTTAGAGCCAGTAGATATGAGAAGTAATTTTCGGTATGTATACCAGAATTGTAGGGTTTTCCATATAAATGCTTATAGTTTTCTAACTTGATGGCATATTCTTTTCTAGCTTTAAAACTATGAAAAAGAGAAGCAGCACTGTTGCTGTTCAAAAATGTCTAGTGTTGTCGTTTCTACCTTTGGGGTGGTTGGGGCGTAGAAGTATACTATTCTGTGTTGATACATGTTTGGTTGAGAATATATACTAAATTATATGTTATAAAACAGGTGGTGGTGCTTCGGATCATCACTAGCGCTTTTGATCTTGTTTTGGTAAAGAGGCAAGTGACCGTAGCAGTTGCATTGCTGCAACTTTAACAAGCTACTTTTACTGCCTTCACCTTAAAAGAAAATTCTGAACCATGAATGATATAATATGGCCTTTGAAATCATGTTTTATTCATTTGGACTTGTCCTCTATGCTTTCTATGTGAATCCTTTATGTTTCTCTACTTATTATGGTTTGATGATGCTTATGTTGGTACAATGGAATGAGGCTCGTTGTCCCGTGGCGATGCTCATAGTGTTATATGAGATTATTTATCATTCTTTCTATGGAATTTTCATGGTGATATATGTGCTCATAGTTATGGAAAAAGTATGAATATGGTGTTACAACTATGTAGCGGGTGTATCACTTTTACTTCAGCATGGGTGAATAGATAACCGAAATGTTCAATGGAGGATGGTTTTTGAACTCATGGTTGAGGCTGATAGTATATTGCACATGTGGCACATACTTGGTATTTTAAATTATCACATGATTCTTTTACTATACACGAAGTCCATGGAATCCTTAGTGGCTTAATAGTTGATGTATTTGTTATAGAGGTATGCTGATCTTGGTGTTTCAAAACAATTGTGGTATTTATGCTACTTTATGTTATGTCTCCTAGTGCTAACACGTACAGATCAAATGAAGTTTTGGGTTATGAGTAGGGTCAGAAATAGTTTTTGGAAGTCTTGGGTATATGTGTTCAAAACTTAAGAATTAAGTTCTGGGTTGACTAGCTCTATTTTAGAAGTCCTTTTTATTATGATATACATGGTTTGGGCTTAGATTACAGATTTGGTGCTCTACTCCATATTTTTAATGATAATTCTTACATTCTATCCTATACCTTCTAAAATGAAGGTGACCCATAGATAACAAGATATGGAGAATGTTTTGTTGATACTTGGCATACATGAGATTCTATCATTCAATCATGGCTTCTTCTCTTGTCATTATGGAAGTACGTGGTATTTGGATTTTGGAGATGGCATTTATATTGTGGCATTGCATCACATTGCATTGCATGGCATTTAGAGTTAGTCGTGAACTTATGGTTGCGACCGTACCGGTACAACATCGTCATCGCGATGCAGCTTCATACCTTGTTGGGTATGAAGGCAGGAGACATGGAATTTGCATTGCATATGCATTATGGATTTGGATTATGGCATATTGGCATTTGGAGTTATGTCGCCGCTTGATAGCCGCGACCGTACCGGTACAGCATCATCATAATGATGCAGCTTCATACCTTGTTGGGTATGAAGACATGAGTTCATGTGCATCCATATGCATAGGGCACAATGATGCAAGCTTGATACAAATGATGGGTATGAAGGCAGGAGATCATGTGCATTTATGTGCACTTTTGTATGGTTTTGGAGGTTGGCTGCGATGAAGTATATTGGGATATACTATGAATAATTATGTCTTATGTTGTGCTATGGCTTATCCAACTTGGATATATTACATGTGGGCTGTATGGATATTTGGATATTGGTTTGATTGAGTTGCATCGAAAATAATATGAAAGTGATCCTTCTTTCTAGTGAGGTGAGTTACAGTATGGCTAATGGAATTGTGGAGATATTATATGCACTTTCTTCCTTGCATTCGTAAGTACTTCAAATGCTTTAAATGTTATTCCATTTTATTCTGGGATATAATATGGATTTATGTTACTTTATTTTTCCCTGGTTGTTATGGTAACCTATGTGTTATGGCTTTTAGAGGTGTCTTCTTATTGTTCTATATGGATCCTGCATTATTCGGCAGGGGTGACTCATTACAAAACTAATGCTATGTTTTTCATACCATGATCACCTAATTCTTATATTATAGGAGGAATTGGATATGTAGGGCTGTCCTTTAATACCTGTTGCATATTAAATGATTAATTAATCTAATGTGGTTTAAATAGCTTGTTTAAGTAGTTCGTTTGCTGAGATTATTCAATCTCACCTTTGTTTTCCCTTCCCAGGTTGTCCTTTAAAGATAGCAACGAGGGAAATGGGTTAGTTGCACACCATGCACCTTTACATGATCTCATAATGCTAAGAGGTTTTGTCCTGAGTCCAAGAGATGGCAGAGTACCCTTGCTCATATTTGTTAAAGTTAGAGTTGTTACGTGGAGTATCACTGAAAGGATCTAATCGGCTTAAGGGGGGGTGAATAGGCGATTATCGAAAACCTAAAACTTAAAACTTAAATGCGGAAGTTAAATACTAACCGGTAGTAGGATCGGAAGTAGCACCGGTACTACCTGTAGTATAAAAATCAGTACTACCGATGCAAACTTCTGGTACTACCGGTAGCCTACGAAACTATGAAATTGAAATAGAAATTAGAGTAAAATGAGCTGTAAATTTAGATTCAATTGTTATCACCTTTTTGTTGATGTTGCTAATGAAGATGTTGAACTTCTTGAGGTGTTTCATCGTACCAAATCATAGATAGAGTCCTTCAACCTATGAACTTTGAGGGTAGGGATGAAGAACATGAAGAACACAAGAACAAGGGTAGTCGATGCTGCCACCACAACAAGATACACGATTTAATCTGAGGTTCGGCAATCCTCACAAAGGAGTTTCTATATCCCCGTTGTTGAGGTTACCATAAAGGTTTTCTCCTTCAAGCAACCACGAAGGTCAACTTGAGATATTCACTAAGAATCAAAGGTAATACAAACACTTCGGGGCGTCCTCACAAATGAGGCAACACGGGCAGCCACGAAAAACGTCTAGCCGGCTAGGGTTCCAAGAATCTAAGAGTAACAAACACAAATCAAGCCGGCAAGACGAGAAATCCAAGTGCTAAAGTCGTAGATCGAAGTTCTCACTCTCTAATCTCACGTCCCTAGCTCGAATCCTTGAGGGGATGAAGTTTGGGAGCAAAGGAGGAGAGAGAGCAGACGAGCTGGTGCTTAGGAGCTTTCTTTCTCAGGTTGAAGAATGAGTGAAATGGCGAGAGAGCCAGAAAGAGAGAGGTGAGGGGTATATATGGTCTGTCCAGAACAACTACCGGTAGTACTGATGGAACTACCGGTACTATCGGTACCTCACCAAATATGACCATTGTCGTATGTCAGAACGTGCAGAGGGAGTCATACCGGTACTACCGGTAGTACAAAACTGGGCAGCCATAGACATGTTCGACTTGGGCTAAAAATAAATATATATATATAGCCGGTACTACCGGTACCACCAGCGGTACTAACGGTAGTACACAACTACGCCAACTCGCAGACTTCGACTTTGGGAAAATATGCCCGATACTTCCGGAGTATAATTTTAATAAAATGCGGTGCTACCGGAGAGCACCGGTACTACCAGTTGGGGAACCGGTACTACCGGTAGTACAAGTTTCTTCAACTTTGCACATCTCGACTTTCTGAGAAAAATAGCACGGATACTTTCAGTTTAAAACTCCAATATTTACGGTACTTCTGGTAGGTCAGGTTGGCTGAAGCAAAGGACTTTTCTAAGTGATGTGAGTGCAACGGTGACTCTCCAAACGCTCTAAATATAGACTTGAGCACTTTAGACCTCGAATTACCAACCTAATTTGTATCCCTCTTGATAGTACGACGTTTCCTATAACTCAAGTAAAGATAAAAATTAAGGGCACTCTTGAGTAGAAACGTCTTCCATCCATATAAAATTTAGGGTGCTTGTATCACCAAATATTGTCATTCAAATCTTTCAATGGACTAACACCTGGATATTCACTTAGATAAAATTGTTAGTTCGTAATTTGATTGTCATTAATTATCTAAAATCCACTTCGGAGGCGAATGCACTTACAAACTCTTCCTTTTTGGTAATTGATGACAACCAACTTAGGCTTATAATAAATTAAAAGAATTGAAACTCTTGAATCCCAAATTTTATGAAGAGCTCCCCCTCAATGTATGCATAGGATTTTAAATTTTAAATCTTGAGTAAAATCAAGATAACATACATTTAGAGCAAGCTCCCCCTAATTTTGCAATCCGTGGGGTGCCTAAGAGGTGTGAGTGACAAGTATGCTCCGTGATGCTTATGACAAGATATATCACATAAAGATAAATAAAAGAATATGAATGGTTATGCAAGAAAGAATATGACTTAAAAATTGACATAACCATTCTAAAGCAACAATCATCATAAAAATATCAAATATAGGCCATCACAACATGATATATCAAATAAGCATAAGTGTTTAGCCTACAAGCATCCATTACACACATAGTTCAAGGTTCACCACATAGTTCACCACGAGATAGAGTCATATATAACCGAATTAATAACTACCCTATTACAACATGGTAAGCCTAACACTCCCCCTTTGGCATCAAATGCCAAAAAGGGTAGGCATGGTGAAGGACAAAGGGTAGAGAACCACTAGAAAGCCGCAAAGTCATCATCATCACCAGAGTTAATGAATCTGTTCTTGCCATGAGGATCAGAAGAAGACATGTGCGGCGGAGGAACACTGGTAGAAGTGCGGGTAATCTCATCAGCCTCATCAAAGATAGACTCACATATCCTGTGTATCCTGCAGAGGTGCCCTGAGAAGAATAGCCCAGCTGAGGGAAAAACTGCTGCTGCTGAGGAGGCTGCTCGAAGTCTTGCTGCTGCTGAGGAGGTTGCTCGAAGTCCTACTGCTGCTGAGGAGGTTGCTCAAAGGGCGGCTGCTGAAACTGCTCATCATCATCATCTGCAAAGAAGTCCAGAGGAGGGCGAAGATGAGCTGAGGAGAAAGACCGGCTTGCTGATCAAGACAGCGAATGGAGCTATGAGTCTCGGCTTGACAGTAGCACATGTAAGACATGAACTTCCTCAAAGCACTGGCAATGGAACCACGACCACGACCACGACCACTGCCATGACCACGGCCATGACCACTGCTAGGACCACCAACATGACCTGCAAAAACACCAGCTGAAGGGTCCATAGGAAGAGCATCCTCCCTCTCAACACCCGTAGTCCTAGCATCATCGATGGGTGCACTAGCAGAAGTAGAAGCAGCTGCCTTGACTGACTTTTTCTTCATGTGAGGACACAAGTTCCGAATGCCCCAGCTAGAGTGGTGTATCAGGAGGGAAAGAGCGGCCCTCACCTGCTCAATCACATGCATGAGGTATGGAGCATAAGGGAGCATCCTGTGAGGGTCATTAGCAGCTTCTCCAATCTTAACCCACATAAACTGAGAAATGCTGAAACGCCAGCCAAGTCCAAAGCAAACCAGGATGGTAGGAACATAGCTTTGAATATGAGTAGAGTCACCACTCTTAGGGTCAAGGGTGTGTAACACTCTGGTGTTAAGCATGCATAATCACTTGCATTCTTAAGCATAAGCATCATTATGCATGGCATTGATGAAAAGATTGATTGTCATTTCATGTATCATGCTTGATTATTCAAATTATGTTTGCATTTCACATGACTTGGATAAGTGGTATGAGTGTTTGGTGTTTGATGACCTCTAAAGTAACCTAGGCATGATTAAGACACCAAATGAACCTATGGTTGACCAAGGTGGACCATGAAAGTAGTTTTGTTTGACTGATTTGAAAGTGGTAGCTAGAGTGCTTGCATGTGTGTGCACCCTAAATAAAGTTTGTAGAGAATTTCATAAGGAACAAAAGTTGTTATTACCACTTTTCATGAAAATGCTTGGAAGATGTTCAAAAATGTTGAAAAAGGGCAGATTTGGGGGCTGTTTTTCTATTTTTAGGGATTTAAAGGGTATTTTCTTTGGATTTTTATATTTCAAAATCTATGCAGAATCTGGCCATACTTTGTATAGATGAAATGTTCTACTCTTCTAGAGCTACATTTTCTTCAATATAAGTTTTGGCTAATTTGGCTTGGTTTGGGAGTTATAGGGCAGAAAAGTTTGTATTAGAGATCATGGAAATAGCATTTCAGTGATGGTTGGTCAAAGCCGTCAGGGAAATGGCCGGCCACCGCCCATGTCGCCCAGCCCGCGCGGTCCGCGACCGTCCCGACCGCTTTAAAACGACCGCGGCTGCTCCCTCCTTTCTGCCCCCGCTCCATTTTCCCCTCTCCTCCTCCTCGCTCTTTTTCCCCTCTGGCTCGCCGCCGCGCAGGACCGAGCTCACCTCGCCGCTGTTCGAAATCCACCGCCGTCAGCCGCGCATCCTCTCGCTTGACCCCGCAATCGAGCAGCACCTGAGTTCGCTCCATCATCCTCCACCCTCGTCTCATCCCGTCGCGTCAAGGTTTGCACGAATAGACTCATTTTCTCCCCGGCCGCCCTGGCCGCACCTTGACCTCACCGTGGTCCCGCCGCTCTGGCCATCCTCTCTCGTCATTTTGGTGCGCATCAGACGCGCCGTGATGTGTAGGTGCTAGGACGCCAGTCAATGGGATCGATTAGGGTTCCATAGGGCCGGATTTCGTCGGACCGCCGTGCGGATTGACGCCGCTCCGCCGTGCTTGTGTCCTGACCGCCACAGCCTCTCCCTTCCCTCTTTTATACCCTTGATCGATGTGCACGGCTCTCCTCTTTCTACCCTGCTGGTTGGTGTCGTCGGAGCGCCGCCAGGACTGCCGGCCGAGCCTCGCCGCCGTCGAGGGCCATCGTGTTAGAATATAGGAAACCCTAGGGGTCTTGGTGCAAGATTGCCAGACACAGTATATTTCAGTTAAGGGCTCGGGTAAATGCGGAAAACGGAAAGGGCTTTTCTATAAAGTTGTTTTTCCAGCTGGATTAAAGAAAAAGGATTTTCCAGAATTTGATTAAATCTTTAAAAAATCATAACTTCCTCATTTTTCATCCAAATGAGTTGGTTCGACTTGTAGTATTTTTCTTATGAGAAGATCTATGCATGAAAAATATAAAATGTGGATTTTGTGATACTTTTCTGTATAGATTTATTTATCTCTATTAATTGCTTTTATCTTAGAAAATGCATAAGTAATTCTCTGTTGCTCAGAAAAATATGAGACCAAGTTTGTTAGTCTTCTTATGTCATGCTCTATGTGTGAAAAATGTTGTGAGGCTATGTCCTGTGGAAAGTTTGCTCTATCTAGTTATGGTGCCTATTTTTATGTGATGATAAATAATTCATAATAAATAATATATAAGGAATTTGTGCATAAAACTTTTTGGAGGATGTTTTTATGTCAATCTAGAACTAATGATATTCTGAGATCCGTTGTTTGATATACTTTTATGTACAAAGTATTTTAGGCCCATTAAATTATGCTGTCTTGTCATTTTTGTGTAGGATAAAGTACTTACTGTTTTGACTTAAAATTTTTATGGTAGTCTACTTTAGACATGATTAAGCTCCTGTAATTTTTACAGAATTTTCTGAGTAGTCTAAAGTCATGTTGTAGTTATACCCTGATTTCTTTTAATAAGTAATAATGCTTTAAAGCTATCATTTCATGTGTGTAAAAATGCTTTTTATGCTATTTGTGATATGTGTAATCTGTTATTGGCTTTGGTTCAGTAGAGGGTAGTGTGAAAAATAATAGCCGTTTATAATTCCTTTTAATGTGTAAGTAAATTGTAATGCGAGGCTTGTTTAAGAATTTTCGGTAGAAGAGAATGCAGATGACATGTGCTTATCTTGTATGTTTCAAAATCATATCATTCATCTTAGCTGAGCATTCATTCACCATCACCATCAGCATTGTATTTCTATGTATACATGGTATTCATACGCACTATGCATCATACAGGATCGTCAGAGCTCGAAACGGTAGTTCCCGGAGCACAAGGAGAGGAAGGCCAGCAGGAAGCTTTGGTGCGGGAAGTAGCAGCAGAAGAGGATCCCGAAGTTGATCTTTCGGAGTGTCCCGACCACCAGCCAAGCTCTTTCCTGAAAGGCAAGCCCCGGAGCATTCTCCCTGAGGTTTGCAAAATATCTAACTTGAGTCCTTTATTTGTTTGATGCATTAAGTTATAGGCGTTGTTTTATACCGTTGCTGCATTACTCATATTCTTTGCCACTGTTATACTTCAACCCTGTTAGGTTCAGGTACGAATTTTTGCTTAGTCCTGCTTAACTAGATCGGTAGAAGTCGGGTGATTTTCTATCATCCGCGAGTTATAGGTGGTGACTCAGAATGGTTGAATACATTGTTATCTTGGATAACCATGTGGAGATAATAAATCGAGACCGGGCGGGATTGGTGTTGAGATTGAACTGGAGGTTTGGTGAGGTTATCCCGTCTGTGTCGAACTAGGACCCCGTCCGTTGTACGTCCTCAAGTCATATTGAATTTATGCCTCACATTTAGCTGGAAGGATAAGTCGTTCCGACCGCGAAGCCTAATTTTGATTTGGGCCGGGAGTCGACCTGCTGTACGCATCGTATTGGTGAAGATGGGGGACCACAGGTTACGCGGAGAGTAAGTCCGAGGTCAGGGTCGCCCTGAATAAGGCAGCCGGGCGGTTCCTGGATACGATGGTACCTGTTGATCTCGCGCTTTTCCCGAATTGAATGTCGGTGATCTATAGCTCACCGTGGCTGGTGAGTGTGGTTTGTGTGAGGAATATCCGCCAGCTGGTTAGTAATCGATTATAATCGCCATCGTTCCTGGACAGTGAACACTTGACTTGAGCAGCGACATCGTAGTAAGAACTTGAACAAGAAATAAGATGGTTGAGCTGTTGAGATTGAAAGATACTCAACCGGATTTGGTTACTTTCTTGTTAAATAATTATTACCATGCTTGTTTAGTATAGGTGCTAATGTAGCATGATAAGGTTAATCAGATTAAAATACATTGCTAGAAGGTTCTTATTAATTGTTTCTTTAATGCAAGCTTTTTCGCAATTAAATGAGTCAGCTATCCTATTTATACAGCCTTGCATACTCCTTGGAGTCAATTTATTTTTAGTTTATGACGGGTAAGTCTAGCTGAGTACATCCTCGTACTCAGGGTTTTATTTCCCATGTTTTTGCAGATGGTGAGATGTTTTATGGCTATTGTCAGAACTGCTTCTATCCCGCCTTGGGAGATGACTAGACCTTGGGCATGGTCAGTCTTCTCTACTTAATGCTTTGTTGGATATTGATCAAGTACCTGGCACTGTATTTGAACTAAGTGTGTGTGTGGATTTGAACTAAACCGATTTCGCTTTATTTTAAATTTTGAACTTGGTTTGTAATAACTTTATTCGTACTCCGATGGTGTAAAACTATGTGCGAACTATGTACTTGTGAATGGGAACGCTAAACTATTACGATCTTGGTCGTGCCGGAAAAGTTTGAAATCCTTCGAGATTTTGGTATGACTACCGGGTTTATTAGGTCTCAATCATGTAGTTGTCGTCCTAATGGCGAATTATGTGCTTGTGCTCTAATAAATTGGTCGGTTCTGTCACAGGGTGTTCCTCAGAATATTGTTTAGGACATAAAAGAGTGGCTTTAGCTCAGTATTGGTGCCATCAGCATACTGGTCATTTAAGTATATCTTGGCTTGAATGTAATCAGCCTTGCCAACAGGTTCAGCATAAAGTGTCCAAAGACTATCTGCATCCTGATCCACATGATCAAAGCCTAGGAGACGGGAGAACTGCACATAGGAACACCTATAGTGGTGCTTGTTGGACATCCAATGCAAGACCTTGTGTTCTTGATCAATCCGCAAGGTTGACCAAAACTTGGGAGATCGGGCAAGAATCCCTAGTACCTCGGTGCTCAAAGCGAAGAGGCCAAATCCGCGCTTGCCAAGACCTTCCGTGGCTCAAGAACACCGCCAAGACGATCTCTAAGGCTTGGGGAAGCTCCCCCTCAAAGGGAATGAGGAATGGCTGGAGGGGGAGGGAGATTGGGCGACGGACGGGCGGGCGGCGGCGGCGCCAGGCGAGCGGGTCGGCCGGGTGGGGAAGAGAAGAAGTGAAGGGGTAAGTTAGGAAAAATAAATTTTAACCCGGCGGCCCCTTTGTACCGCTGTCAAACTGTCTGACCGGTAGTACCGGTTGGGTCCGGTAGTACCGGTGGGCAAGGCTGGGCAAGGCTGGGCAAAAGTCAAACGCGTAGAGTTAGGCCCGATTTTGAACTAGCGGTACTACCGGTAGCAACTGCGGTACTACCGCTAGGTCAAAAAATGGCTGAAAGCAATTTTAAACAGATGGTGAACCAAATAGAGAACTAGAACCCTCTCAATCATGACCAGATTTCATCAAATCAGTACAAAGCTATGGTCAAGCTTGAGATATTTAAAAAATAGATTTTGAAAGTTGCACACAAGAGATTTGTAAACATTTTATCTAATGCTAGGCCAATCAAGGTATGCAAGATCTCATTCCACATTACGAGAATCCACGATATTTAGCTCCCGCCTCAAAGCACAAAATCTTGACTCATCTAGAGGTTTTGTGAAGATATCGGCTAATTGTTTGTCGGTTCTCACATGTTGAACAACATATCTCCTTTGGCTTGGTGGTCTC
Organism: Bothriochloa decipiens; assembly: GCA_023333625.1. Taxonomy (NCBI): domain Eukaryota; kingdom Viridiplantae; phylum Streptophyta; class Magnoliopsida; order Poales; family Poaceae; genus Bothriochloa; species Bothriochloa decipiens. The sequence continues at coordinate 42,692,442 of CM041635.1, read as the reverse complement.
TAAGAAAATAATGACGGATGTCTATGTGCTTTGTGCGGGAATGGTTGACGGGGTTATCGGCTAGCTTAATTGCTCCCTCATTGTCACATAAGAGTGGAATCTTGGACAGGTTGTAACCAAAGTCTCTCAAGGTTTGCTTCAAACAAAGTAGTTGGGCACAACAAGAGCCGGCCACCACATACTCGGCTTCCGCGGTGGATAGGGCAATGGAGTTTTGCTTCTTAGAACTCCAAGACACCAAAGACCTACCAAGAAATTGGCAAGTCCCGGATGTACTTTTTCTTTCTACCTTGCAACCAGCATAATCCGAATTGGAATAGCCAAGTAGAGTGAAAGATGAGCCCTTGGGATACCATAAGCCAAGATTAGGTGTGAGCACCAAATATCGAAAAATTCTCTTAACGGCCATGAGATGACATTCTTTCGGATTAGATTGAAATCTTGCACACATGCACACACTAAGCATAATATCGGGCCTAGATGCACAAAGGTAAAGCAATGATCCAATCATGGAGCGATATACCTTTTGATCCACGGCTTTACCATCCGTGTCAAGGTCAAGATGTCCCGTAGTTGGCATTGGTGTGTTGATGGGCTTGGCCTTGTCCATACCAAACTTCTTCAACATGTCATGAGTGTACTTGGTTTGGCAAATGAACGTTCCTTCCTTGAGTTGCTTGATTTGAAAACCAAGGAAGAAGGTCAACTCTCCCATCATGGACATCTCGAACCTCTTGGTCATAATCCTACTAAATTGCTCACAGAGCTCTTTATTAGTACTACCAAATATTATGTCATCGACATATATTTGGCAAATAAAAATATCACCATGAACTTTACGAGTAAATAAAGTAGGGTCGGCCTTTCCTATCTCAAACCCTTGTTTGAGAAGGAATTTCTTAAGACAATCATACCAAGCTCTAGGGGCTTGTTTGAGCCCATAGAGCGCCTTATGAAGCTTGTAGACTTGGTCGGGATAATGTGGATCTTCAAAACCCGGTGGTTGTTCAACATACACCACTTCGGAGAGGGGGCTGTTGAGGAATGCACTTTTCACGTCCATTTGAAACAATTTGAAATCATGGTGAGCAGCAAAGGCAAGTAATATACGAATAGATTCAAGCCTAGCTACCGGTGTATATGTTTCTCCAAAATACAAACCTTCAATTTGGGTGTAACCTTGTGCAACCAACCGTGCTTTGTTCCTTGTGACCGCGCCATACTCATCTTCTTTGTTGCGGAAGACCCACTTGGTACCTATCACATTTTGCTTGGGCCTTTCCACCAAGGACCAGACTTCATTTCGGGTGAAGTTTTCCAACTCTTCTTGCATAGCCATCACCCAATCTTCATCCTTTAGGCATCCTGCACCTTAAGAGGTAACATAGAGGAAACAAAAGAGTAATGCTCACAAAAAGATGCTAAACGAAAATGAGTCATCACTCCACTGCGTATGTCTCCTATCACATTTTCAATGGGATGGTTCCGTTCAATGGATTGACGAGCTCTTGGGTGAGGTTCTGTTGTTCTTCTTTGAATTGGGCCGTCATCTTCACTATCATAGTTAATGCCGGTTGGAGAAACTCCATCAAGAGCTCCCCCTTGATCATCATCTTGGTTGTTTTCTTCAACTTGTGGTGGATTCTAATTTGCTTGTTCTCTTGAATCATGACCATCTCTTGATGTGGAAGCATCACCATGGGCATCAGTTGACCCATGATGCATGTATGGTTCATGATGGACTTGCACTTGTGCATCATCATCATCATCTTGTTCAATGGGTTTTACTTCACCGGTTGCAAGCTTCTTTATCACTTTGTGAGAAGGCTCCTCTTTACCTACAATGTCCATATTCACTTGCTCCTTTTAAGAGCCGTCGGATTCATCAAAAGTCACGTCTACCGTTATTTCAGTAAGACCGGTGGTCTTATTGAAAACACGATATCCATGTTTGTTAGTACCATAACCAAGAAAAAACCTTCATCAACCTTCGGTTCGAACTTAGAGCTTTTGGATTTCTTTCTAAGTATAAAACACTTGCATCCAAAAACTCTAAAGTAATCAACCTTAGGCTTTTTACCGGTGAGTAGTTCATAGGCGGTTTTGTTCATAATGTTGTGAAGGTATAGGCGGTTGATTGCATGACATGCCGTGTTGACTGCCTCCGCCCAATAATCCTTCTCCAAAATCTTGTACTCATCCAACATTGCTCTTGAGGTTTCTATGAGCGTTCGGTTCTTCCTCTCCACAACCCTATTTTATTGGGGAGTGTAGGGAACCAAAAACTCATGCTTGATCCCTTCTTCATCAAGAAACTTCTCAATGTTGGTGTTCTTGAACTCCGTCCCGTTATCACTTCTCACTCTCTTTATCTTCACATCAAACTCATTGAGCTCTTCTTGTAAACTTCTTGAAGATTTCTTGGGTTTCACTCTTATCTTTCAAAAAGAACATCCAAGTGAAGCGAGAATAATCATCAACAATTACAAAACCATATTTATTACCTCCAATGCTTATGTAAGCATTGGGTCCGAATAAATCCATATATAGTAACTCAAGTGGTCTTAAAGTTGACACAACGTTCTTTGTGGGATGTTTGGCTCCAACTTGTTTCCCCGCTTGACATGCACTGCAAATCCTTTCTTTCTCAAAAGAAACATTTGTTAGTCCAAGAATGTGTTGTCCTCTTTGAAGATTGTCCAAGTTTCTCATCCCAACATGAGCTAGCCAGCGATGCCATAACCAACCCATGCTAGATTTTGCCACTAAACAAGTCTCGGACCCCACTCTACTAGCTATGAAATTAACTAGATAGAGCTTGCCCTTTAGTTGACCCGTAAACACAATAGAGGAATCCACCCTTCTAGAGACTTCCACACTTATCCGTAAAGAGACAATTGTAACCCATCTCACAAAGTTGTGAAACGGATAACAAATTGTATCCTAACGAATTCACAGGTAATACATTTGAAATAGAATTTTTATTTGATATAGTAATTTTACCCAAACCAAGAATCTCTCCTTTGCTATTGTCACCAAATGTGATTCTTTCACCCATGCTTTCACTTGGTTGGAAGGAGTCAAACATTTTCTTTGCTCTGGTCATATGATTGGTGCATCCACTATCTAGCACCCAACATGGTCCACCGGAGGAGTATGCCTACAAAATAGAATTAAGCCTTTGTTTTAGGGTACCCAATTTGACTTGGGTCCTAGGGGGTTAGACACATAAGATTTAGGCACCCAAACACTCCTCAAGATTTGCCTCTTCTTGAGAGCGCCCACATACTTTATAATAATTTTACCATCCTTATCCCAACAACACAAATAATCACAAAAGTTGTTCCTTGAGATAGGCACTTGTTGCTTGGGAGCCTTCACTTCCTTCTTCTTGATGTTCTTGTTGTCGGAGGAAGTGATAGGAGAAACCTCAACATTGTTTACCTTGTTGATGAGATCAACAAGAGGCACGCTCTTATTGAACTTCACACAAGGCACACCATTTACCATGTTTCTCCTGTTGGCCTTACCATCATATCTATTATAGCCGAGACCATCCTTTATGTGTGGATGCCTAGGCACCTTGTAGATTTTGATTGGTTGCTTATCCTTGCTCTTGCAACCAATGTCCACAATGGCTTTTAACCTAAGAATCTCCTTGTCCTTCTTCTCTAGCTCAACAAGGTTAGTAGCGCAAGCATTTATATCAACATTATTGCATCTTTCACATCCTTCACTAGTTGAAGCATTTGAGTCCTTAGAAGAAGTAGAAATGCTCTTCCAAAGAGTCATAGTTTATCTCAAGCTCATGATATTTATTTGTCAATCTTGTGAGGCTTTCTTGAGCTAAACTATAGTCATTCTTTAGACTAGCCAAAGAGTCATTAAGTGAGGCATGTTCCTTAGTCAATCGCTCATGTGAGTCCTTGGCCAAAGACAATTCTACACTTAACTTCTCAACCTTCTCTTTTTCTTTGGTGAGACATGCCTCTAGCCCTTGGTTCTTCTCCCTTTCCACTAGGAGCATTTCACTTTGCGACTCTAAGCATGTCTCATGCTCATCTATGGTGTACTTCAATTTTAAGATTATAGAGGCAGCTTCTTTTTCATATTTCTTACTGATTTTGATAGCATAGTTTTCATCAACTCATCATCATCATCATCATTAAAGTGAGTGGGAGTGTGGGATGATACCTTCTCCTCTTTTGCCATAAGACAAGTAGGAGTGACGTCGTCAGAGAGGTTGGTGAAGAGCTTTGTTGAGGAAGAAGTGTTGGTGAAGAACGATGTCGATGGAGATGATGTATCATGTATAGCAATTGCAGCTACACTCTTCTTTTCATTGTCATTGTCGTCATCACTATCATCATCGGATTGCCATTCTTCACCTATATGTGCTTCACCTTTTTTCTTGCTCTTGAACTTTTTGTCACTTTCCTTGTTGTACCTTAAAATCCTGCCTTTGTTGGGACAATCCACAGCAAAGTGACCTGTGAGACCACACTCATAGCAAAATCTCTTCTTACATTGCTTGTTTCCACCACTACTCCTCATCTTTTGCTTCTTCTTGATCAAGAACTTTGCATAATTTTTCACCATGAGAGCTTGTTGTTCATCAAGTTCTTCATCACTATCATTTTGCTTGTGACCACAATATCCTTTGTTGCAATGACTTGATTCACTTGCATGGGATGCCGCAAGGGCAATGTTTCTCTTTTGACTAAGTCTTTCTTTGGTCTCATCATCTAGAACCTCATGATGCATGATCTTCGCAATCATCTCTTGTGTTGTCATGGTGGTGTAGTTTTCTCTTTTCATTATCACAGAAACTAGAATGTTATTCTTGTCTCTATATATTCTACATAGCTTTCTTGCTGCAGCTTGTTCATCCCATCTATCACATCCAAGAGCTCTTACTCTATTGACCAAAGTCATGAATCTATCATACATTGCCTTTGTTGTTTCTCCCTCCATCACTTGGAATTCTCAATCTTGTTTTGGAGAAGCTCAATGTTTCTTATTCTCACACTCTTGTCACCTTCAAATGATATTCTCAAGGTTTTTTAAATTTGCTTTGCATTCACCATACCATTTACCTTGTTGTTATCTTCCAGAGTGAGACATTGCAAGATCAAGGTTGCCGCTGTGGCATTGAGTTGAAAGTCCAACTCATCTTTGGGTGTCCACTCTTTGGGATCTACGGGAATGTTCGCACCAATTTCAACCGCTTGCCAACATCTTACGGCTATAAGATGCAACTTCATCCTATGAGCCCAATCGGTGTATCTTACTCCATCAAAAGGATGTGGTTTGCCGGGGTTCACCATTGGTATGTGAGTGTTGTTCTTGCTTGTGCCTTCATAGATATAGCTTGCTCTTGTATAGCTTTTTGGTGTCTTGTTTCCATCTTCACCTTCATTCTTCTTCTCCTTGCTAGTTGCTTCATCACTTCTTTTGTCAATAATCTCCTTCATCTTGTCTAGTTGCTCTTGCATCTTGTTCATTTGCTCTTCTTGTTGCTTTTGCATCGTGATGGTGAGCTGTGCCACTACTTGTGCTGCTATTTCCTTTAATTATACATCATCCATCTTGGCCATTGTTACACCTCACGCGGTGAAGCGTTGAACCGAAGGACCACGGCTCCGATACCACTTGAAAGGATCTAATCGGCCTAGAGGGGGGTGAATAGGCGATTATCGAAAACCTAAAACTTAAAACTCAAATACGAAAGTTAAATACCAACCGGTAGTAGGACCAGAAGTAGCACCGGTACTACCTATAGTACAAAAACCAGTACTACCGATGCAAACTTCTGGTACTACCGGTAGCTTACGAAACTATGAAATCAAAATGGAAATTAGAGTAAAATGAGCTGTAAATTCAGATCCAATTGTTACCACCCCTTTGTTGATGTTGCTGATGAAGGTGTTGAACTTCTTGAGGCGTTTCACCGCACCAAATCATAGATCGAGTCCTCCAACCTATGAACTTTGGGGGTAGGGATGAAGAACACGAAGAACACAAGAACAAGGGTAGTCGATGCTACCACCACAGCAAGACACACGATTTAATCCGAGGTTCGGTAATCCCCACAAAGGAGTTCCTACGTCCCCGTTGTTGAGGTTACCATAAAGGTTTCCTCCCTCAAGCAACCACGAAGGTCAACTTGAGATATTCACTAAGAACAAAAGGTAATACAAACACTTTGGGGCGCCCTCACAAATGAGGCAACACGGGCAGCCATGAAGAACGCCTAGCCGGCTAGGGTTTTAAGAACCCAAGAGTAACAAACACAAATCAAGCCGGCAAGACGAGGAATCCAAGTGCTCAAGTCGTAGATCGAAGTTTCCACTCTTTGATCTCACGTCCCTAGCTCGAATCCTTGAGGGATGAAGTTTGGGAGCAAAGGAGGAGAGAGAGCAGGCGAGCTGGTGCTTGGGAGCTTTCTTTCTCAGGTGAAGAATGAGTGAAATGGCGAGAGAGCCAGAAAAAGAGAGAGGTGAGGGGTATATATATGGTCTGTCCAGAACAACTACCGGTAGTACTGATGGAACCACCGGTACTACCGGTACCTCACTAAATATGACCGTTGTCGTGTGTCAGAACGTGCAGAGGGAGTCATACCGGTACTACCGGTAGTAAGATCGGTACTACCGGTAGTACAAAACTGGGCAGCCATAGACATGTTCGACTTGGGCTAAAAATAAATATATATATAGCCGGTACTACCGGTACCACCAGCGGTACTACCGGTAGTACATAACTACGCCAACTCGCAGACTTCGACTTTGGGAAAATATGCCTGATACTTCCGGAGTATAATTTTAATAAAATGTGGTGCTACCAGAGAGCACCGGTACCACCAGTTGGGGAACCGGTACTACCGGTAATACAAAGTTTCTTCAACTTTGCACATCTCGACTTTCTGAGAAAAATAGCACGGATACTTTCGGTTTAAAACTCTAATATTTCCGGTACTTCCGGTAGGTTTAAAATTTAGGGTGCTTGTATCACCAAATATTGTCATTCAAATCTTTCAATGGACTAACACCTGTATATTCACTTAGATAAAATTGTTAGTCCCTAATTTGATTGTCATTAATTATCCAAAACCCACTTCGGGGGCGAATGCACTTACAATCACGCTTTATTTATTTATCTATCTGTCATTGCTTCCGCGATGTGCTTGTTTCTAGGCTTATGCTGCCGAAATTTTCCAGTTCGGTATTTTGTGGTGTAGTTGTGTGGCATCCCAGGGTTGCTGGGGTGTTACACTACTCTAAGCGGGAATCTCGGCGAACTCGGTTGAAGGACCAGCCATGGCGGTCGCGTTCCAGAGCGAGGGAAAGAGCAGGATTGCGGCATGGCTTTTGAAGTCGACAACGCGGTCATGGGCGATGCGTGGTAGGCTCAGCAGAGAGCGCGTGGGTGACATTGTATCGAGAAGCTGGAAGCCATGTATTAAGGGCACGTGGTGACCGCGTCCAGAGATGCCAAGCACGAGCCCGAGACCGAGAGCATCCTTGTCATATTCGAATGCGCATGGTGTCTGTGAGACCATGAGGGCTACACCATGCAACTGATTAAAGTGTTTCCTTGAATTGACTAATCAGTGACGGATCTAGAATTTTATGGTAGTATATAACAACTACAAAATTTCACTTACAATTTGGCCCCCTTTGGTTTGTGGGACGAACACAGGTGAAATAGAGGAATAAATACTATAGGAACGCTGGCGTCATCCCTCCTTTGGTTTCGCGGGAAATTTTCCGGAGGAAGCCGAAAGGAAAGGATTCGCTCTCACTGTTCACGCAGGAAACGAAAACTTCGGTCCGACCTCATGTTCGTCACAGGAAACCCACGCCTGCGCCTGGAGAGGCAGCAACGCCGGCGTCTGCGTGAGGCCGTGCTGGCCGTGCGCCCTCGCCCGCCTCGCACGCGCCGCCTGCTGTTCGCCGGAGTTGCGTGGAAGGGAAGACGGGGCGCGCTGGGGCGCCATGGCCGTGGGGGGCGGCTCGGCCATGGACGCCTCCGCCGTCACGCTGGGGCCGAGCCGCGCCGCGCCGTCCGCGCGGGTTCCAGGAACGCCGCCACCAGCCCACCCGGGCCAGCCTCCGCGGTGGCGCGGTGAGCAACTCCGCCACTAGGGCCAGCCCCGGTGCAAGGGGAAGGAGGGAGGGGCCACGCCGCCCTTGGATCCGGACGCGGGCTGGCGCCGGAAGCTGGCGGCGTCGGCGCTGATGTAGGTGGTCGGCAGCTTCCGCGACGGCCGCGAGCGGCGTTGCTTGTTTCCGCTCGCCGGCAGGAAGCGGGACGGAGATGGTGGTCGCGGCGTGGTAGGGAGAGAGAGACGAACGAGATAGAGGGGATGGAGAGAGACGGACAAGAGAGAGGGGGACGGAGAGAGACGACAAAGGAAACGAGTGCCCATTCCAGAGGAATTTTTCCTACGCTCTTCGTTTCCTATATCTTTCCTTTACTTTCCCTGAGAGCCAAAGGGGGCCTTAGTAGAATCATTTGATAATTCGGTAAAAAAATTACAATGTAATTTGGTAAAAAGACACTAGATAACATGATAGATATTAAATTCGAAGATTAAGCTGAAAACATCCATAAATTACAAGATACATGGTTCAAACGTACGGGCATAGAAGGGTAAGAGACTTACACTGTTACGTATCTGACTTCATTGGACGACGTTTTCGAAGGATTTGAGTAGAAAACAGCCAACGCCTTCTTGAACCTCACAATGGCGTAGTTCTGCACTTTAGTCATGCAGGCGCAGCGAGCTGGCCGCAGCGAATCTCGATGTGACGATCTTCATCACAATTAGGCCCTGATTTAATTAGTAGCTCCTAAATTTAGTTTTATTTAGTAGCTTTTTAATCAAACACCTATACTAAATGAGACTAAAAGTGTTTTAGTCCTGTTTAATAGCTTTTAGTAACTCTGAAGTTGCTAAAAGAGACTAAACCTATTAGTAGCTCCTAAAATTTAGCCTAAACCAAACACCACCTTAATCATTAGTCTTGTATACTTGTAAATTACTCATGTTGATTGATTCGAGAGTATTGATATATACGGCAGACAGCGTGCCGGCCCTATATTTTCTGGGGCCTCTAGCGAACTAATCATCATTAGCCTATAAGACGATATATTATTAATGTCTAATTAATTATAGTTCTAATCACAAAACAAATCAAACAACATAGTGACAATAATAAATTTATATTTCTCGAATTAAGATGGTTGCCTTCATTGAAGGAAAAAAAAACTCAATCATATCCATTGCTTCTCATGAAAAGATATTTCTTCAAGCATTTCTTAATGTAAAATTATTTAGGATGGTAACATTGTAAAATTTCAACGCCTCAGATCCTAAACTGAAGAAAAATATTGCACTACATGAGACTATTACCAGCTAATGTTTATCAAAGATTAATTAGAAGAGTATAAATTGTATAAAATAGAATGGTGAATACACATCGTATCCATACCTAGGTCTAATGTTTTAATCTGCAGACCTGAGAGGCTCATACCGTGCAGTCCACCAGGCACCAGCGGCTAGTCATGTTGCCGTCGACCGGTCCCCAAGCCACCAACTGCAAGCTGCAGCAGCGCGCGTGAGGACGATCCGTGGATCCGCATCCGCCATGACGCCGTCCGTGGGAGAGTCGCGAACTGAATAGACGTGTGCTTACCGATGGGTTTTTATACCTGGGCTTCGGCCCCTCTTTGGGCTGGGACCTCGGCGGTTGCACTTGCCGCATCCCCCTCAGGGCGGCGCTGGCAGCGAGGCTCCCTTGTGTTTCCTTCTCGAAAAAGTTTTTCGTCTTTTTATTATATCTATATAAACTCTAAAACTGGATAAAATATATCTCTCAACTATTGAAACCGTAGAGATTATGTCTCTGGCCTATGAGTGATTTCAGGGTAGTTTTGTTTTTTTTCATTTATTTTGGTTGAATATTTAAAAAATCATAATAAATTATAAAAAATCATAAAAAGAAAAATCAATTTTTTTGTACTATAGACAAGTAGATCTACACAGTAAACATATAATATAATATATTTTAATATAAAGGTTTTGTTATATATTTAGATATATGATTTTTTATAATTAATTAGAATAATTCATATCTACAATTTTTATGGTCCAATTGTGGTGAGATTTTAATTGAGCTAATTATTGTATAAAAAATTCATATTCATTAGATCATGTACAACTTAGTTATATATTTATTTAGATTTAACAAGCATAAACCTAAATATATAACTAAGTTATACTTTATACAATGAATATGAAATTTTTACTATACCTCAAGTATATAATAATTAGGCCACCAAAAAATTTCACCAACCTAATCTGCACGGTGTACGGTTTCAGTAGTTGAAAGATGTGTTTTTCTGATTTTGAAGTTGAAAAGATCAGAATTTCGCAAAAGTCGAGGGACAGAAACTGACTTTTTCCTTTCCTTCTCTAGGCATCCCGGCTGAGGGCCGGTTGCTTCATGTGCCCGCAGATTAGAAGCGAGGCGATTGATTTGGAGTACGACGATAACATTAGTAATAGATTACGAGGACGTGGCTTGTTAAGATGACAACGACGATGGAGAAGCTAGAGAGATACACCAAATCCCTTTCTGGGACAGAGGCTTGCACCTTTGGTAGTTTGGACTCTGGACCCCTGGCCACAGGCCAGAAGCCGCACCTTAGTCGTTCTTCTGGAAATTCATCCGTCTGTGGCTTCCGCATCAGGCCTAGAAAACGGGAAAAACAGTCCAGGAAAAATAAACGTGCAGGTACGGTACTACATGATACTTCTGCGATGCTTGCAATAGCCTATTTTTTTCATTTCCGTAGAGCGAACAAAATCTCTGCACATTTATACAGGGATAGCTGCCGGCTATTTTCCTTTCCTAAGACCGCGCAGTGCGGGAGCCTACGGCACTGGGTACGTCCTTTTAGTAGCGAATGAAGGGGCATATAGTATAGACTCATTAAAATAAAGAAAATGCGGAGCACGCACACTGTCCACAAATGAAAAGGATCTGGGCAGATGAAATAAACAAAATATCCGCAAAGAAAAGGATTTGGACAGATGAATAAAACAAAAATATGAGATTAAGGTGGCCCTTGGGTTATAACTCCTATAGCTGTGGCAACCTCCATCTTCTTCATGATATACTGTGCATAGAACTTTGGTCTTCTCAACTGAAACGGGAAATGGGTTCGCTACAGCATACTATTAATTAACAATAACAACTACTGACAAGGATGCAGATGAAAGTTCGAAAAGTGTGTACCATCTTTGTAATAGCATCAGCAATCAACTCCCGAGCTTTCTCCTCTGTATCCTAAAGGCAAAAGAACAAGGTGTCACATATAAATAACATAGCACAAGATCCCATGTTGCATGTCAAACAAACAAATATGAAACACTTACTTCTTCAGCAATGGCTTCTGTGCAATAGCGGAACTGAAGAGGAAAAAGGAGAAACAGTTAACGATCATATCAAACAGAAATGTAATTAACGAAAAGATCGCATTCTGCGCATAAAAAGAAAAAACCAACCTCCTTCTCCATCTCAAAGTCTGATACCTCCAGTGTGTGTTCCATTTCATGTTGGCGTAGCAGAAACTTGCCCGATTTATAGACATCATCCAAAGCGTCTCTAAAACTCATCTGAACATGATTCAAGAGAAAGGCATGGATACTAGCGTTTATAACAAAAAAAAACAGCATTCCATAGTTGCTTATAGTTGTGCAAAATACCGAAACTGCTAACCTCAAGCTTAGCGACTCGCTTCCAAATCTCAAAGTAGACACCATCTAACTCCCTATACCAATGAAATTCTGTGCTCATGTAATCTACGCATTCCTGAACCGAAAGAAGTGGGTGCAACTGTTAGATACAGACGGTTACAGAGGGCCAAAATCAAACTAAAGGCTGGACAGAGATTGTACATAATAGGCAACATGGGCTAAGCAAATGGTTATCTTGGTAAAGCCAGCAGCAATCTTGATTGCATGGGATTCTCCTCTTTTGTTTATTCTTCTCCACTAAACAAGACAAGAATTATTATGGTGGATACAAATACAGAAAAACAATTTCAATATATGTATTTATGGTAAAAAATACCTTAAGAGTTGTCCGCTCAATGTTTAAATAGTCTTCCATCCACTGGTTCAATGTAAAAGGGTTGTTAGACCAGAACACGAGTTAGCACTGTAAAATTATGGACTGTGCTCAACATAGTCTATGATTCATACCTTAAGCTTCTTTAATAACTCTTTCCAGAAAAGAAGATATTCTCGTTCAATCTCATATTTATGAAAATACTCACGGTAATCATGCCAATGGACATACTCAGAACAACCCTACATAAAAGTAGATGGAGAACATGCAATTTAGAAACTTTAATGACAAACATAGATGAATTATTAACCATGGAGCTTCCCATAAAATCTAGTAATGGCATTTCATCTAAAGTGGGCGCAAAAGTATCAGAGAAGCAAATTCAGTTTCCTTTAGACTAATTCATCTATAGCCAACCATAAGTATCTGCCATTCTCAACAGGGGAAAAAGGAGTTAACATGAAAGGAGGCAATGGCCAGCTATAAAGACCAACAAGGTGAAACAACATGTCCTGCAATGCCATAAACTTCTTGTTGGCATAACAATGAATAGTGTTTAAGTATTTCAAGCAGAAAATAATTGTTAATTAATTTTCAGCATATACAGTATAAACGAACTCATTGACAATTTTTTTTTTCTTCCTGAGTATGTATCATAAAGTTCTAGCTAGAACCATCAGATCTTAGATCTGGAGACTTGGGTCATTGTAACAAGGAGTTGGCTATACTAACACAACTGGCAGAATCAAGTTGTAGGGTTACTTGAGAATTACTATAAATATACTCACCCGATCTCGAGGGACCAAGCGTTGGTAGTCATCCAAGGCAGCCACGGTGCAGTACTGGAAGAACCAATCAAATGTGTCATCTTTCTCAATATACGCAAGTAAACCCTCCTTGTCAAGATGGTCCAGAAAGTGATCCTTTTTCAGTTTAGTTTCATCTTCCACAAAGCACTTTAGCTTTTCTTCGAGACGGTATCAATAACAATCATATTCCAATACAGAAGCAAGCTCTTTTTTGCGCCGTTCTTGTGTCATCTGAAGATAATGAGATCACTGATAAGCAATACGATAAATTAAATACGAGCAGGAGGTTAAGCAAATCGATACATATATCCAACAGATCAAGAGAAAAGTAATTCAGACGATATAAACAACTTATAGCATGTAAATTACGACACAAAACATGGTTAACTTGTAGCTTTTTGATCTGCTCATCGCTCAGTTCAAGAGAAGTGTCAACACAAGTATGTTCACAGGGAAGCTGTTCATAATAACGCTGTAACTCCTGATCACTGATGTCCTCTCCTAGGCCCGATTTATTCAGTTGCTGGATTACAAGGTCCGCTTCTTGTACCTGTTTCATCACTTCCTCTGGAAGATGTATTTTGTTGTCGGCAGCAGGTTCTTTGCAGTGCTGGGCAACAGCATTGCTATTGCTAACCGAGGAACGACCAGTGCAAGTGTCGCTGGAGATTGATGGATTACTTCCTGACTGCTTCTGTCTGGTGATGCACCTGTCCATGGTGTCAGCCCTTTGGGTGCCCAGTGGGCGCAGCACCTGTCGAGAAGGCAGAGTCCTCTCACCTGTTTTCTCTTTTATGCAATGCTTCTGCACCACCTTATATCCTGCAACAGTCTGATGCTTCCGTGGTGTCTCACCACTCTTGCCTTTAACAGCAGCCTGATGCTCCCGTGGTGCCTCTACATTCAAGCTTACAGCCTGATGCTTACGTGGAGTTTTTATGCTCAAACCAGCACCTGCATTCACTGTCACGCGTGGACTCTCCATTGGGGCAAGCCTGGCAGCAGATTCTGCAGCACCACCAAGGGCAGTGTTGCCGAGATGAATGGTTGAACCACCGGGATCTGGCAAAGTACTGGTCGAATCCAAACTGTTGATAGATAACAAAGAGAAACAGTAGGGCTTCTGCTTCTGACCCGTGCGCAGGGAGGAATCCCTCGGAGATGATGAACTCCATGGCCTGGGGTACTTTGTAGCTCGGGCAACCCGCGGCTGGGAAGTGGCGGCTGGGGTGAAAGTTGTGCTGGGCTCCTTACGGGATCCATGGTATCCGGCCAAATTTGAGAGATTCCTCAGAGGATTCGCTCCCCTCGAACCCATGCCGCCCCCGCAGCCGGCGTTCTTTCCCGACCCGCCACTGGAGCCCGTGCCCTTCCCGCAGTGCTTTGGCTGCGGCATCACAGCACCTCCACTGGTGCCCGAGCCCCGCAACGGGCCCTTCAGACGGTGCTCCGGTGGGGGCATCCTTCCACCTTGTTTGCCCCGCGCTGTGCTTCGGCGGCGGCGTACCACGAAACCCTAACCGGATCCCGGTGACATGAAGGGTTGCTTACTAGACGCGGAAGGGAAACACCGAGCAGGCGAGCACGTCTCGTTTCTCGATTCGATGGGTTGGGGATTCGATGGCTTGTTTGTTCTCCTCTTCGATTGGGAATCGAATTGGAAGGGCGCGGCGGCGTAGCGTAGCGTGCGTGGTGGGGTTTGTTCTCCTCTTCGATTGGGGAATCGAATTGGAAGGGTGGCGGCGTAGCGGTGGTGGGGTGGGGGCTCGGATTGTTGCGACAGGGGTCGAATCCTCGTCTATACTTTTTTTCTTTTTCTTTTTCTTTTATTACATAACAATTGATGGCCATCTAGACTTATCGTCGTAAGTTTACTATCGATTCACTTTTTTTAACTTGGAATCACACCATAGATACATAACCTTTTTTTAATGCATATACTTACGTACGCACACTCATACCTATAAATGAACATATATTCTATCCTATTATAATCACTTTCGAGATTTCGAAGTCATTATATGTGTTTCGTTAAGACTAGAGTTGTTGACCCTTAGAAAAATAAGAATAACATAGTTAAATTATTAACTATTGAAATAAACATAGAAAAATAGGGGGCAACTACATTGTGAACAAATGGTCAAGTTTCACTGTAATAAGAACATAAATAAATGAGCTACCTTTAGGTGGTATACGTCTAATCTCTTTCATCGGCGGCTCCACTCTTAGTCTACTTTACATTATAAAAGAGCAAATTAATTGAAAATAGTCTTTCATCCTAATGTTTACTAGCCACCTAAATTATTGTCCCAAGATATATACTTCAAAATCTGATCTAACGCATTTAAATCTCTCACTCTAACAAACTTGCCCGTTTAAAACAGTGTCTGCCAAACCCATTAGCCAGCAACGCCTTGTGCTTTTTTTTTTCCACCGTCGCTACCCGCAAGACCAATTCTTTGTTGCCCTGATTTATCTTATTTTAGATATATGTAAGCTAACCACCAAAGAGAAGGGGCTGCCAACGAGGACAGAGCCTTGGCTCCTGGCTCCTGCTAGACAGCACAACCGACGCTATTCTACAGCAAGGGTTAAGAGTATGCAAGTTGCTTGTGTTGCAACATGTAGGGACATACTTTTCATTAATATAGGTGCTCAGACATACAGAAAGGCATCTGTAAAGGTCATATTTTGCCAACATGACATGTAAGCATCAATGAGGTTCGTTTGCAACCTGTATTAGCATTAAGAAAATACTAGCATGGAAAATAAGAGAGAACTTCTCTGGAGTGAAAGAAAATATACCTTCACAAAATCATCTTTGGTCACGTGAAGGAGCTTTTCAAGAACAATCTCAACGGATTCTTCCATAGAATCTTTCTCACAAAAATTAGTTTGTCATTATTAATCCAACAGGTTACCAACTAGATTACTTAGGTCCTCTTTGGATGCAAAGTATTTTTTAGTAAAATACCATGGTTTAAAAACGATAAGGTGTTTGGATGTAAAGATCTATGCAGTTTTGAAAAGCATAGAAAAACAATAGTTTCTTTGGAGTTTTAGAAAGTTCACTCTAGATCTCTTTTTGTTTTCCTAAACCATGTTTTGCGCCTCCCTTATTCTAAAACTATTTTTTTATACTACAGTTTCTTAAAACCACAGGATCTAAACAAGGCCTAAGTATATATGATGACTACCGAGTAGAGAAAACCTGATTGTGGAGTATCTTAGCAACAGAGGAACCAAGGAAGATATTGTTTAAAGGTGTAGGGCCATGTATATTTGCGGGGTAAAACAACAAGTGTGGTGGCACCTTGGTGCTCTTTTACATAAACCACTTTCTTTCCTTTCTTAATTGAGCGGCATCTTTACTTTCAATTATCAAACACTTCGAGAACAATCATCAAAATCTGATTGAAATACTATTGAAACACAAAAAAAGTTGATATTTGAACATGAATTTTTACAAACAGAATAATAGTATATTTGATAGCACGAGTATCATGTAAAGTACTTTTGAAAAGCATGCAATGATCAATGGACATAGAAAAGAATCTGTTTTTATGAAATAGTGAATCATCATCTTTCAAAGAAAACCAATATCGATTTTTATACAAGTCTTGAAATATACTAGAAAGCAGGTGGATTTTTCCAAATGTGGTCACTCTAGAAGGCTCTGAAGGATCCACTGAACTCCTGTAAGCTGAGCAGGTGGAGAAATTGTCGTCCAGAGTCCATTTCCAAGTGATCGAGTACGGGACACCCTGTATCAGATGCACATTGTGTATCCTGATCCACAGGGTGGCAGCTAGGTTGGCATGGTCGAGAGAACCAAGGAGACGAGAGTATGACGAGCTGCTCTATTTAACCATCTCCCTTTCCAACTCAACAATTGTTGTCCAATTCGTTCGATGAGTGGTTGGACGTGAACCTTCTGTAGTGATCTTACGTGTAGCTGCAGCCCAAGGTATTTGCGAGGGAAAGTGCCCCTCGTACCCGTGAACAGTGCTAGCACCATGTCGAAGTCTACGTCCTCACACCTGATCGGATGAATTGAACTCTTTTGCAGATTTATTTGGAGTTCTGATAAATTTCCAAATGCTTCTAGGATTGTCTTGATAGCATCGACGTCCTCTTTTATCGGATTAATGAAGATTGTGAAACATCCTCAATTTTCCTCGAAGAAAAAATACACAGAGTGGCGAATAACATAATAGTTCAAAACTCAAACCATCACATTGTCCAGCAACAGTTGATACAGAAATCCATACATCGTACAAAAGAGTACAAATAGAGGGGGATTACATCAATAGTACATCGCCACACTGGCGGAAATATCAGAGTAGCAGCATCTGGAATAGCTACGGTAGGCGGAAGCAACAACAAATATCCAAAAGAAGCCTGAGCGTAGGAACAAGACGTCTACTCCTCATCGGTGAAGTCGTAGTCGGGTTCAGTACGGTTTATACTGGCCACTTGTCCTACCCTATGCTTTGCTTTTTCTATGTAGTATTTTGTTGGATGCAAAGGATATAATCAAAGAGACCTATATATGGTTGTGATTTTCTATGCAAGTTGTGACTAAAATTATATATATAAGTAATTCATCAAGTTTTAACCCATCTCATCCACACATCTTTCCCATCCCATCACACACATCTCACCCTCTCGCACTCAGTCGACAGGTCCAACTCCCTCTCGGAGCCTGTCTCAGCGGCTCACAGCCGGAAGGGTAACACCAGAGGAAAGAAGAGAAAGGCTCATCTCACTACTCCCGAGAAGCGTAGGTCGAGGGAAGGGCCAAATCGAGGCCGCGGAATATATATAGATTCAAAACTTTACAGAGCATGTACTCTTGTAACCACAAGATCACCATCATCGGCGGTGCCCCGCCTAGGCTGATTCCGGCTGCTTTCTAACCGGTGCGATGCCACCCTACCACTCAGTACTGGGACATCCCGGATAGGTACCACCGGCACACTGAGACTGTGAGGCGTAGTACCCGGGCCACCAAGGTAACTATGCGGCTTTAAGGAGGGTGTGGGTCCCCACGCCCGTACCTCCCGACACTTTCTGCTAACAACCTAGTAGTAGTGGCACCATCCTAGCTAGTCAGACATCCGTCTCCAGCCCATACAAGAGCGAGTGGTGAGCACATAGGTCCCAAGGTTCCGGTTCTCAAGAGATTTCAGGTCCTAGGGGGGATCAGACAGAATTATCTTCTCATAGGGACTACAACAGTCCGTGCTATAACAGCACCTTCTACCTAGGGCTTTGCTTCACAAAGGCCCTCGGCCCCGGGATCTCCATATACCTCACAATGTATCCGCCACAGATACCTCTCATAGGGATGCCCAGAACACACACCCCGACAAGACTCGCCCTCAAGGCTCGTCGTAGAATCCTGTCCGATCGACTCAAACCCTCACCACACACCCAAGACACACGCAGCACTCTCCCCGAGTAAAGTGGCACCACGTGCCTTATCCATATAACCATACTCTCCACCACGCATCACATCACAGATATAAAGCGTGGTGAAGTAAAGCATCATAAGTAAAAGAGCATGCGTCTAGCCTATCAGCAGGGTGTGCAGGAGTAAGGTTGCGACAAGGTAAAGGCTCATCAAGCAATTCTACCATGCAACCTATCATCAGGTGATATTCATAAATAAAGCATTAGCAAACTAGATATTATGCCATGCGTAATAGGATCTACGAGGTTGGGTGGGATGTGGCACCTATGAAGTTGTCACCGAGCTCCGCCTCGTACTCGTAGTCATCCTCCTCAAACTGCTCCTCCTCTGAAACGAGACGTAAATAGTCACGTTAGCGACTCCTATAGAGTATCACAAGGAACCAAATAAAATTCAATAACTCCAAATGCAATCATACATAAGCCTATGATGTAGAGCTCATTTTTATGAAAATTTGGATACTTGGTTCATATTTTTCGGAGTTCGTATGAGAGAGATATGAATTTTACAAGATAAATACATATTTTAAAAAAGAAAAAGGAACAGTTAATCTGGAGCTGACATGTGGCGTGCTGTGATTGGTCAAATGGTGGTCAGCGGCTGACATGTGGGACCCAAAGTCAACGGTCAACGCCGACCGGGCCTGACTGGGCCTTGATGGGCTCGGGTAGGACCGGTCTTGGGCCGGGTTGGGCCGGCCTGGCCCGGACACATGTCGGCTCCTGGGACAGCCCACGTGGCTGATCTGGGTCACTAGTGGGCTTGGTCTATGGTTGTCGTTCGTGGACCCGACTCGCGGTGGACCGCAGACTGCGGGGCAAGGTGGCGGACACTGGTAGGTCTAGTCGGGTCCACGTGGGTCCGGTGGACTTGGCCCATGGATACAAGGAAAAATCCCCATCCTCTTCTATCTCTCGCGCGCGGCGGGGCTCGGCAGCGCGGTCGCCGACGACGGGCAGCGCAACGGCTCCGATTACCCTAGCTGGCTCGGGTGGTGGCTACGGCATCGCAGTGATGAGGCGGCCGCGATGGCGGGGCTCCAGCGGGCGCGCGGTGCAAAGGTTCACTGGCGCACGTGCGACTGCGGCGGCGGGCGGCACGGCCACGGCTGCGGGGTGCCTCTGCGCGAAAGGGGCGACTTTGACTAGCGCATAGGACTTGTGAGGCTAACGTGAGCGCGTCACGGTGCTCTAATTGAACCTGGTTGCCCCTAATGGCCGGCAGCGGTTGACAACGAACGGCGAGGCTCCAAATTAACGCGCCATGGAGCTCCATCTTCATCTTCTCCTACCGTGTTGAGCAGATTAGAGCTCAAGTAATCTAAAGACGCTGCTAACGGGGCACGGCAGGAGCGCGCGCGACGGCGAGGTCACAGTGGCACACCGGCGGCCGGAGTCCGAGGAGACCGGGACCTGCAAAGCGCGCGGTTCCCGCTGGGGTCTATGCCGGCTCTAGAGGGGTTGCCAAACTGGCGTTCTAGCTAACGGCGAACTCGCTGGTGAAGCTAATGAAGGCGACGGTGCAAAGGAGAGCGGGAACGCGGTGGTTGCACTGGCCGTCGGCCTTGGAGGTCGGTGTTGGGAATATGCCCTAGAGCTAATCATGTAGATGATGATATTCCGATTGTATCCATGATTAATAAAGTGTTCATTGAATATCCATTATAGACAACTTGTAATTGATTGGAGATTATATGAATTGTTTGTGGAACTCGATTACTTGAATGGTTATTCTAAAGTTGTCCCTGGTCGGCGTTCTTGTGAGAACACACTTGAATATTAGACCAGCACATGTATTAGTTGATGGCTATGTTTCACAAGTCATGAATATGGAGATGTCAAACTAATAATGTGGGCACATGTGAGACATGTAGGCTGGACTGACCTGACATGAGAAAGTCTCTATTCATGTCATGTACGTTATGTCCTTAGACCTAAAATTGTGGTATGTACTCAAGATGTGAAACGGCCTACTTAGGGACTATCAAACGCTTCTCCGTAACTGGATAGTTATAAAGATGGTCTTCGGGTAGTTGGAAAGCATGCTATGAGACATAGACAATCAAGATGGGATTTGCCCCTCTCTACGTGAGAGAGATATCATTAGATCACTCAAGTGATTGGATCAACAAATGCATGACCGTGCTTGGGTTAAGTGTTAACCCACGAGTTGAACCATATATCGAGTGGCAAAGGAAATAACTTGTATGTGGTCATAGTGGTTTGTCTGATATGATCTTTGCGTGCACATAGGAGTTGCCATGCCTTGCTAGAGGTCGTTGTCAACTATTGGACGAGTAGGAGTACTCAGCCCATGTCAATGTGTGCGTGAAACCATAGGGTCGCACGCTTAAGGGGCTGGAAGCCTAATTCAGGTTGGACCCGAATTAGACAAGGCTTAGGGTTACTGATAGGCCTCCAACTTGTGAGCTCATTGGGGACGCCTATATAAGCAAGGGGTAGGGGCGTGGCCAGGAGGCGACACGTCTTTGGCAGCCGTCGTCGCCCTCTCCACGCTCGCGCCTTCTGCTCGTCGCGGACCTAGCAATCCGGAGGCGCATCGCTTCTTCCTTGCACGTGTGGGATTCCTCGGAGGTGTTGCATCTGGAGCACTGTGACGAACCGCGCGAGAGGATTGAGGTGACGGACGACCACGCAACTACACTGCCTGCTGTGACGCGTACGACTAAATCGAGTCATCTTTCGCTGCACCTGTGCGTCTAGTGGTAATCCCGTAACCTGTAACTAGCAGTAGATAATGGTTTATGAGGTCGAAAAATTTTATTTTCTGGCTAGCGTAGCACCCTCATAACCCTTCAGTCGGCTCACCTGCATGCGGCCACGGCTGGCGGCTTGCGGGTGACGAAGCGACGGCCTGGTGACGAAGAAGCAGAGCAGCAACGGGCGTGGCTCCACTTGGTGCAGCGAATCAGGGTCGCCGGGGCTCCTCCGGCACGCGTGGACGGCGGCGACGGCGAAGCTCTGCTCCGGCGGACAACTCCTCCTTGCCTTCTCCTCCTCCTCCCTCTCCAACTCCTCCTCAGACAGTGAGCAAGTGGTGGCCAGCGAGTGAGAAAGGCTGCGCGGGCGCGGGAAACCCTAATGGACCCTGCGCTCTTCTTTTATAGTGGCAGCGGCGGCGGCCATGGTGGATGGGCGGCCATGATGGCAGATGCCCATCGGGCGGCCAAGGGCGAGCACGCGCTAGGTTTAGGGTAACCTGGGCGCGTCGCGGAGGACGGGCGACCAGGATACAGCGGCGCGGGCTCCGATGAAGGACGAACGGCGGGGCTGCTTAGTTCCATTTCTGGAACGACGGATGCGACGACACAGTGGACAGAAAAAGGGAAAAGGGAGCTTATGACAGGTGGGCCCCGGCGGTCATCGGCAGCAGGCGGAAGCACAGGTGCGCGACGTGGCCAGGCCGCCTTGCTGGGCCGGATCGGCCACTTGGGCCGTCTGCGCGGGAGCGGGCAGGCGCGGCACGCGGCCGACCGAGCTGGGTTGCGGCGCGCGGGGTAGCTGGGCTGCGGCTGCTGGGCTGTGTCGGCCGGTTGGGCCAGCGCGGGGGAAGGGAGCAGCAGGCCGGCTGAGCTGCATTGCTCTTTCTTTTTCTCCCTTTCTTCCATTTCCTTTTCTATTTCTAATTCTTAACCATGCAACTAAACAAGCTATGGTCTTAAGTCAATAAGGTTAGTGGCCATGGTGCACATACCATGGTAGGTCCACTAGGGTCTCATGGTGGGTTGGAAGCCAAGTCCAAAGTTAGTAGCATATATATATATACACACATGTGATAAAAGGTTATTGATTTTATTAGCAATACATAAAATCCATAAGAGATAAATTATACTCTTGTAGTTAAGATGCAAATGCTCCAAATAACATTAGTGCTACTTGTGCAACTATTAGATGTTTTCCTACATGACACTCAACATAAAAAAAAAATTTGTTGGTTGTGATTTTTGATGTTTGGGATTTTTAAGGTTGTTACAGATTGTTGCATCGTCTGTGTACAGGGACGTTCTCCATTTGGCTGCCGCAAGCGGTAAAGGGGTTATGATCCCTTGTCGGGTTGCCATGTCAAGTAGATGCTGAAGCGGATCCATAGCTAGGATGAAAAGCGTGGGAGAGAGAGGAAATCCAAGGCTTCGATCCTTTGCATAGCAGCATAGATCAATCCTTCTGCGGTCGATCTTTTCAAAATTTCTAATTAGTTCTTTCTCTGAGTAAACTCGTATGAGCTCCAC
>CM041635.1:42552965-42669758 GCA_023333625.1 Bothriochloa decipiens | reverse complement strand
ACTGGTTTCTCGTTAATATCCACATCACCTATAAATAGCACAAAATATAGTGACACACGTGACAGAAAAACAAAAACATCAGAAATGGTAGTTTTGCTAAAATCCAAATGAACATCACCATATTATGGCTACATACATTGTTTTCTATATTGTTTGGGTGGGGTTTAGAAGCTTCTGATGTTGTTTGGTTACTTGAAATCATTGTAGTTACAGACTAATATCCCTTGTGTATTATTTATGTGGTCCTAGCGAAAGGCCTCTAGTTGAGACGATTAGAGCGTTTGAGTAGCAACCCTCAGCCTCAGGTCCTGGGTTTGACTCACTGTGGTAGCGAATTTCAAGATTAGGGTAAAAAAAATCCAACTTAGTGCCACAGCTAAAGCACATGTCAAAAAGGCCCAGCTTGGTTCTCACAGGGCAATGCCCCTGTATCATGGTGGGATAGGGGTTCGGGGGTTTTTCTCGACTATTATTACCCCCTTAGGTCCAGTTTTTTTATTTATATGGTGCTAAACAAACTAAAAGAAATGGTCTAAAAAAGCTAAAGGTAAAACTTGCCTCCAAATAATGTGTTCCTCTGGCATGCCCTTTTTCTTTGGACTGCCTCTTCTTTGGAGCACTAACAGATTTCTTGTACTTAATAGCTCCATCGGATGAGGGGACATTTGGCTCTATTTTATCCAATTTTGAATTTATTTCCTTTAGCTGCAAATGTCAAACAAGGCACAAAGATTTGCAATATGCTAGCACGATGAACTTTGGATATTACATGTAAAAACATGACAAAAGGAGTCCACATGAGTTACCATGTAGGCAGGTAGATTATTGCGCTGCAACTCTTCATGTAACTGAGATCCCATGTTTCTGTACATCTCCTACGGTGAACATTGATAATGCAAGCAGTCAAGTTACATACAATGTATTTTAACCAAAGAAATATTAAATGCAGATCTTTAGAGATCCCACGTTTCTGTGAATATTGATAATGCATGCAGTCAAGTTACATAACTGCTTTTGTTGGCACACAACCCATCTTTTCTATTTTGATATAATGAACCTATAAACTAGCTGTGTAGGTGGTTGGGAGGACAGCTATCAATAATCAAACAGTTTTGCCTTCTCCTTCGTGTCGCTCAAGCGCACTCTCTCTCCGATACGGCATGGCCAGGATCGACCGCCGTGCGCGCACGCCAGCAAGCTCCTCCGCCGTGCCGGTATCGTGACAGTTTCATAAGCTCAGATTGGCCATTACTTGCTATAGCCTCAAGAAAATTTTAAGAATCGGCGGCATAACCAGATTGGCCATACCTATCCTCCATGGCTCCGTTCCATATCATACCCACGAAGCTACAATAGACGGAAGGGATGTGCTATCATGGTATGATAATATGTATCATAATAATCAGAAAATCCAGTAGCGTGGGTGATCAAATTAGCGTAAAGAGGTTTAGGACCAGTGTTGCAGCCCCAGCAGCATCGACTCTGTTGGGAGGGGCAGGTGCGCACTGCACTACCGTATGATTGACGTGATGACAGGATCGACCCAATTGGAAACACAGAAGCAATAGCAATCAGCTTGAGAGTTTGAGAGCAGAGCAGGCAACCCACGAGAACGATACGCGAGTGCGTACGACGTACCCAGAGTCCCAGACATTGGTTCGACTCCGGTCCCTTGGATACTATATTGAATTGATGATCGTTATTATTATGTTCCGAAAACACTGAAAGATTTGTCCTCGCGTGATCCATGGAGGTGTCGCGATCTGGCCTCTCGGAGTGGAGGATGTCGGTGACGGCGACGATAGCCAGCCTACCGCTGTGCCGCCTCCGCCCTCCATGACTGCTGTACCCCCGAACTATGTTTCTGCACCGCACGACCTCCTACGACAGTACAGAAAGGTGTTTTGGCCTGTCTTCCCCTCGTGGCAGGGTATTTTGGTCCTTTTCTAGCAGCCCACTGGTTCTTTCAACAAAAGTACCAAAAACAACTCATGGCGGAGTCGAATAAGGAAATATAAAACCAGTGTCAAACAGGAAAATTGAAAGTTTTGATGTCAAGTAAAGAAGCATAATTTTTTCAGCGTCAAATAAGAAAATTTCTCAAAAAGAAAGAAAAAGGGTCCCCAGGACGATGTTATCTCTAGTTACAGACCATCCATTTGGGTCCGGAAGGAAAAGAAAGTCACTGCAATGGCACCAATCAATCAAGCAATGTAGGCTATGTACAGTATGTCCAAGGAACCAAAGAGTTGCTTCATACATATATCCAGAAAAGTTGAGTAGTTTTTTCCCCCCGAGGCAAAGCATGCCAGCTACAATTGAAGTATCAAGTAGTATAGGATTATCCAAAACACGGTGCTAAACTGTAAATGGCTGACAGACAATGCAAATCAATAAGGCTTGCTAGTCTAATTGCCAGTATGTTACTTAGGTGCGACAGATTGCCAATGAATCCCCTGTCAACTCCTATCACATCCAATCTTCATCACTATCTAAGAATTACTCAGGACCAGAACGATATGAGGATGGATAGCAGTTACAGTTTCATCAACCTTCTTGCCATGTGCAAGGAGAAAAGGTTCGTATTCATGAGTGTAGAGGGCAACTATAAAGCGCACGAAATCACACCTGCTCGCCCGATTGTAAGCACGAAGTCCCCTATTTGCCCTGTACTGATTCATCTTTGGTAGGAAGCCATCGTGATCATCTGTATCCCATGTTAAGCTACAGAGATCAACACAATTATCAACAGCAAACCTGAACTCTGCCGTCTTCATTTTCATTGCCACACGATAGACAAAAAACTTCTTTCTTTCATGAATGACCCAGAAAAATGGATGCTTCTTGATCTTCTCATATGTTTTGCTCAGATTTTCTCTACATAAAGGTGATATATATATATATATATAGTTATTATTTCAGAATTCCAAGAGATATGTTTGCTCATTTCAAAATTACAGAAACAATAAAAAAAAGGTTCAGTGTATTCTATTTATCTCACAAAATATACGCAAAATTTTGATTAGAGCCAAGGATAATAGGTGTTAGTCATAAACTAATGCCATCAGTATTACATCAACGGTAACTTACTCATTGACAGCCTTCAGCTTGTCAGCAAGATCAACCAGATAGGTGAAGTCAAGTCTCTGGCCTGTATTGTTCTTTATGTTCAGCTCATCAGCTATATTTGAAAGTTCTGTAAGTCCAGTTCCCAAGTCATTCAAATCCTCACATTGGCATAAGCTCACAGATTTCTGTGCACCTGAAATTAATTAGAACTTATGAATGACTTTCTTTTTTCTAAACAAAGAAAGAAAATAGATATTTACAAAAGATGAGTTCATTACCCTTCTCCTTAAAGTTTGTTAACTTAACAAAGATCTCACGTTCAATCATAAGATAATATGTGCTCTCCATCGTAAAGTTGCCATGGTAATACCCTTTCAACCTCAAATAATTCAAACCGTCCAAGATTTGGCTAAAATGGTAGCATTAAATGGTTATGAAAAGGAAGTCATGAATCGCAGAAAAGATTAATCTTGAACACTCAAATCATACTTAAGGTACAGCTGCATACCTCACAATATTTCGAAGAATCTTTGTTGGGAGAACTATCACAGCAGGTGATCTTTGATAATTCACCCCCATTGATTTTTTCAGATAAGCAAGCAAGTTGCTATTGTTAGTATACGGATCAACCCATAGCAACAGTTGGGTCTTGGTTACATTAATGGCTCTTGCATGTAGTATGTTGGGGTGAATGACCTCTTTCATGATTTGAAAACATCGAAGCCCATCATCGCTTTTACATTGCAGAACCAAGAGAAGTGCAGGATCTTCCCCTAGATCTTTAGAGTCATAACGCGGTGGCAGTCTTGATGGGATCTTGAGCTTGCATGACACTTTTTTATCCTTCTCATCTACCTTGACATCCACAAGATCATATGTGAACTGCTTATCTTTATCATGTGCTGAAATATAAAATTTAAAACTTATTAGGGCAGGAGCTTTATATGTCTAATATGAAATATCTACTGAATCCTTCAAAACTAAACAAGTTCAACGGTAGGACAAAAAACATCAATCAATGTTTCCCTCAAAAAAAACATCAATCAATGCACATGAATCCTTTAAAACTAGACAATTTCAACGGTAGGTTAAGAACATCAATCATGAACAAGGAAAAATATAATTCCAGTTATTTGCATACCCGTCCCCTATACCTTCCTCATTTTAAGTTGGGAATACCCATCTGCAAGTAGAATAGTTGCATTTACCACCCCACAAATTTAATCCTATGCAAAGTCTGTTCTTGTGACCTTTTAACTTCATGCCATGTCAAAAAAAAAGTGTTGTGACCTCACAGCATAGACTACCCATATGGAAACGAAGGTGGCTGAGAGTTTAATGCTACAGTGACGCCTACTTATATCAAATATATCAATGCCATGCCCAAAGTCACAAAGTTCCTGGGTTGGCATGGTATGCTACTTGCAAAAGGTTTTTATATTGCACGGTGGAATCACGGTGGAAAATCAAGGTTCTACTGTTTAGCTTTTACAGAGGCTGTAATCATGGTTGCGCTACGAATTGCTATTTCCTAATTATTAGCCTCAGTTACTCCACTGATTAATGATATATTCTTTTCTCAAGTGTAAAAAGTAAGATCATATTGATACATTTGTATGATATCTATCATTCATGAAAGAACAGACAACTACCCATAGCACAGAATATTGCATTGTACCTCTTATAGATAATTCAAACCAAGCAAACTCACTCCAACTTTAGTTATTAGGCCAAAAGTAAATAATAATAGTAAATCATCTGTTTTCAACTACAATAAAATATTGTTCAGTTTCTAGATTTGGGAATTAACTAAAATAGGACAAACAGGTTATAATTTGGAACTCCAAAGTAAACATACAACTATTTTGAGAGACAGATCCTTAACACCTGGAGTAACATGCATTTTCTACACACTGTCCCACTTGAGCACTTAGATTTAGATTTAGTTTTCGGCAACTTTTTTACATACTGCCTCTAATGTTCATTCATTTTCTGCATACTGCCTCACCAGAACATTTATTCAGTTTCTGCATAAAAGATACTTATAGTACGATGTTGACCAGGTTATGCATAAAATACTACTGTTCCAATGCATTCATCTCTAACAATAGGACTTATGTCAACAGCAACAGCTCTAACAATAATAGTTCGTAAAAGAACGAGGAAAAAATTAATCGTAATTTGACAAGATTTCAGTGCCAGGCAAGAGTCAGTGCTCACCAGAAGTCGCCTTTCCAGAATGATTCAAGTACTTAAATCTGGTTGAAGGCTTAAGAATGCTTCACGTGTTAAAAGCCAAGAACCGAAATGATGAAAGTGCCAAAAACAAACTCAACTTAGTGGCAAACCCTAATAATAGTATCAACGCTGCTTGCCAATTCTCATTTCCACATCATCACGAAACTGACAGCTGTGTAACACTAGACTACAAATTATCTATCCCAAATCATGTTTCTTCACCCGAAAAGTTAACATCTGTAGACAGTGAACCGAATGTGGAATTAATAGCAAAAGGTTGAGTTGAAACGGTCACCTGAAGGCTGGTCGCGTCTTCCTTCAGCTCGCGACGGGGCAGCGACCGACGGGTGCCGTGCGGCGACCTCGAGGCCCCCAGGTCACGATGGCCGGCGCCGGGCACTAGAAGCGGTGGGATCGTCGCATCGGATCTGGGTGGCGGCTTTGTTTTCTCAGGGGTCAGGGCAACTAGGGATTCGTTTCGAGAAAGTGAATCAGATTCCTTATTAAAAGCTACTCGCGAGTCACGAGAGCGTTTCAACTTTCACGGGAGCGCTCATGCCTCAGGCGCGTGGCATCAGCTATTTTGCACAAACCACCCCATAATTCAATCCGTGGTCCTAATTAAGCCAACCCGGAATGTGCATTTGATTAATATAAGGGCCCTTGATATTATAATAAATTAATAATATACAGATTAAGGTGCGCTAGTAGGCCTACTACGCTTCTGGTTCTGGATGTACGCGCTTATATGGTCCTCGAGGAAACAAAACAATACTGAGGCAGAGCTTGATGACATGACATAGATTAATCGACATTAACGGTGTCATCGCGTAGTGCGCAAATAATCAGGGTTTTGTTTATGGTGTGTGCAAGTGCGAACGCGCACGGCAGATCGAGAATCGAAAGTGATGCATGACTGTTTCACAACGACGTGCAAGCATAAGCCCATTATTTTGTACATTAACCCAAAATTCTTCATAGGGTTGAATCTTAGAGGACATAATAAACATCATATACATTTATAATTAATATCTACAAGCAATAAAAACTACTTGTATTAATTTAGGTGTGATTTCTCTATTTTATTTATTTTGTGACACAATATCTCTATAGATAATCTGTTATCTCTACCCATGTTATTAGTTGTGATAAAGTTTATATATATACTTTTCATATTAATTACTCCCATAATTCAAGTCGTTTCGTATGAGGTTTAAGTCAAACATTGGAAAATGAATCATAAATAAATTTCACATATGAATAGATTTGTCATGAAAAGCACTTTCTAGTTCTATTTATAGGCTTCTAGCCCCTCCAGCCAACACATCTTGGCCCATTTATCTTGTTAGCGCATTGTGAGTGAATTCTGACGATTACAATATAAATCAATAATAAACAGGCTTGAAAAAACAAAATCCTGCTAATTCATTTCTCATGTACTAGCTAGGCAATTAGGCATGTCAGGTTCAACACTACATGTAAGTTGTTCTCTTTCTACTGATATATTTAATTGTCTAAGCATATAGTATCGTTTGCCTTGCTTACCAATTTTATGTACAGTGCGCCCTAATTATGTGGAGGTGCAGGACCGAAATCGGCAACCAGAGGAGGTGAATGAGAACCTTAAAAATTTTTAAAAAATATTTAGGTCATTGTCCCGAGTTCACCGCCAAACATGCAAACTCTTCAGAACTAAGATACTCACGTCAACCGGTAACGGAAGTACCTAGATAAATTCTTTAGGACGAAAGAAACCCAACACAACAAACGGAATGTGAATCGGAGTCCGAACAACAAAACTGTGCGTAAAACGAGAAATCAGAGCTCATGAAAAATCTTCAGAAAATCAGCAGAAAATCGTTCATCCAATTGAGCCTAACTGGACAAAAATTCTGAGTTCACTTGCACATCGTGAATACCAGCATGAAATAATTTAATACTCCTTTACATAAACTAAGAATGCCTTGGTAAATCACCAAGAAATTTACTTCCTGTCCAATCAAAACAAGAACAGAACCTTCTTGTCTCTCTCGATGAGGACACCTGCATCACAAAGCTTGCTGGGGCACGAAGGCAACCAGCCACAATCAAACGGAGGTGTAGCACCCTGTCAATATCACATTCCTGGACAGCAAGTCACCGCACACAATCGAGGCTTGCCAACGTAAAATTGAAGACTGAACGAACTGCTGCACTTGCCTGCTAGCAGAGTAGCTGTGCTGACCTGAACAACCAAGGATCGACGAGCGGGGCGTCTTGAGCCCACAGCGCCGAGCGCTGCTGGTGCGCTCGACCTGGCGTGCACCTGCACGGAGGCAAGATGCACGACGCTGGCTGCTACCTGCGAACGCCACGAATAGAGAACTGACGAACTTGTACAGAAAAAGAGCGAGCAGCAACATCACCCAAAGCCTGACCAAAGCTCCATACTTTGTTTCCAGAATTTGCACAGAAGTGATTTAACTTGGCACGAACCTATCTCCCAAAAATCACTGCCTGAGGAAAATTCAAACTCCGAAAAAAATTCAGGATGTACCCAAGAACGCGTTTTCCCCAAAAACGAAAAACTGATCGATCTATGAGCTCGCGCAAAATTGGTTCGAATCACTGAAAGGATTTGTTCAACACATGTCCTAGCTTGACATAGATCAACCAAAAACTCCCCAGATCATCTCAGTCCCAAACACCAGAAGCACGAAGGGGAGAGGGAGAAAAGCAACGAACGAGACTCAGAAGAACAGGAACTCGAAAATCAAAAGCCCAGAGGGCAACAGGAGGTAAAGGCCTCCATTTCCACTTAGTAAAATCTCTGAACACAGAAAGAATTCGCTAGGAACTTCTGTGGATCACCAGCAGCTAGAGGGAGAACCCTAACAAGGAGAAAAACGAAAATAGCTAACTGAAGTGATAAATTTGCTTCAGGGCAGCCCTCCTATTTAACAGGCAATTTCACAGCTCCAAAATGGTCCTAGATAATTTAAACCAAACTAGTTCATCGGAGGGCGTTGTAGTCCAACTGTTTTCTTTATCCGACGGCCACCGCGCCTTCTCACCGATAGCCTTGCTTCGACGCAATCTCCCCGATGCTGCCACGTACCGTCCGTACGCATCGGGACCATCACCCGGGTTTTGAGGCCCAAACCCACGAAACCCGCCACGGGTGGTCTTGAGGCAATACCACCAAACCATCGCTGATGGTTTTGAGGACAAACCACCAAACCGCCCGCGAGTAGTGTAGCCCATACGCGTCCCTCGCCGATGGTTTTGAGGACAAATCACCAAACCTCCTCGCGAGTAGCATACCGCGTGCGCGTCCCCCGCCATGTACACTTGCGCTTATCGATGTCCTGTGGCAGAACCTCCTAAATTATATGGCCCATATGCATCTATCATTGTCTCAAAGACCTCTAATAGCCATGCATGCGTCCCATACAACTTAGAAAGCTCTGTCGGGTGTCCTCAATGGATCCTGATTAAACCACATTTAACAACTCATACCAGGATCAACAAAGGAGTAGCTTCAACATTACAACCTTTGTTATAGAATATATATATCAGAGTACAGAAGAATGATAATATAGAATTTATAAAATATGAATAAGTTAACTTTTATAAAATTAACTTTAATTGCGGAAGCAGAGAAGAACTATAGAAGACAACTTAGGTAGAGCGCCTAAGTCGGGAGAGGACAACCAGATCACGTCGAGCCCACCGACATGAACTTGATTTGAACACCAATTAGCACCTGCAACAGGGGTTCAACAAACCCTGAGTATAAAAGTACTCAACAATACTGACCCGACGAAAAAGAGGGGTGAAGACTCAGGAATGCAGACCAGAGGGACAAGATAAGGCTCGTAAGAAATAAGGATTTTTACAGAAAAGCTCTTGGGAAACAAGTTTTAACTTATCATTGATGTCAACTCTCCTCTTGACCTTCCATAGAAGATAGAGTTGAAGAACTTCTTGAAACCTTTTACTCGAGTCATCAAAAATTCTTCTCGAAGTATTCCAGCAAGAGAGAAGATATGAGGAAAGATTATTTTTAATTTGTTACTTTTAAAAACTTTTATATTGTAAACTCATTTTGAAGTTTTCAAATATAATATTATAGCTGATCCATTGTATGAGCTCTGATACCACCTATGGCACAACCTCCTAAATTATATGGCCCACATGCACCTATCATTGTCTCAAAGGCCTCTAATAGCCATGCATGCGTCCCATACAACTTAGAAAGCCCTGTCGGGTGTCCTCAAAGGACCCCGATTAAACCACATTTAACAACTCATACCAAGATCAACAAAGGAGTAGCTCCAACATTAAAATATTTGTTACAAAATATATATATCAGAATGCGAAAGAATAATAACATAGAATTTATAAAATATGAATAAGTTAACTTTTACAAACTTAACTTTAATTGTGGAAGCAGAGAAGAACTACAGAAGACAACTTAGGTAGAGTGCCTAAGTCGGGAGAGGACAACCAGATCACGTCAAGCCCACCGATATGAACTTGATTTGAACACCAATTAGCACCTACAACAGGGGTTCAACAAACCCTGAGTACAAAAGTACTCAACAAGACTGACCCGACGAAAAAGAGGGGTGGAGACTCAGGAATGCAGGCCAGAGGGACAAGGTAAGGCTCGCAAGAAATAAAGATTTTTGCAGAAAAGCTCTTGAGAAACAAGTTTTAACTTATCATTTAATAAGCATGTTCAAATTCTGCCTAGATTTTGAAAATGAAATCAAATTCAAAAGGAAAACAAAACCCTAGAAACAAATATTTAAAATTACTTTTGATTTTTCAATAAAACTTGAAAATCTTCAAAACTATAAAATGCTCAACTTTTCAAACCAAACATTTTTCATATATAAAGTTTTCCCAAATTATGCATAATTTTTGAAATATGGATTTGAGATCAAAAAGGGATAATTGCTAGAAAACTGTATTTTCAAATTCATTTGAAATTATTTTTGGAAACTTAAAAACTTTGAATACCAACTTTGTAGCTCTTGTCAAGATCTACAAACTATATTTTTAGAGTATCTCCAAATTCATTATAGATTTTGAAATACAGAAAGGGGATAAAAGAGATATCTTGAATTTAAAGGATTTTAAAATTAAACAAGGGCACAAACAAATAGGCCTTCAAATATATACTAACATAACCCAACGAATCATTCAATAAAGAATTGCTTAAAACAAGTAATTTCACATAAAAGGACAAGAAACTAACAAACATCCTGACCATCATCATTTCATGTATAAAACAAAGCATCATATAAAAGATATTATTAAAACATAAAAGTATTTATGCCATGATGCTCAATGATTATGCTTGATAATACACATTATTAATATTTTAATTATGTATTAACATCTAGGATATTACATGTCCCAAGTGTCAGCCACCGCGGCTGGCCACCCGGCCGTCTGGTCCGTCAGTCCAAGCCTAGCGTCTGCCCTTCACCATACCGGGCCGTCAGCACGACACGCCCTACTTGACCTTCTCCCGACCGTTGCCACCACCTCCGGACTAGACACCTGCACATCATGAGCCAAGAGACACATTTTGACACATAACCCTATGCCAAGGGATCAGTAGAGCTACCAAACCAACCACACACCAAAGTGTTGGCATATTGACAATCGCTCATCACCACAACAAGGGTGCTCCATAATGGTTATGTGAAAACCATGTATTCGCAATCTTCCCCTTGATGAGTGTATTGTCAACACCAACACAAAGCCAAAGAAAACCCATTCAAATGACCAAAAGCCAAAGAAAAGCTCAAAACAGGTCACTTACAATAAGCAAAGTTAGAACAACAACTTGGTCCCCAAAGACATGGGCAACGGCTCAACGTAACCAAGGAAAACACACTCAAAAACACCTGAAGGCGGCTAGACCCTCAAGACAGAAGCAAATGGCTCGACAAGTCTAGCAAAGCAAATGTGCAACTCCCCCTTAACAAGTGCATCAACCTGACAAATACACATGAATGCACACTCTGGATTTGTGGAATCATTCTCCCCTTTGTTGGCAAATGCACTTATCAAGCTCTCACAATAGCAGCTCCCCCTCAAATCATGCAATGAGATACACAATACGAATATACAAAGCTTTAGGAGTATAGCAAGATGATTAAAAAAATGCTCAAGTTGGTACGACATATGTATTACAACAGGCACAAGACAAGGCCAATGCTCAAACTGATCAACTGAACGAAATATGAATCATAAGTATTTTGACCAGCTTTAAGAATATCTCATAAAAGGGATTCACCAAAGAGAATAGCACATAGCAAATGCAAGCAGGAGATCAAACTAGTGCTAGCACATATATATAAAAGTGAACTACCCCATATAACGATCATACATCATGTCTCAAAGAAGCACTTAACACTTGTAGTTTCAACATTGATCAGAGTTTTACAGCGAATTACAAGGTTACTTTTAGACATGTGTATGTGAGAGGATCAAATTATCCACCAAAAAAATTTATTATTTTTATCATGTTTTCAACCACGCTGAGTTCATCCCTTTGTGCAAGTGGGAAGCCGTCTCATCACGAGTGGTTGTGGACTAGCACTACAATGCCTAAGTTCATCTCACTCGAGTGAATGAGAAGCAGTCTCATGACATTATCGTGGGACAGTAAAGATCCAACTCCAAGTATTTTTATCATTATTTAGCTTAGACATCAAGTTTCAGCACAAAGATATCGAGTTCTGAGCTAAGTATATGATTCAAGAAACATGAGACATAGCAACCAAAGCATACATGTGAAAGCAACATGGATCTCAACACATCCTACACATGCTAGTTGCCATCTCAAAGGTGAACATTTTTTAGATTTTATCATTCATTAAGCAAGTTCACATTTATAAAACAAGCTTAGCTCATAACATATATTAAGATGATCAAAAAGAGCCTAAGCTGCTATAGCCATCATGTATCCATAAGACATATCAACAAGAGCATAACCTTAATCAATGAGCTATACAAGTGAAGCTAAGCACATGATATATGATACATGATGAGATACAATGCAATATGATACAAAAATAAAAGCAAAGAGGAAAGAAGAAAGACTACTATACAAGATACAAAGCATCCCATAACTAAAAAGGAAAGCAAACACCCAACTCCCCTCGCAAGTGTGCAAACAGAGTTTGGTCGAGAGGTTTGGTGAAAATGTCAGCTAGCTGGTGCTCGGTGCGGATATGTCTCAAGTCTATGGTTCCTTTCTCTTGGTTGTCTCTCAGGAAGTGGTACCTCACCTCAATGTGCTTGGTTTTAGCATGGAGCACTGGGTTTTTTGCTACACTTATGGCACTGGTGTTGTCACAGTAAAGTGGCACTCAGGTGAAATCTAAGCCAAAGTCTCTCAAGGTAGCAACTATCCAAAGCAACTAAGAGCAACAAGTGGTAGCAGCAACATACTCAGCCTCACAGGTGGATTGGGCTATGGAAGACTGCTTGCGAGAGGACCAAGAAATAAGAGACAAACCAAGAAACTGACAAGTACCAGAAGTTGACTTTCTCTCAACACGATAACCAGCATAATCAGCATCAAAATAACCAGAGAGCGAGAGGATGGAAGCGGTCGAGTACCAAAGACCGAACTCAGGAGTGAAACGAAGGTACCTCATGATCCGCTTGATGGCTTGATGATGAGATGTGCGCGGTGAAGACTGAAAACGTGAACAAAGATAGGCCGCAAACTGGATGTCTGGTCTCATTATCGTCAGGTACAGCAGCGGCCCGATCATGCTGTGATACTCCTTCTGATCCATGGCTTCTCCCTCAAGGTCTTCATCCAAGGCAATGGTAGTCACCATGGGCATCGAAAGAGGCTTGGCCTCGCCCATGTCAAACTTCTTCAGCAGGTCCTTGGTGTACTTGCTTTGGTGCACAAACATCCCTTCCCGAGTTTGCTTGATTTGCAACCCGAGAAAGAATATCAACTCGCCCATCATACTCATCTCGAACTCCCTGCTCATCAAATCAGAAAACCTTGCCACAAGGGCATGTGAAGAGCCACCAAAGATTATATCATCCACGTATATCTGCACGATGAGAATGTCTTTGCCTTGTTTAAGGAGAAACAAAGTCTTATCAATAGAGCCCATGGAAAAACCCTTCCCAAGCAAAAAGGACTTCAACCTAGCATACCAGGCTCTGGGGGCTTGTTTGAGACCATACAAGGCTTTGTGGAGTTTGTAAACATGGTCTGGGTTCTTAGGATTTTCAAAGCCAGGGGGTTGCCTCACATACACTTCCTCCTCTATGTACCCATTGAGAAAAGCACTCTTGACATCCATCTGATATAACTTGAACTCTTTTGAAGCTGCAAAGGCTAAGTGGATCTTGTTGGGGAACAACTTTGACACACAAACATCCATGCCAAACTTTGGAGATAAACTTTACATTACAAAACATTTGAGATACCAACATGCCCGGCGAAGATAACACAGACACTTCACTATAATCATTTTCTACTTCACTTGTATATTCTTACGAATATGGCTTCGCTATACTCTAGGTATTCAGCGAAGATGACGTAGGCACTTCGCTTAGACTATTTCAAACTTCGCATATATGATCTCACATATTTCAGGTTACCTGGCGAAAATAACTTCGCCAAACTCCTGACAACCAGCAAAGCTGACGTAGCAGCTTCGCATGAAGGATCAGTAAGGATGTCCATCAAGTCAGGAAACCATGATCGAGTCCAAAGTTACTTGAGAAGACAAAAAGAAAGGGGCGAAGTGTGTTTCACCTCTCCACCGATTTGCTTTCTAGCTAAATGTATAGAAGGTGTCATGACTAATTTTGTAAGATTCCTTGAATGACGAAGCCAGGGGGTCTATAAATACCCCCTGAGGTGTAAACTCTTGGGACAGAATGAAATACAATTGTGGTTAGCATATTGTGTTCACCTTACTTATATGTGCGTGGTTTCATCACCCAACATCTGGCGCCGTCCGTTTGTGTGATCGAAGACACTCATGACCACCAAAATGGGAAGACCCAGTAAAAGAATAGCTACGGCCAACAACAACGGCGTACAAGATCCAACTATAGAAGATGCAACAGAAACTAAAACTAGACGTGGTCAAGAAGAAGAAACTCAGAACGAAGAAAGAAGACTCAAGGAACTCAAGGATCAACTCACTGCTAAGAAAAAACAGCTAGAAGAAGCAAGAGCGAAGACAAGGGAAAAGTCCCTGAAGCAAAGAATTACGGAAGTAGAAGCAGAAATAAGAAAGCTCAACGAAGAGATAGAAAATGAAAGCGAAGTCACGATCCAAGACCCAAACTCAGTAAAAACACCAACAGCAAAGACAACCAAAGCCAAATAGCAACAATTAACACAGAGTTGCCTTTGTCAATCGAAATTTAGCTAGCGAAGTGGCCAACAGGATTCAAACTTAACATTATCCCAACTTACAATGGCATGTCTGACCCGAGACAATTTCTCATGAGCTTCAAAGTAGCAGTTACATCAAGCGGGGGAGATGCAAACACCCTAGCGAAGTCGCTCATCATGGCAGTAAGAGGACCAGCACAGCATTGATACTCTTTGCTAAAACCAAGGTCAATCAAATCTTGGGATCAACTTTGCACAACCTTACTCTTAGACTTCTAGGGCTTACAAAGAGTTGAGCTCAGAAGCGATGATCTTTTCAACATTAAGCAGCAACCAAA
Source organism: Bothriochloa decipiens (assembly GCA_023333625.1). Classification (NCBI taxonomy): domain Eukaryota; kingdom Viridiplantae; phylum Streptophyta; class Magnoliopsida; order Poales; family Poaceae; genus Bothriochloa; species Bothriochloa decipiens. The sequence goes on along the minus strand of CM041635.1, from coordinate 42,654,728 downwards.
GGAACCACTGAGCTAGTATTACAAAAGATTTGTACAAGCAAAATCTCAAATCCTGAACATACCAGATGAAGTTGTCATCATTGCAGCAATTAAAGGACTGTGGGCAGGCCAACTTTCTTCCTACTTCAAAAGAGAAAGACCAACCACAGTGGAAAAGTTATATGAAGAAATGAGAAAATACTATGAGTCTGACGAAGACTACAGAAAAAGAATAGAAGAAGAGACGGAGAAAGAAACATATCAAGATCAAATAGCAATTTCTAACACTTAAGAATAAATGCTGAGCGAAGTCCATTTCAAAGGATAAATCACATCAACAACACGCGCGAAGTCGCTAGTCAAGATCCAAGATCAAACAATCAAAGAAATTTTCAAAACAACAGAAGTTACAAGAAAAACTTCCAGCAAAGGCCAAACTACAACAATCAAAGCAGAAACCTTGAAAGGAAAATTTTAAGGCCCAAAGAAATATACTATATCATACATGGCAAAGGGGCTAATCACACATCAAACATGTGCCCAAGAGTAAAGAAAAGCATTGAAGAAATGCATGAAGAGAATAGAGCAACTTCGTAGCTAAAAGTTGTCAATCATCTAGCTCCCCAAAGAAAAAGTTACTTACCAATGACTTACCCTCAGCACATGTTGCCACCACCTCTGCCAATCTATAATTGCCAGCCGCTAGCAGCATGTCCGCAAAATCAATGGGGCCCTAATCAGCAGCAAAGTTTCCACCCTGAAAGTTCAGTGGCAAATAGCAATCACCAAATTCAACACAACAACAACATGCCCGAAGCATCAATAAGCAATGGGAACGCAATCATCCCAAGTAAAGGCAGAATTATGACAACCTTCGGAGGAAACAGCATGGAGCTTGATACAAGAAACGAAAGCAGAAATTATTTCAGAAGAGTAAATTCCATAGCAGTCGAAGGTCCATTCAAGAAGACAATATGGTCTCACTTGCCAATCACATTCTCGGAGTAAGATCTCAAGCTCAAAGATTACCCTCATATGGATGCAATGGTCATAGAAGCAAACATCGAAGGCTGGGCAGTATCAAAAATCCTAATAGACGGTGGCAGTTCAGCAGATATCATATTCACAAGAACTCTAGATGCAATGCAAATTGATAGAAAAATCTTGGGAAGAGCTGAACACCCATTGATTGGCTTTGGCGAAAAGAAAATAAACTTTATCAGTAGAATTTTCTTGCCAGTCTCATTCGAAACAATGAACAATGCGAGAACAGAGCAGATAGCATTTGATGTTATCGAAATGCATAGCCAATACAACGCAATCTTCGGAAGGGGAAGCTTAAATGCTTTCGAAGCCATAGTAAGCTACCCATACTTATGCATGAAGATGCCAGCAGTCAATGGCATCATAACCATCTTCGGCGATCAAACAGAGGCAAGAAACATAGAAAGAGATGCAAGCCCTTCTTTCAAAAATATCCACGTGATACAAGAAAAAGAAAATGATGAGCTTGAAACTAAAAACGCGAAGACACAAGAAAAAGCAAAGCCTTGCGAAGACACTAAGAAAGTACCACTCAACCCAATGGTGCTAGAAAGACAAGTAATCATCGGCACAAATTTATCAAAAGAAGAAGAAAAGATAATACAAGTCTTGCAAAGTAACAAAGATATCTTCGCCTGGTCTGCACAAGACTTAGGAGAAGTAAGCAGGCACATCAAAGAACACAAGTTAAACATCAACCCAAACTTCAGGCCAAGAAAGCAAAAACTCAAAAAGTTGTCCGAAGACAGAACACAGGCTGCGAAAGCCGAAGTCCAGAGGTTGCTAGATGCAAAAGTCATAAGAGAAGTACAATTCACAACTTGGCTCACAAACATAGTCATGGTACAGAAGAAAAACAAAAAGTGGAGAATGTACATAGATTTCACAGATCTCAATAAGGCATGCCCAAAAGACAACTTCCCTTTACCAAGAATAGATACTCTAGTAGACTAGGCGGCAGGAAGTGAAATGCTCAGTTTCCTCGATTGCTGTTCAGCCTATCATCAAATTTAGATGAAAAAAGAAGATGAGGAATACACAACCTTCATCACACCATTTGGAACTTACTATTTCCAAAGAATGGCCGAGGGGCTTCGCAATGCAGGAACAACTTTCATCAGAATGACATCCACAGTCCTCAAAGATCAAATACCAAGAAACTTGCTTGCGTATGTTGATGACTTGGTAGTCAAAAGCAAGAAAAAAGAAGACCACATCGAAGACTTACAAGAAACCTTCTCAAACCTCAGAAAAGCAAATCTAAAGTTGAACCCAGAAAATGCACATTTGGAGTTCAAACAGGCAAAATTTTGGTGTGCATCGTATCCGCAAAAGGAATCGACCCGAATCCAGAGAAGGTAAAGGCAATACTGAATATGCAAGTGCCAAGAAACATCAAGGACATCCAAAAGCTGACAGGCAGATTAGCTTCGCTGAACTGATTTATATCTAAATCAGCTGAGCGAAGCTTCCCAATATTGCAAGCACTAAAAGGGAAAAAGGAAAAATTCAACTGGGGTCATGCACAACAAGAAGCCTTCGAAGAAATAAAGAAGCATCTATCCAACCCCACAACTTTGGCAACACCTGATCCAACGGCAGATTTGCTACTATATGTATCTGCAAATGAAAGTACAGTAAGCATAGTACTAATACAAGAAAACAAAATGAGCATTCAACAAAACAAGTTCCAGTATACTTCGCATCTGAAGCTTTGTCTGGATCAAAAATTTCTATTCAGAAATCGAGAAAATCGCATATGCAGTACTTATGGCGTCCAGAAAGTTGAAACACTACTTCCAAGCACACAAAATTAGAATACCAACAAATGAACCCCTCAAAGAAGTGTTACAAGGCTGTAAATCCTCAGGGAGATTGGAAAAATGGGCGGCAGAATTGTCTCAATACTTCATCAAATTTGAGAAAAGAACAGCAATCAAATCTCAAGTGCTGGCCGACTTCGTAGTAGATTGGACACCTTCAAAGTACAATCAAGAAAGAATGGAGCAGCCAGAATGGATAATCTATTGTGATGGCGCTTGGGGCTTCGCTGGCGTAGGAGCAGCAGCAATCATAATCTCACCTTCTGGAATCAAACTCAAATACGCAGCAAGACTAGACTTTCAATGCACCAACATTGCAGAATATGAGGCAGTATTGTTGGGACTTTCCAAAGCAAGAGCCATGGGAATCCAAAAGCTACTAATCAAAACAGATTCTCAAGTTGTGGCTGGGCACATAGAGAAAAATTATAAACCAAGAGACCCAGAGCTAGCAAAGTATCTCCAAATATTGAGGGATCAAGAAAAATACTTCGCTGGATTCGCTGTGAAAAGTATCTCAAGAAATGATAACACAGATGTAGACGAAATTGTAAAAGCTACCGCCCAAAAGTTAGAGCTACCACCAGAAGTATTCTTCTAAACTATCACCGAAGCCTCAACGAAAACAAAAATTGAGGAACCGAAAGAAGTACACATCATAGAAAGCAAAGATTGGAGAGCTCCAATTATGGCATTCCCAATTATGGCATTCCTCAAAGGATTTTACGAGCCAGAAAACAAAGTTGATGAAATAAGAATGAAGCAAAAGACCAGAAGTTACAAAATCATCAACGAAGAACTGTACAAGGAAGGAGTTTGCCAACCACTACTAAAGTGCATTTCAAGAGAAGATGGAAAAAACTTACTAAAAGAAATACATGAGGGAATGTGTGGATGTCACGCTAGGGCTAGATCAATAGTTGGGAAAGCCTTCAGACAAGGGTTTTTCTGGCCAACTGCCCAAAATAACAGCAAAAAAATCATTCAGACTTGTCACAATTGTCAAATGGCAGGAAGTAAAGTCAATACACCAGGAACAAACCTACAACCAATTGAACCAACTTGGCCACTTGCAAGATGGAGAATCAACATAGTTGGAAAGTTACCTCTGGCTCAAGGCAACTACCAACACGCAATAGTTGCAGTTGAATACTTCACCAAGTGGATTGAGGCGAAGCCAATCACCAACATGTCCTTTCACACAATGAAAAAATTCCTATGGTAAAACATCATATGCAGATTTGGAGTCCCAAGACACATCATAGTATATAATGGAACGCAATTTGAAGCAAAGACTTCAGGGAATATTGTCAGTCAATGTGAATCAAACTCTGGTTCGCATCAGTAAGACACCCATAGTCCAATGGAGCAGTTGAAAGAGCAAATAGGATAATTTGTACTAGAATTTCAAAGTGCTTAACAGACCTGAAAAAAGGAAAATGGGTCGACGAATTACCAAGAGTAATCTTGTCTCACAACACTTCAAAATCGAGGCCAACAAACTTTTTTCCATTCAAGTTACTCTATGGAGATGAAGCAATGACTCCCAAAGAAATAAAATACGAAGGTCCAAGAACAAATGTTCAAATGATCATAGAAGAAGACTAAGCAACAAGCAAAGATTTGCTCAAAGAAGAAAGAAATGAAGCACTTAAAAATATCAAAAAGTACCAACTTGAAACAAAAAAATGGTACAATAAGAAAGTCAAGCCAAGAGAGTTAGCACCAGGAGATTTTGTCCTCAAAAGGAAAAGAGATGAAGACACAGTGAGAAAATTCCAACAAAAGTGGGAAGGGCCTTTATCATCACAAGAACAAACAAAGAAGGTGCGTATCACCTAGCAAATCTGAAAGGTGAAGAACTCAGTCACACTTGGAACATAGAAGCACTTCATAAGTATTACCTGTAGCCAAATTAGAAGAATAGTTTTACTTTCTGCAAAGTAGAAGTAGAAGTTTCATTCCAAGCAACTTTACAATGTAATCGAGCTGCACTCTTTTTCCACTCAGGGGAAACCCTTTGCAGGGTGAGTGATTTTTTAACGAGGCAGTCTCTTAGTAAGTCTCATGCAATATAAATGAGAAAGTAGTTTCCCCAAAGATATGTCTCCACATTGAAGTATAAAATGCCGAAGAGTATATCCAACATATACTCTCATATCGGCACAAATTTAACAAAACTAAGTTAGCATCAATATTTTATTAAATCTAAAAAAATGCTAACTTATCCAACTCAAGATTTGCTAAGGCAAATTTTTTGACTATTTCACTAAGGTGAAATGTTTTCAGCTTCTAAGGAAGCGTACGCGTCCACTTCGCACAAAAAAGAAGGGACGGCGTTTCAAAATTTGCTAAGGCAAATTTTTTGACTATTTCACTAAGGTGAAATGTTTTCAGCTTCTAAGGAAGCAAAAGCGTCTACTTCGCACGAAAAAGAAGAGACGGCGTTTTAAAATTTGCTAAGACAAAATTGTTTGACTATTTCACTAAGGCGAAATGTTTTTAGCTTCTAAGGAAGCATACGTGTCCACTTCGCATGAAAAAGAAGGGACGGCGTTTTAAAATTTGCTAAGGCAAATTTTTTGACTATCTGACTAAGGTGAAATGTTTTCAGCTTCTAAGGAAGCTTACGCGTCCACTTCGCACGAAAAAGAAGGGACGGTGTTTCAAAATTTGCTAAGGCAAATTTTTCAACTATTTTACTAAGGTGAAATATTTTTAGCTTCTAAGGAAGTGTACGCGTCCACTTCGCACGCAAAAGAAGGGACAGGGTTTTAAATTTTACTAAGGTAAATTTTTTGACTTTATTTCACTAAGGTGAAATGTTTCAAGCTTCTAAGCGAACTACACGCGTCTACTTCGAATAAAAAGAAGGAACGGCGTTTCAAAATTTGTTAAGGCAAATTTTTTGACTTCTTTCCCACAAGGAAAAAATATTTTAAATCTCTAAGCGAATTATACGTGTCTACTTCGAACGAAAATGAAGGCACAATGTTTCAAAACTTGCTAAGAAAAATTTCTCGGCACCATGTTTCTAAGCAAAGTGCACAGGTTCACTTCGAACAAAAAGAAGGAATTCCAAAAAATACAAGCTATATAATCCAAAGTATTTATTCCATACCGATTCATACAAGCGAAGGAAAACTCATAAACTTCGCGATACAAAAAGAATGCTTACAGTATAATTTACCCAGTTACAAAAATATGTTTACAAAATTAGTCATCCTGAGAACTAACTACTTAAGCAACATCACCAAGTATGTCACTCACAACTTCATTAATAATATTGTCCGTTTCACGGCGTAAATAGTCTTCACAAACATTTGCCGGTGAAGTACTTGACCCAGATGACTACAAGGAAAAGAGGTTAGAAAACAAAAGTTCAACCGCAGATGAAAAATAAACTTTACATAACAAACTTTACCTGTGCAAAATCCGTGAAATCAAAAACTCGACAGTTGGGAGGCCTGATACTACAGTATCGTGTATCCACATCTATAAAAGGTTTGTAAGACAAAACCCCCAAAGAAAAAAGTCCCAAGTTCAAAATAACAAGAGCAAAAACTTACGGGCAAGAAAATCATCGACATCACAACCATCATACTTCACACGAAAGTCATAAAATTTGCTAGGCTCGAAAACGAAGTTATCTTTAGACATTAACAGCGGGGTAACGTCTTCGACATCCTGCACAGGCTCAACATGAGGAACCTACGCAGGATGGACAAATAGTTAAACAGCTTCCAATTGCATATTTTACAAAGATAATAATTGAGAAACACTGTATCTCAAGACCCTCTCATCTCACAAAAGAAAAAACAGCTAGAGCCTAAAGATGGCCGCCACTAACATTGCTTGATCCAGCACCACTCTGACCCCTAGCTCTGGCTTCCCTCTTCGCAACCTCCTCAGCCTCCTTCTGAGCAGCCTCTGCCTCTTTTGCAATTTGCTAACAAGCAAAAAAAGTTTAGACACAAAGAATAGAAAAAACCGCTACAAGCTAAATACATTGCATACCTTTTGCAATTTCTCTCTAGCTTTATCAAAGCAATGAGTTCGACCACCTAACCTCCAATACTGCTCAAGATATTTGTTGCACAACACTTGCATGGCCTTCGTCACATTGGTCAGCTCATCCACAGAAGGAAACTTGTAGTTGGCATCACAAAGTTATGCAAACAAAGGATCCTGGCTTTGTCTCATCAAATGAAACAAAGCACAAGCAGAGTAGAAAATCTCAATATCAACAGTGGTCTCCATGACCTGAGACAAATCCTCGTATTGGCAGCAAAGCCAACTAAAAAAACTGTCATGATCACTAAGATCCCAACACTTGTCTCCAGGCCTAGCTCCAAACTTGTCATAACACTCAAAACAGAGCTCCCAAATGCGATTGCAATTATCAAAGAAGGATTTATCCTGATCCTTAATCTTTCTCTCAATACGCCTCACGTCTTCCTTCAACTTTTCATTATCCTCCATAATCTTCTTGATATCATCTTCTCTTTCTTCAACTCGAGAAGAGCACTGATAAGTTTGCCCTCCAACACATTGTGAGCATCTACAGCATCAATTTTTTCCTTCTTTTTCTCGGCAAGTTTCTTCTTTAGATTCTCAATCTCAACTCGATAATCACGTTCACGAAGGGAAAAAAATTTTCTCCTTTTCCTCTAACCCAATCTGCAAACCCCTCGTCAAAAGAGAACCTTTATACATCATCGATAGCCCAGCATTAGCAACTTCGAGCAAGGGCTTCTTGGATATCTCAAGCTCCGCATCAGGAACAGTGAAAGCCTCATATATACACTTCGACAATTGAACCTCAGAAGTGCGAGGCATCATCCGAAGTTTATCAGCCCTAATCCTAATAAACTTGAAACTATCAAGACCCAAACTTTTCTCTTGACAAAACGCTAACCCACTTTTAAGAGCATCAGAAACTTCTCCTTCACCATCAGCAGGGACAACAGGAGTAACAGGATCTTGAATATTAAACTTGCTCAAGTCAACATTCTTCTGAGGAGAAGATGGTGCATGAGGAAAGATAGTTTCTGCAAGAAAAATCAAAAGTTAACAAAACAAGAACTCAAATAAAAAAGAAACGCGAAGTCATAGTACTCACCAGTAGAAACGCGCTCACCCAAATTGCATTCAACATTCTTTCCACTTTTAACATGAATAGTAGAACTAGACAAGCACGCCAGACGATCATCATTGATCACATCATCAAAACTTCCTCATCACTATCCTCAAAGTCAAGAGTATAAACTCTGGAGCCTCCAATTCTCCTCGACGTATTTTGGGCACCAACTTCGCCAACCTCACCTGCAATCGGATTCTCAACCGAAGTGGTTTTCCCAGTATCAATATTTTCTTCGTAAGGTCCGGCAACAGGGGCCTCAAGATTAGGCCTTGGTGAAGTAGAACTAGCAGCTCTTTGAGTTTCCCCACAAAAGTTTCTCCCTCAATAGTTTCCATTTCAGAAACAGCAGCACCCTCAACACCAACAAAACCTCTCGCAGACAAGCTCACACCCTGTACATTCCACAACACATCACTCAGCGAAGTAAGCAACGATGAAGTCAAACTGTTAGAAGAAAAAACAACAGTAATTTTTCTCACCTCCTCTTCAACACGCTGAGACTCGGAAATACCAACATCACCAACAACTTTCAAAGTACCAGCATTCCCTCTTCCAGAACCACCCAAACCAACAACTAGATTTCCCTCCATATCTAAGCTCTGCTCTAGCATAGCGTCAAGCTCTTCAGCATCAAGCAAGACAGAAGGACTTTGATTCTTCTTCAATTTCTTAGCAATGGCCTTGCTAGGACCAGCCTTGCGCTTAGTACCTTTAGCAGCCTCCTTCTTCTGGCCTTGCTTCTTCTCTCGACGATAAGCAGGAGGAGGCCGTTCACCATACTCAACTTGTGCAACCTCAAAAACTCTATTCAAACGTTTATAGTCACTCCCAAGAATCTTATCAATGTTGTTATTCAAACTCAACAAATATTTACCAAGCAAATCTTCAGCCCGACTTTCTACAGATTTCACAAAATCTTCATCACAAGCAAAAGTCTTTGGACAATGAAAATCATTATCTGGATACTTGTAGTTTATTCCTCGAACTTTCTTAGGATAAAAACGTTGAAAGGACTAGCCTTTTTTCAACGGCCAAATCCTAGCAGCAGCATATTCTTCTACAAGATCTCTAGCACACTGTAACAAAGTTGTGCACTTATATGCCTTAACTGTAGTTTTCGAGATCATAGAAGAAGGAAAAGATGGAGACAACTCAAACTTTCAATCTCCATCCTAGCAGCCAATGGATATCTTTTTATTATCTTCTTAGTAACAGAATCTTTTTCTTCAACCATGGGGACTTTATGGTAGAACCAATACCTCGACCACTCTCCAACTCCCCACTTATTCTTCGTCGCCAGAGAAACTTGAACGGTGTTACGAGCCGTTTCAAAGCTAGAACAAGCAAAATACTTAGTAACTACTTGACCATTAAGAATAAACTCTTTGAATTATGCATCTCAAAAAGCTCACAAAAAGCAGCAACATAAGCATTGGCTTCCTGAGACTTCACAGCCCAAACAAACTGAGCCAACCTAACTACACCATTTGGTGTCAAATGATGCATCTGAATATTGAAAGCCTTTAGCACATCTTCAACAAAGTCCTGGCATGGGAAGCGAAGACCAGCAGTGAATAGATCCCGATAAATAATGCATTCATCGGGACACGGCTTTGGATTAGTCTCCAATCACTTGATCCCGCTCAACAAGCTTTAATCGTACTATTTCATCAAGATCACTTTTTTCAAACAAAGTCCTCCCGAAAGTTAAGGTGAAACCTTCATCGTCTTTAACCAAATCTTCAATAGACGTATCAATGCCGCGAAGACCCTCTTCATCAAATCCAACTGAGACTTATCTGTTGCATAACCTCCTAAATTATATGGCCCACACGCACCTATCATTGTATCAAAGACTTCTGATAGCCATGCATGTGTTCCAGATAACTTAGAAAGCCCTGTCGGGTGCCCTCAAAGGACCCCGATTAAACCACATTTGTCAACTCATACCAGGATCAACAAAGGATTGCCTGTGTTGCAGCGGTAGTCAGTTCTCGTCAGGATCACAGGTGTTACATTTGACACCAACTCCAGGATGGACGACACCACATCATTGATCCACGACTTCACTTCGATGGTGGATGGCATTTTCTGGAGATCATGCACCAAGATTCACTCATTCTTGAACAACTACACGTATTTAATGATGCATGTTTTAGCATGATGAACTCATGACATGATGCACGGCAATGCATTGGTGAAAGCATAACAAGATTAAACAACTAGCTAATTATAAACTATTTTAAAAGTATTACATAAGATAAATATGAAACTCCATATATACTAAAATTAAATAGCCATATTAGGTGTTAATATGACATAACAGCATCATACAAAGGTAAAGGAACTATATTTTCCATTTATAAAATTTTATTATAATTATAAACTATTTAATAAACAATAAACAAGATAAATCAAAATATAAAGCATACGGCATCCAATGATCACAATATTTTTACCAAAACACAAACATGGCATCAGAAACATGTCATAAAAATTTCAAGCGAAACAGAGCTACACAACATGAGATATGAATTTCCTTCTTTTCTATTATAAAATAAAGGCATAAAACATAACTAATTATTTTTCTACAAAACATGTATGTTTCATATTTTTAATAAAAACTAGGCATCACAAAGAACACAACAAAATTTAGTTCACTAAAAATAGAGTTACCAAACTCCAGATATGAATTTTTGAAGTTTAAGAAAAACTATTACAAACAGGTCCTCGAGGTACTATTCACCTAAGTCTGTAGCTGTGCAGTTAGGACCCTGGCTTTTGTCGAATTCAAGAACGAGGTCCTTCACATGATTTGTACAGAGGATCTCACAGGGACTCGCGGTTTCCGATGATGGCGTGCTCTTCGGCAGCAAGGAAGAGGCGACGGAGCGGAAGTGAACCCGTGCGCACCCGCCGAGGGTCTCAGCGTGACCGGGACTTGATTTGAACACCAATTAGCACCTGCAACAGGGGTTCAACAAACCCTGAGTACAAAAGTACTCAACAAGACTGACCCGAGAAAAAGAGGGGTGAAGACTCAGGAAATGCAGGCTAGAGGGACAAGGTAAGGCTTGCAAGAGATAAGAATTTTTTTGCAGAAAAGCTCGACAGAAAGTAAAGTTGTCTTGCTCTAGATGAAGATTACCAACCAACTTCATTTTGATACCTTATCTTCATTCAAGTTGTTACTACGATGATGAACAACGATCGAGTCCTCTTCTCTGAGAAGCAACGGCGATTCGAATCCATTTTCATACCCAGCGGAGACCTAGATCACTGGGATACCGGAGACTTTAACTCTGATGCATACCAGATCACAGATATACCGGGATAACAACCACAGCCATATATCACCACATGATACACATGAGCACTTCGACCCAGTGTAACGATATACGTGGGAACTTAAACCCACAGTATAACACACTATGACATATGTGGAGACTCTGGCCCACTATATTATCTTCTTCGGTTTTGGAACTCTCCTGAGACTGAAGTTGATCTTTCAAATCTTGCATTGACATCTACAAGAAATCAAAATCAGAAACACTATTCGACAAAAAATTGCAAAAACTCAAAAGTTAAAGGAGTAAATCCTTGCCGAAGGTGTTACACAAACTTCGACCAAAGATCCAAGATCAGGTGAATACAACGGCAAAGCGTCAAGAAAAGCTATCTCAAACTTTAAGGTTCAAGAAAAATTTCGGCAGAGTTTCCCTTCTTCTAAAAATGATAGCCTTAGGGGGGCCTCACTATTTATAGGCAAAGCTTGGTCAACAGGTCAAAACTAGCCGTAGGATTCAAAATTCAAATAGGCCAACTCCAAAGTTTGGATGGCATTTGTTAGGTGAATTTTCATATAAACTTCGTGGGATTCAGACCTTTGGAGTAGGCCTTCACCCGCGAGGGGCTGCTGTTGGGGAACAACTTTGACACACAAACATCCATGCCAAACTTTGGAGATGAACTTTACATTACAAAATATTTGAGATACCAACATGCCCGGCGAAGATAACATAGACACTTCGCTATAATCATTTTCTACTTCGCATGTATATTCTTATGAATATGGCTTCGCTATACTCTGGGTATTCGGTGAAGATGACGTAGGCACTTCGCTTAGACTATTTCAAACTTCGCATATATGATCTCACATATTTCAGGTTACCTGGCGAAAATAACTTTGCCAAACTCCTGACAACCAGCGAAGCTGACACAGCTTCGCATGGAGGATCAGCAAGGATGTCCATCAAGTCAGGAAACCATGATCGAGTCCAAAGTTACTTGAGAAGACAAAAAGGAAAGGGGCAAAGTGTGTTTCACCTCTTCGTCGATTTGCTTTCTAGCTAAATGTATAGAAGGTGTCATGACTAATTTTGTAAGATTCCTTGAATGGCGAAGCCAGGGGGTCTATAAATACTCCCTGAGGTATAAACTCTTGGGACAGAATGAAATACAATTCGGTTAGCATATTGTGTTCACCTTACTTATATGTGCGTGGTTTCATCACCCAACAGATCCTAATGGCTTCTAAGCGGGCAACAGGAGCAAAGGTTTCCTCAAAGTCTATCCCCTCTTTTTGGCAAAACCCCTGAGCAACCAACCTAGCCTTGTTCCTAACTATCACCCCATCCTCACTCTGCTTGTTCTTGAACACCCACTTGATACCTATGGGATGACACTGTGGAGGTGGAGGAACTAGGACCCAAACTTGGTTTCTCTCAAAGTTCTCAAGCTCCTCACGTATGGCATTGACTCAATCAGTATTAGATAAAGAGTGTCCAATATCTTCGGGCTCAAAATCGACAACAAAAGCAGAATGTGCGAAATGAGAGATTTTATAAGACCTATTACGAGTGATACGCTGGTTGAGGTTACCGATCATGGTTTCTAGAGGATGGCGGTGCTGAATGTGTATGGGCGCTACTCTTGATGAAGTAGCCTCTCCCTCAACCACAGCTGGAGCTCCCTCAGGTGCAAGAGAGGGAAACTGATCGTTCGGCCCCCATGAAGTCAAAGAAGAAGGATCGGGGCCACGAACTGATGTAGTCGTCGTAGGGTCGACAGAGGCAGCCGGTGGAGTCGGCTCGGGAGCACCCCAATAGGCATCGTCCTGCTCCTCCTCCACAAAGATGCTTTCATCCATCTCTTGATCACCTGCACTCTCAAAGACAGGAGAGGAACAAGGTGTGGTTTCGTCGAAGGTAACTTCACAAGTCTCCATGGCGCGATTAGTCTCAAGGTTAAGCACTTTATATGCACATGAATGACTAGCATAACTGAGAAAGATGCCATCAGAAGAACGAGACTCGAACTTATCTAAGTTACCTTGCTTGAGAATGAAACAGCTACACCCAAAAACTCTAAAGTAGCTCACCTTGGGAAGACGCCCAAACCGCAACTCATAAGATGTCTTCTTTGTAAAAGCTTGAAGGAAAATACGGTTTGAAAAGTAACAAGTTGTGTTGATTGCTTTGGCCCAATAACGCCTAGGAGTCCTATGCTCATCGAGCATCGTCCTGGCCATCTCAACAAGGGTCCGATTCTTGTGTTCAACAATCCCATTCTACTGAGGCACGTAAGGTAAAGAAAACTGATGCTCAAAATCCAAAGATTTGCAAAAGGCTTCAAAATGAGAGTTTTTAAATTCGGTGCCATTGTCGCTGCGTATAGCTCTCATGGCATTATTCGAAAGCTCATTTTGTAGCCTAAGAATCAAATCCCGCACATGGGAAAATGCCTCATCCTTGCTCTCCATGAAAAAGACCCAAGAATAGCGAGAAAAGTCGTCCACGGTCACAAGAACATACCACTTCCCCCCATCCGACCGAACCCGAGCTAGACCTACAGTGTCCATGTGGAGAAGCTCATCGGGTTGTTTGGTCATCACTTGGTCCACAGAGGAATGAGAAGCGGCAACCATCTTCCCGTGATGACATGGTTGACAAACCAAATCCTTCTCGAACTTTAGTTTAGGAAATCCTCAGATTAGATCAAGAGAGCTCAATCTTGCAAGCAAGTCAAAACTCAGATGACCAAGCCTCCTATGCCACTTCCAAAGCTCCGAAGAAGTGCCTGCCACCAAACACCGAGAAATGCCGAAAGAGTAAGAAAAATTGGCACGAAAGACAAGCCCAAAAGGTACAATCGAACACACAAATCAAGTATGCAAGAAAGACCCTGCTTAAAGCGCACTTCGAAACCATCTCTAAGGAGTTACAAAAACCGAAAGAAGATTGAAATGCAAGCTCAAAAACTATGCAACATCCATGAGCACAAAGTTCTCATTGAGCCTTACTGACTCACAAGAAAGCACCTTACCCTTTCCATTGTCCCCAAATGTGATGTATTCCTTGGAGGCCATGGGGTTGAGGCTGGAGAACCAATTTGAATTTCCGGTCATGTGGCGCGAACACCTGAAATCAACAAGCCATATGTTCTCTAAGCCTCCATTCTGCATCAATAGAAAGACATGGGATGAGCAAATGATCCAACACTGGGGTTAGTAAACTGAGGAGAATACCAGTGCTGGGTCATTTGCCCTAGAAAAGTGTTAGGAAAAACACCACACATGTCGTGTCCCATGGGAGAGAAGCGATCACCACAAGAGAGAAAACGTGGTCTGCTAGAGGTGTAGGACTGAGAGCCACTACCACGAGACCTGGAGTCGTATTGAGGATGACTTGGTCCACGCCGGGCACGACCATCATGTGGTCTCACAAACTGAGGCCTAGTACCTTGAGGTTTTGCACCTCTTGGTCTAGTGTTACGCCTCTGAGCGGGTGAACTATGCATGCCATGAGATGGGCGATCCATGTCCTGCTGGTGAAGCTCAAACTCACGCCTCTCATCTCTCTTCCTCCTAAAGCAAAACTCAAACAAGTGACCATCCCTCTTACAATAGTCACAGTGGTACACCTCTCTTTCGGGTGGTGGATGACTCACTCTTTTGTGGGCATGGTTCACTCTTGGAGGTGGCTTGGCTTTAGGAAGGGGCTTATCAAAGATGTTTCGCAGAGTGTCAAGTGGGTTCCTAAGGTGGTTAGGTTTTGGAATCCACACTTGTTTCTGAGGCAGAGCTTTGGGAGTCTCTTTAATCACTCCATTCTTCACAATGGGCTTGGTAGGCTCAGAGGGCTTAGGTGAGTTAATCTTGATGAGCTTGGAAGGATTTGTGGGTTTCTCACTCACGCTCAAACCACTATGTTCACCAACCTTGCCAAAGACATTGTTACCCTTTCCACCTGAAGCAAAGCCTAAACCCATTGTGTCAGTGCCCCTCTTATACTGACTCATCATCATGCCCAACTGTGGCTCACTATAAGAAAGCCAACTCAACATGTGCTGAAGGAATGTGTTTTCCTCTTCGGTCTTTCTCTTGTCATGCCTATAATTAGCAAGCTCTAGCTCCAAAGCCTCACAGCAAACACACTGAGCACAAGTACCATCCGCACTAGACTTCTCAAGAAAAGCGATCCTAGCAACCTTCTCAGAAAGCTCAGAGCACAACCCAGCACAAGACTTACAGGGACCCGACAAAACAAGCTCAACTCTAGCCCTATCCATCTCATCAACCAAAGCAGAGTACTTGGACTGCAACGAAACAAGACTAGACATGTGAACAGCGCATTCATCACACTCAGTATCATCAGACACAACAACCCTATCCTTCTTAGCCTGCTCAAGCTCTTCGAAAACCGCAAGATATTTAACCTTAAAATCATTGCGTTCTCTAGCAGCACGCACAAGCAATCCATCTTGACAAATCATAGTATCATTCAAAGAATCAAGCTCAGCTAGGAGAGATTCGATTGTGAGTTCTACCTCAGGGTTGGTGTCAGCTTCTTCTTCGTTGTCGGTGGTGGTGTCGTCGAATGCCATGGTGCAGTAACCTCCTCGGCACTCGTTGGCGTAGAAGCTCAAGTCGTTGAACTTGTTCTTCACCTTCTTCTCAACCTCATCATCACTTGGTGGAGAGTCACCATCGGAGTCGACGTCGCTGAAGTTCACGACAAGAGCGCGCTGCTTCGCTTGCAACGCCTCGAAGTACTTCTTGCTCATCCGCTCGAGGTTGAAGTTCTTCTTGGACTTGTACTTGCGGGAGGATTACTCATGCTTGTCCTTGTGCTTGGGGTAGTTATGCTTGCCGGAGTAGCTCTTGTCAGCTAGCGACATAGTGGTCGGGCTCTCCACATCCAAAGCAACCTTGCTTGTTGCCACCACGTCGACGATTCAAGCGATTGTTGTGAAACCATGAGAATTTACTGATGACAAGCGCCAGCTCATCATCCCCAAGAGCCTCCATCTGCTCTTCTGTTGCAGACACGAGAGAAGACAAGGCAAGAGACAGTGGTAATGGGTTAGCCAAAGAAGAAATTGAACTTCCTTTACCTGAGACAAGATCCATAGTGGGAGCAGATGGGTTCTTGATCCTCGCCTGCGTCTGGAGGTCGATCTCGGTGGACTTGAACTTGCTGAATAGCTCATCCACGGTGAGAGTCTCGTAGTTGGCCGATTCGATGATCGCCTACACCTTGACCTCTCAAACCCTCCGATCTAGAGCATATAGAAGTTTGAGTGCTCTCTGATGATCGTCATAGGGCATAGCTGCATTGTTAGCCCGCATGTTGTTCACAATGGTGGTAAAGCGAGAAAACATCGAATCAACGGACTCCCCATCAACTTGGGTGAAGTTCTCGTACTCCCACTTGTATGTCTCATAGAGTCTGATTTTGACATGGGCTATACCCTCATGAAAGCTTTGAAGCCTCCTCCAGATCTCTCGAGCGGTACGACAATCGGAAATACGATCAAACTTAGAAATCGACAAAGCAGTGTAAAGCTTAGCACGGGCAATGTTGTTAGCATTGTGTTGGTCGATCTGCTCTTGATTGACATGTGCATCAAGCACCTAGTAGTCAGCGTTCTCAATGATCTCCCAAACACGCTAATCGATCACTTGTAGATGCGCTTGCATCCGGATCTTCCAGTACGAGTAGTTCTCCTCATTAAATTAGGGCGGTTTATCCGACCGGTGTTGCAAAGCCATGTCGCCTTCTGTGGATCACGGACCGATTAAGGTGAAAGTGATCATTAACCTGGCTTTGATACCAATTGAAGGACCGAAATCGGCGACCAGAGGGGGGGTGAATTGGAGCCTTAAAATTTCTCGAGAAATATTTAGGTCATTGTCCCGAGTTCACCACCAAACATGCAAACTCTTCAGAACTAAAATACTCACGCCAACCGGTGACGGGAGTACCTAGATAAATTCTTTAGAACGAAAGAAACCCAACACAACAAACGAAATGCGAACCGGAGTCCGAATGACAAAACTTTGCGCAAAACGAGAAATCAGAGCTAGTGAAAAATCTTCAGAAAATCAGCAGAAAATCGTTCATCCAATTGAGCCTAACGGGACAAAAATTCAGAGTTCACTTGCACATCGTGAATACCAGCATGAAATAATTTAATACTCGGTAAATCACGTAAGCAAGAAATTTGCTTTCTGTCCAATCAAAACAAGAACAGAACCTTCTTGTCTCTCTCGATGAGGACACCTGCATCACAAAGCTTGCTGGGGCACGAAGGAAACCAACCACAATCAAACGGAGGTGCAGCACCCTGCCAATATCACATTCCTAGACAGCAAGTCACCGCACACAATCGAGGCTTGCTAATGTAAAATAGAAGACTGAACGAACTGCTGCACTTGCCTGCTAGCAGAGTAGCTGCGCTGACCTGAACAACCTAGGATCGACGAGCGGGGCGTCTTGAGCCCACAGCGCTGAGTGCTGCTGGTGCGCTCGACCTGGCGTGCACCTGCACGGAGGCAAGATGCACGACGCTGGCTGCTGCCTACGAACGCCACGAATAGAGAACTGACGAACTTGTACAGAAAAAGAGCGAGCAGCAACATCACCCAAAGCCTGACCAAAGCTCCATACTTTGTTTCCAGAATTTGCACAGAAGTGATTTAACTTGGCACGAACCTATCTCCCAAAAATCACTGCCTGACGAAAATCCAAACTCCGAAAAAAATTCAGGATGTACCCAAGAATGCGTTTTCCCCCAAAAACGAAAAACTGATCGATCTATGAGCTTGTGCAAAATTGGTTCGAATCACTAAAAGGATTTGTTCAGCACATGTCCTAGCTTGACATAGATCAACCAAAAACTCCCCAAACCATCTCAGTCCCAAACACCAGAAGCACGAAGGGGAGAGGGAGAAAAGCAACGAACAAGACTCAGGAGAACAGGAACTCGAAAATCAAAAGCCCAGAGGGCAACAGGAGGTAAAGGCCTCCATTTCCACTTAGTAAAATCTCTGAACACAGAAAGAATTCGCTAGAAACTTCTATGGATCACCAATAGCTAGAGGGAGAACCCTAACGAGGAGAAAAACAAAAATAGCTAACTGAAGTGATAAATTTGCTTCAGGGCAGCCTCTCCTATTTAACAGACAATTTCACAGCCCTAAAATGTCCTTAGGTATTTTAAGCCAACCTACTTCATCGGAGGGCATTGTAGTCCAACTCTAAGTTTTCTTCATCTGACGGCCACCACGTCTTCTCACCGGTAGCTTTGCTTCGACGCAATCTCTCCGATACCGCCATGTGTCGTCCGTCCGCATCGGGACCATCACCCGGGTTTTGAGGCCCAAACCCGTAAAACCCGTCACTGGTGGTCTTGAGGCAATACCACCAAACCGTCGCCGATGGTTTTGAGGACAAATCACCAAACCTCCCGCGAGTAGCGTAGCCCATACGCATCCCCCGCCGATAGTTTTGAGGACAAACCGTGAGTAGCATACCGCGTACACGTCCCCCGTCATGTACACTTGCGCTTGTCGATGTCCCAAGTGTCAGCCACCGCGGCTGGCCACTCGGCCGTCTGGTCCGTCAGTCCAAGCCTAGCGTCCGCCCTTCACCATACTGGTCCGTCAGCACGACACGCCCTACTTGACCTTCTCCCGACCGTTGCCACCACCTCCGGACTCCACACCTGCACATCACGAGCCAAGAGACACGTTTCGATACATAACCCTGTGCCAAGGGATCAGTAAAGCCACCAAACCAACCACACACCAAAATATTGGCATATTGATAATTGCTCATCACCACAGTAAGGGTGCTCCACAATGGTTATGTGAAAACCATATGTTCACAGTAGGATTAACTCCTTAACATACAACTGCAAGTTACATACACCTATTAAGTACTTCATACCTCATATTTATTTATGGACAACCATATACTACTCACCTATGATGCCTTAGCTTATGTTTTGTTATTAAGACTTCCTTATTAAGCAAAAATGGCTGACATGTTCATCTTTTTTCCCTTCCCTTTCCCCCTTCTCTTTGTAAGTAGATTTCTCATGATTCATGAATGGTGAATTGGGTGTATATTGGCATGTCTACAATTCTCATAATTTTCTTACAGTTCTGTTAGCAGCAGGGTAGCGAGGATAGGTAGGCAAGCATCAGAGATCAAGGATTGGAGATGAGAAGTCAGGAGAGCAAAGGGAAGAACGGAGAGCAGAGGTAGACGAAGGGGATTCAGTTTAGCATTCTGTTCATCCAGTCTCCCTAGCACGCCGGCCCACAACCACTTCTCTTACATTTGCTTTTTTTTTTTTTTTTTGAGGGGATTCTCTTACATTTGCATGGGATGAACCCAATAATAGATGGGCACGCAGGCCTACAACCACTTCTCTTACCGGCCCATGGCTGGGTCTTGACAAATTCTTGCTTTTTGCCATGACCCCACTTGTGTTGTTCTGTCATTGTCTTCAGTTGTTCAGCGGCTGATATGTAGTATTGCGAGACTGCGAGTAATGATGAAAGTCTCTTGCACCCGAAGCGTTCTTCCCTTTAGTGTCGTGACAGTTCAGCTGTAGTTCCAAAACCATTTCCAGCCTCGTATCATTGGCTACTATGTTTATGGTTTCCTTTAGCTAAAAAAGAAAGGATCCACATCTGACTGCAGCCTAATTCGATTTCAGTGTTTGCCAACCTTTCAATTGCACGGGATATCTAAGATTTTGGTGTTGTTCTAACCACAATGAATCCATGTGTTTTCAGTGCGACGAGCACATATGCGAATGTTCTTCACGTGTCACCGTGAATCTCCGCTCACATACCTGTGGGTAATCTAATTTGTCTTTGGTTATTCCTCATACCTGTCCTGTTCGTCAGGCAATAAATAAATGAAAGATTTTTCCGCCTAACAAATATTTCTTCTCACAGATTCAGTATCCACAGTCTGGCTGATGATATTTTTTCTGTTTATCCATGTCCAGTTACTAGGTTTCGATGTAAAATACATATTTATTTCTCTTCATTGTGCCATTTTTTTAGAATGAAAAATACTATGTTAATTTGGATAAATCACTGTGTCCCATGCCTTACCTTTATTTTTTTACTCCACTTTTCATGCCTGCCGTGACTTTATAATTGGCCACCTGGCAAATATGTGTGCCACACCTACTACCCGGCCATACCAAGATCTATCCTTACTACTTCATTACATGTAAATAATGTCGGCTAACCATTTTCACTGAAATCCTTGTGGGTGAATGAGTGACTATTTGAATGCTGAGAATTAGCATCTTCTGTCGGTTGGCATGGCCCTGCTTGGCCGTTATGCCCATTGTCTTAGATTTCATAATATCGTCATGTCAATTACTGCTGGTACAATTGTGTTGTACCTTGGATTCCTAGAAATCACAGTAGCATTCACTAAAACGAAGGGATGACTTTGCAGAAACAGTGAATCCTTTTTCCCTAGATCCCCCTTTTATCTCCTCGCAAAAGAAAAAGATCCGCACTTTTATCTTCTTTGTACCTTTTATATTTTATTACTAATGAATGACATTGTTGCTTATTGAACCCTTAGCTTCTAACTGATTGTCACTTGTCAGCACACCTTCAAAGTCAGAGAGACAAGATGAAACTGCTCCATATGTACTATCCGTTTAGCACCAGCATATGTGATATGTACCCCAAGAAGTGAGCAAGTACAAGATGGACTATGATGATGTGGAATCAATCAGACATCTGGTTCCCAGCTATCTCCCTCTTGCAGAGGTGATTTCCCATTGCTTTCTAAATAGTCCACCTCTTAACCGGTGGGTCGCTAGCCGCCATGTACGTGCACATATATTCCGCAGCCACCGGCTGCTTCTACATCGTGCCCACGCCACTGGCCGTGGTCCTGTCCGGTACGATGTCCGCCGTCACGCCGGCTCCACGCGCCGCTGGCCGCGTCCAAATTGCTGGCCTGCTCCTAATGTACTGAATCTGTGTTGGGAAGTTCGTCCACGACGCAGCTGTCGCAATGGTACACTGTATGTAGATAGAGTTCCTCGATGACCAAGAGCCGGTAGCGGATATGCATCAGGATGTCGTGCCGTGCAACAGGACGAGAGCGGCTTGGAGCGCTGCTCCGACCTCCGACCCTCTCTTTTTTTCTTAGAAAAAGGGTTGGATTTCATATAAGTCTTATTACATCCATCCCCTTATACAGGGCACCTCTGAAGAAAATAAAATTACATACAAGTGCACTACAGAAGCACCAAGCGACTCTCACCGCTGCCAACTACAGATCCCGCAGGCAAAGCCTTCTCCATCTCCCGCAATGAAGAAGAATCCTAGATGAAACTCGCGGCCGGAACCCAAATCGACGAAAGAGTCTTCAAAGCCCATTAGTAGCATACTAGAAGCATGCCTCTTATCCACTGAACGCCCCGGGCAATCCTCACATTCACCGGGTTCAGTCACCGGTCGTCTCACCAGCACCACCCAGTCGACAAGCAGCAATCCCGCAAGGGGATACAAAGAACACCAGCTCGAACGTGGAGCACCAACCTCTCGGAGTAGCAGTCGCAGTCGCAGTCGACATCGATGTCGTCAGAACCACCACTACGAAGGGACAAAATATTCCCCCATCCTTCAAAAGCCATGCCAGGGAAAGCAAAGTCGACGACATCTTGGACAGCAAGGAAGCATCCGGCGCAAAGAAGCCCCCGGATGATTCGAGCACCGATGCAGAATGAAACATAGGAGAAAAATATATCGGTACTGAATCGACCGCATACCACACCATCATGCTCCAGGCACCCATCAACCTCCGCCAAACTCTGAGCATCACCATCATGGACTCCAGAAATATAGAGGAAGCAAAAGATTTCCGATAGATTCCACATTGGGAAGAAATCCAACCTTGGAAAGGGGAACCAAGAACACCAACCTGCACACACGAACTGGTGGAAAACAAACCTCACGACATAAAATCCAGGGAAGAGCTCAGCGGAGCTGTCATCGACAACAACGAAGCCGCCACCGCCGCCACTGCCGACACCTTCACCAGATATATACCGGAGGGATAACAGCACCGGAGGTAGTACCAACCTCCCCAAGGAAACCTAGAAATTACTACCTAGGTAAGCTATATAGTAGAACTCAAAAAATCCACCGCCAATCCGACCAGGCCCCCTCGTCTTCCAACACCAACAAGGGCGCTGGAGACGAGGCAGCGGCCAAATCGGCGGAGGAGAAGAAATCGCTTCTGGAGTCGCCGCTCTGAATTGTAGCGAGGGGAAAGAACTCTCGAGAGTCTGGGCAGCAGCTCGATACTCTGCTCGTGTCACCGTGTGCCGCGGCCGCTTCTGTCCGGGGCAAGGCCCAATACCTATTGGGCTGGCCCATCCTAGGTAATGGAACAAGGCAACAAAGCTAACAAGTAGACAGAGGGAGAGTTCTTTCCCCTCGCTATAGTTCAGACCAGGGACTCCTCTGCCGATTTCATCTCCGCCGCCGATTCGGCCGCTGTCTCGTCTCCTGCGCCCCCATCGGTGTCGGAAGAGGAGGCGGCCTGGTCGGATTGGCGGTGGATCTATGTAGTCGTACTATATAGCTTACTTATAGGTACTAGTAGTTTGTAGGTTTCCTGGGGGAGTTTGGTGCTGCCTCGGGTGATGTTATCCTTTCGATGTATATCTGGTGAAAGTGTCAGCGGTGGCGGCTGCGTTGGTGACGACGACAGCTACGCTGAGCTCTTCCTTGGAGTTTATGTCGTGGGGAGAATAAAGCATACTCTTGTCGGATCTAGAGTCCTGATAGGTGCTCTAGTTCTTGATAAGATTCACTACGGTCCCTCTCTCGTTTTCGTTGGCACCGGCATCGGCATCGATGCTGGATTCTTCGACAAAAATGTTGGGAGGTATGTCTACCAACTTGTGAAATCAGGTTGGCCTTTTGCTCCCACCTATTCTGGTGGTTTCCTTCCCCTCTGAGGTGGTCTGTTGGCTGGCGTTTCGAGGACGTCGATTGTTGTGGCGATAGACTCCCAGTTGTTCGGCGATGCGATGGTTGTTGGCCATCTTGTTGGGCCTGTGCGTTCAGCGGATAAAAGGCATGCTGGTGTTGCTGGTATGCTGCTCTTGGTGTCATTTAAAACCTTTGAAGATTGTTCGTCGGAAGGGTGGTCGGCTTCAATGCGATTGTTCTGGCTGCCGGTGACGAGGATGACCGGGAGAAGCTTGCAAGGATCTAAATGTAATTTTTTCTTTCAAGGATGTCTTTGTAAGCGTTGGGTTGTAAACCATCAGAACTATCTATGAATGAAATATACCCGGTTTCCCAAAAAAAAAAGTAGACAGAGTTTGTGTCAAAAAGAAAAACAAAAAAAAGTAGACAGAGTTTGATAACAAAGATTAATCGACGTCAACGGTGTGACAGCGTCTTGCGCATTATTTATGGTGTGTGCAGGTGCGAACGCGTACGGCAGATCGAGAATCGAAAGTGA
The DNA here is from genome assembly GCA_023333625.1 of Bothriochloa decipiens. NCBI lineage: Eukaryota > Viridiplantae > Streptophyta > Magnoliopsida > Poales > Poaceae > Bothriochloa > Bothriochloa decipiens. The sequence continues at coordinate 42,630,927 of CM041635.1, read as the reverse complement.
TGCATGATTGTTTCACAACGATGTGCAAGCAAATACATACCGTGATGCACTGGTCCATTAACCCAACAAATTTCTGCATAGGTTTGAATCTGAGTATACATAATAAGCATCACTAGTTCCATTAACGACGTGCAATAGCAGAATACGTGAGAAGAAAACAATACGGAAATCGTGCGCGACACGGGAGCGGTATCACTGGTTCTTTTCAGGAACCGGGCCGCGCCTGAGCGACTCGGCGATGCCCGTAGCGAGGCAGTAGGCCACGGACTGGATGGTGACCATGGGGTTGATGCCCACGGCGCTGGGCAGGACGCTGCCGTCTCACACGTACAGGCTCTCGGCCTCCCAGCTCTCGCCGCGCGCGTCCACGGCGCCGTCCCGGGGCGTGGCGCCCATCCGGCAGCTGCCCATCTGGTGCGCCGTGCCCCACTGGCTCCACGCGTCGGCCTTCGACTGGGGCCCGTTACCCACGTCAACGCCGTCCAGGAACTCCTCCAGCGCCGCCTCCGTGGCGCCCCTGCACGCGAACCGCTGCCCGTCGCTGCGGTGGGTGCCGATCTCCGCCGCGCCCGCAGCCGCCAGAACGCGCAGCGCGCGGCGTGCGCCAGCGCCAATGTTGTCCCGGTCCGTGGCGTCCAGGTCGTACTCCACCCGCCGCTCGCCGTGCACGGTGCCGGACCCACGGTCCCTCACCATGGAGAAGAGGTACACCGTGCGGCCGTACCTGAGCATCCGCTCCTTCATGTCGCTCCCGGACACCCAGGGGAACAGCGTCGCCGTGCCCGCCGGGCCCAGCGCTAGCGTCTCAGGATGGCGCGGGCCGGCGCGCCCGGAGCGCCTTCCACCTTGTGCAGGGATGTGATGATGCCGCCCTCATACGTCTTGCCCTTGAGCTCCGCAATGGTGTCCGGGAAGTAGCCCCACACCAGGGCCGCCGGATGGAGGTGGAGGTTCTTGCCGATGTGCCGGTTGCTGAGGCTGCTCCCGCGCAGCAACACCGGCGTTAGGAGCGACCCGCACGCTGAGACGGTCACCCTGGCGCGCACCTCCAGCGTCCTCGTGATCGCCGGGTTGGTGCTCCTCGCCACCACGCCGACGCATCGCTTCGCCCTGCCGTCCACGACGCCAGTGCCGGTACCCTCCAGCAGCAGCTTCTCGGCCTTGCACCCCATCAGGATCACAGCGCCGCGGCTCACCGCGTCGACCAGCCACGTTCTGTCCGTGCCGCGCTTGTCGCCGGTGCGGCAGCCATAACCGCAGCTGCCGCAGTAGTGCCCCTCGGACGAGTTCCTCGATACTGACTCCACCTTGTACCCGAGCTTCTCGCACCCCTTACGGAGGACCTTGTTCTGGAGGCCCTCCTCCGCGCACCCGGCCGTCACGCCGAGCCGCTCGAACACCTTGTCCATGGCCGCGGCGTACTCGTTGGTGGCGAACAACGGGAGCCCCTGCTCGCGGGCCCACTCCCCGCCAACGTCGTCGGGGGTCTTGATGCAAGCGGACCAGTTCACGGCCGTGCCGCCGCCAACCGTCGAGGCTGCCAGGAGTAGCGCGCTGCCGTTGAGCGTGCTGAGGAACCCTGCGCCCTCGTAGAGCTGCTCCATCGACGGCGCCTCGACGGACGTGTAACCCCGCGCCTTGAAGTAGTTTCCTTTCTCGATGACGACCACCTTGTGCCCTGCCCCCGCGAGCACCGCTGCCGCCACGCCCCCGCCGCAGCCGGAGCCGACGATGACGACGTCGCACTCGACCCTGCACACGTTCCGCGCCGCGTCGTCGGCCACCGTGAGGCCCTTCGCCGCTAGCAGCGCCGGCAGGGACGCTTCGGTCACTTTGGTCGTCTCCACGATGCCATCGTCGAGGGGACGCTTCTCGGGACGCTCTGATTCTGCCGACGCCAGCTCGTCGTCGTCCAGGGGCGGGCTGTAGCCGATCGCGCCAGTGCGGATTCTTTGAGTTCTCATCGGTCTGCAAAGCAAGGACACACACACAAAATGGAACATAAGGACACACACAGACACACACAAAACTAGAGTAAGTGGAAGTTACAGTCTTACCCAGGAGTAGAAGACGTGGAGGCAGAAGACCTTGGTGATGAGGAAGAATATGCGCAGCGGTGGGAGCAGGGTCTGCCGGCTCCACCGCCGAAGCGCGTCCTCCCGTTGCTCCACGGGCAGCTCGTCGAACCGGCGCACGAACGGGAACCGCCAGGACAGGCACGGCCGGGTTCCGCACAGCGCCAACGAGCCGAGCCGCGTGCCCAGCAGCCACAGCACCGCGCGCACCAGCGCCAGCGCCTCGGGGAGGCACTTGCGCGACATCTGCTCGGCCACCTCGGCGGGCACGGGCGGGTCGGCTGCCGAGGCGAGGAGGAACTCGTCCAAGACCTTGTTGCCGCTGTCGCCCCCGCCGCGGCCGCCGTCCTCCTGCTGTTGGTGACCGTTCCGGCGGTCCGGCGGCAGGGACGGCACCAGCGCGCCGCAGAGGGCGGTGAGCGTGACCATCTGGGACGCCGAGAAGCCGTGGGTGTACCGCTCCCTCTTCGCGCCTCCTCCCCTCAGGAGAGGGTGTCCCCGCTTGTTGCCCGCGCTCATGGCGGCGTCCTGGTGACGAGTGTGTCTGTGTGTGGCGTTGTACTGGACTACTGGTTCGCGTAGTGCCGCCGGAGAGTCCTCTGCGGCGGCTGAGCTTGAGGGAAGTGGACAAACATGATGGAGGCACGAGGGTTTATAATACCACAGCGTGGAGGTTCAGTCAGCTCGTGCAAACGTTGCTCCCTCTTTGGTTATCCTGTTGTAATTTTCAATATACTTTATCACTCTCTGGTTATATGTTGTTATCTCTAGAGTCGTGTCTGGATATGTCAGTTTGTTAGTAGCATTGATTAAACAATAGCAATTTCATTAACTAAATGGAGCGACAGAGACTTAAGAGTACTTTCTCTAACCGATACACTTGTCGTCTGACGGCAGCTAACCATTTAGCTGCCCGCCCAACTAGTTCTAGAATACTAGGATCATTCTTTGAGATAATGAGATATTGAGTCTCCGAGCTCCTATAGCACTTCGCTTCCGAGCTCCTACAGCACTTCGCGTTGCCGATGGATTCATTACTCCTGGAGCAAGAGCTTATAGCCGGCTAGGCATCGTCCATCGAAGCTCCCAATTCGATCTTGTGGGCATATTTGTCCTAAAATATACTACTTTATACTCCCTCCGTCCTATAATATAGTGTATTTTAATTTATCCTAAGTCAAATTATTATAAATTTAACCAAATTTATGGAAGAGAGTAACAATATTTATGATATCAAATAAACACAGTTAAATTTATTATGAGATATATTTTTATAATTTACTTATTTAATATATTAGACGATAATATTCTTTGCTTTATATTTGGTTAAATATTAAGTTAACTTAGGATAAACCAAAATACACTATATTATAGGACGGAGGGAGTAGCTATCTACGGGCTAACAATGCTATTATGCTAAGAGGGTCAAGTAACACGTTTAGTGAGGTTATATTTTACCACAAGCTTGGTATATTAAACACAAAGCTCGTGTGTTTATTGTTTAGTTACCGCATGGCTTTGCCTGCACGAGATCAGGAAAGCAGAAGCAGATCAGGAATGCACATGACACCTGCACTTCACCACTTGCAGTCGTCTCACATGATTGCAACAATGAATTTTAGTCGCAAGTCAGATGGCACCAGGCACGCTATCAGTTTATTTAGTGCCACGATAGTGTTTAATGTTTATTTTAGCTCTCGTTTACGATACGCTCATGTTGGCCAACTGGCCAAATCACATTTAATAGTGCTCACTCCATCATAAATAAAAAAATGGATGGAAACGGATCATGGTATGGAATCGGATCCAAATGTTTTAATCCAAATCGGATGCGGATACATATCTCGTCGAATACAAATACAAAATAAATGTCTTGTATTTGAATTTCTAATCACGTGTACTCAATTCTGCTCAAAGTGCTTATTATTTAATTTAATATAGATGGATAGAATGTTATAAGTTCGTCGATAAACAATATGAAATAAAATCAAAGTACACATCTTATAATCTCCAATATTAGAGTGAACTAAATTATAATTCATAAAATTTAATAAGATGATGGTTAAGTGAAGACATTTAAATAAAATGATAGGCGACAAGTAGCCATTTTTATTTATCAATTTTTTGGAATTTAAAAATTGTTATACAAGTAGAGAATAAAGTATGTAGGTATATAACATAGACAAGAATAAGTTCATAAAACATAATACAGTTATCAATAAATATTTAATAATTAAATATAATAATTTATTAATCATTATTTATATATTGTAATAGTAATCTTGAAATTATAAGTTGTATAAATAATTTAAATTAGTAAAAATTAAAGTATTAAAATAATTTGCAACAACAAATATACTAGGTTTAAACTAAATTAGAGTGGGCAAAGGGCCAATGGGATCATTGCTGCGAGCGATGGCATCCCATGAACAAGAATGGAGGTATGAGGTACCAGGTCCGTTCAGGGCTAGCTCTTGAGTTACCAATCCTGATAAATGCACATGTCAATGCTATTTGGATCATAATTGCACAACCATATTATATGCTAACTGCTACCATTCTCAATGAATAGTAGATTTCACCCTGTACTTTTGTTCCTTGCAATCTCACTCAAACGTCCCAATCCCAATTTCAATGAATAGTAGATTTCACCCTTGTACTTTTGTTTCTTATAATCTCACTCAAAAGTCCCAATCCCCATTAGAATTGCTCCTCCACTCTCTCCAATTCCCAATCTCGATTAGAGAGCGTGGATATGCATATCTTACTTTCTTGTGTAGCAAGAGGCATTCAAGACAGCCTCTGGACTACATGGTCTGATTGAAGGGTGCCAGTTTAAAGATCCATAAACTACGAATTAAGCCAAAACAGAGAATAATTTTTAACTCGAGGGCTGCCTGTTTTCATTCATTCAAACAGAAATACAAGCATCATAAAAGATAGTTCCAAGAAAGCAAAAGAGGGGAAAGCTCAAGCAAAAGAAGCCAAAACAGAGATGAAAGACAATTCGGGATGTTTTTTTTAATGATTCATGGCGTGAATTCATTATTAACGAGATCGCAGCGTTCCTGCACCGCAACGTAACAGAATAAACTGGCACTGGCCACGCAGCAGAATAAACCGGCAACGTAGGCCCTGGCAGCAAACTTTACCCCAGCAGCCTCTACCCTCTGGACCAAAAGGTAACACTGATTTGCTATTGACAAAATAGTAGCTGCCCAATGGCGCCGATAAATGTTTATTAACATGAGACCACAAAGTTTCGGCAATGGCAACGTTTAACAGGAAAACTAGGCCAAAATAACCCCACTTCAAAAAAAGTTGCAGTTCACGACTTCTGCCCCATCTGAAATCCGTAAAAGAGCACTGCTCATCTTGTACCAGTGAAAAAAGAAACTTCAGATTGATACACTACAGTTATTTGACAGATGCTTTTACAGCTTTCTCTGCCGCGTCATCAAGATCTTCTGCAGTGATCAAAGTCATTCCACTTTCCTGCAAGATAAATACAAATATCGCCAATAAACATGTATGTTTTCAGACAACAAAGCAGAATCAGAACATGTAAACTGAGAAGCTTGCGCCACTATCATCAACAGCTCTTACCTTGAGAATCCTCTTTCCTTGGTCTACATTGGTGCCTTCCAACCGAACAACAACAGGAACCTTCAGGTCAACCTGACAACAGGTGGAAAATTAATAATAATGTTCTGTTAGTAAAAACCTGAGATAAACATAGCACAACATATCATAAAAAACATGATACTTATGGGGTGTATAATTTGACAAATAATGTGATCCAATCAAGGTACCAACTTCTCAGTACTCACTCAAATTTCTGGTTTGGGGAACGGAATGGATTGATCCATCACCTTATCCGTCACAAAACACATGGTAGCTTAATACTCCCTTCATTCCAAATTACTGTATAAGACATTTTGGCTTTTCTAGATACACGGATTAACTATGTAGACATAGTTTATATCTAAATGCATAGCAAAAGCTATGTATGTATCTAGAAAATCCAAAACGTCTTAAAATTTGGGATGGAGGGAGTATGAAGGAATGGTTTCATACACCAAAATTCATGGGTGACACCATGATGGACCATTCCAGGTGATTCCACAAACTAAAGACCCCATCTAAAGTCATGCTGAAAATGCTAAGAAAATGAATAACAGGGGCTATGATGGTGAACTACTTCCAAATCTAATTTAAAAAACAGACAAGAAAAACATTACAATATTATCAACACATTTTTATTTAACAACAACCACTAGCAGAACGTAGACAGGATGATAAAAAAAGAACCAAACTAATCAAGGATCCATGGCAAGGAATACAAACAGCTCCAAAACAGACTTCATTTGGGGTATGTACTAGTGGTAAATTTCTGAAAACAGAGGCATCCAATTTCAGGGAAATAAAGAAGCGGTGAGGACAACTATTGCATGAACACACTGATTCTGTGGGGATAAACACATGCCAAAATTGTCAGGAACAGATGTTACAGATAAAGCTACAAAAGGCTGAAAAATGTACCAGTTTAGCAGCATTAACAATTCCACTTGCTATCACGTCACACTTCATAATGCCCCCAAAAATGTTCACTAGAATTGCCTTCACTCTATCATCTGAAGTTAGTATCTTAAAAGCTTCCACAACCTGAATAGGATAGAAATTTTAGATATGCAGTGTCAAAGCAAAGCTACAATGCCAAAACTGCATCAGGGTTTAATATGGATTTCAAGGAATTCTATATCATTCAGGTGATACCAAATATTTGCAATGTACTAAGTATAGAAGAGAAGGTCAAATGTTCAGATAGTGCTAAAATGGCATCCAATTTATACCTGCCCTTCTGATGCACTTCCACCAACATCAAGGAAATTGGCAGGCGTACCACCATGCAACTTTATAATATCCATGGTCGCCATGGCCAATCCTGCTCCATTCACCATGCAACCAATCTCTCCATCAAGACCAATATAGTTCAAATCTGCTTTGGCAGCAACAACCTGTACAAAGACACATTAGAAGAAAACTCACAAGGAGAGAATGAACAATGGGAAAGACAGGCAATTCTATACCTCCCTGGGGTCTTCCTGAGTTGTATCACGCAGTGCAAATATTTCTTTCTGTCTAAATGCAGCATTATCATCAAAGTTCAACTTCGCATCAGCAGCAACAAGTTTGTTGTCAGCTGTCTCCGCCAGAGGATTTATCTACCCACATCAAGCATCCAAATTATAGCATATTAAGATAAAAGAATCAAAATGAGGACCATTTCTCACTGCGTACCTCCAGCAATGTGCAATCAGACTTGCAGAAAAGTTCATACAGCTTCTTAATCTGTTCTATAGAAGACTGTCTATCTGCTGCCTTCAGGGCTAGACCATCAACAACTTTAGCTGCATCCTCATCTGTGATTCCTTTAAATACATCAATAGGAACCTGACATTCCAATAAATTAAATTTCAACATAGGTAACATAATTTGGAGAGAAAAAAAAGGGCGTACCCAGTGCCATAGGCTCCCACTCTGCGGGGTCTGGGGAAGGGAAAATAGCCAGCAGCCATCCCTGCACAAATGTGCAGAGGCTGGGGCTTGAACCCTGGACCTCTTGGTTACAGGCGGTAAAGCTCTACCACTTGCACCAGGGCCGCCCTTCATAATTTGGAGAAGTATCATGTAAATATGAAACACAAGAGAGCCATACAATGAGCCCAAAATAATATTAGGGAACTTAACCTTAATAATCATATCAGGATACTTCTCTGCAAGATCTTCAATACTGGTTCCTCCCTTGCTGCAAGCAATAATGAGCTGAAATGGACAATAAAAAATGAGATTGATGATGTGCATCAAGTTACTTAGACTTCGTTGATTTAGTCACCACAATGCACTTTGAAAAACATAAGAAAAGCCCACTAATAGAAATTATAAATGAACAGCAAAGTAAAGTAATATCTGAGATAAACGGCATACCGGACCAGCAGTTTTCCTATCAAGGGTGATCGCAAAGTACATCTCGTTAGTAAGAGATAGTTTCTCACACAAGTAGACCTGCCGAAGAGAATGGAGAGCATCAATCTCTAGAAATCTTCGACACACAAGGAAATATTGCAAACTAAAAGTATGAGGTGATGACTTTCATACAGCAGTCATAAGAACAAAATTATGTAGAACTATTTTGAAATGCATTGCAATCTTGTCTTGCATATTAAAAATAGTAAATATAAATCCATCCACAAGGTTAAGGAGAAAGCCATAGAAGGATAGAAACAATCAGATATCATGTACACAGTATGGCCTTAAAGGTACTATTCCCTTTCCCTCCAACAAATATGCATTCTTGGACATTTACACTGTCGAAAAGGTACAAATTTTTACTTCAATTTTTTTAGAAAAATGTTAAAATAATAAGGATTACATATTATAAAATTACTTTACATAAAAAATCTCGTAACATGAGAGTTACGTTGTCGATCTACCTACTTTATGTATTGCTAATCGTAGTTAAACTTTGATGGGAACGGATCTTAAAAAGGTTAAAATAGAGGGAATACTTTTTATGACAAGTATGGTCCAATCCTGCTGTTAGTCTTTCACATGACCATAACTACGGAGTACATAAGAATGGAAAATGAAGAGAAAATGGATACATATGGTACTTTGTGTTTCACAGAAGAGTCTGAATTTCCTATTATTGACATACTAACTCAGGTGCAGAAGGGTCAAAACTTGGTAAATGAAAGATGTAGAACCCGCATTATGGAGAACATTTGTAATGTTCTTAGCCGCCCGGCATAAAGTCAAAGAAAGAAATGGGTACAAACACAAACAGACCAAGATTGAAGAAATAGTATAGCAAGTTTTAAAGAGAGTAAATGAACTAACAGGTAAAGACACTAACAGACCAAGAGAAAACAAGTCATGAAGCCAATCACGGTTCAAACAGAAAAATATAAAAGCAAAAGATAGCCTCAATTAGTAAGTTCTAACCTTGCTCACAATCTTTCCCTCTGGACCAGTTTGTTTGGTTACCAGAATCTGGCCTAACATTTTACCTGCAGTGCCAGTACAACTCATTCAGCGATTAAAATACATACACAAAACATGACTGACCTGCACATCCTAATAGAAGAACCTAACATGGGAGGAATAACCCACATGAAACCAATCAACCAATCACATCACAATGAATAAACAATCTTAAATTCTGCAATAAATGTGTGAACACAGTGATCTATCCACAAAGTAATATTCCTGATACAGATCCACTTAGTTAAACAAGAAAGTAGTCCTGCACGCTTCATCATACAAGTAGAGTTCATGGTAGCAAATTTCAACACCAGACAATTCAAAAGAAAATTAGTGTCTGAGAACAGAAATCAAGTATGTGCTTGTCCTTCACGCGTGTTGAAAGTAAAATTGGCCTTCTATGTTTTTTATTTTTTACTTTTTGGCTTTAATCATAAACAAGGGAATGCAAATTGTAATGACAAATAAGTGTCATTATCACGAATAGCAACAGCTGATGGGCAAGAAATCTAAGAAATTCTAGGAAGAACTGCTATAGTTTTTTTCCCTTCGTCAAGCCACAAAGTAAAATTGGCCTTCTATGTTTTTTATTTTTTATTTTTTGGCTTTATGCAAATTGTAATGACAAATAAGTGTCATTATCACTAATAGCAACAGCTGATGGGCAAGAAATCTAAGATATTCTAGGAAGAACTGCTACAGTTTCTTTTTTTCCCTTTGTCAAGTCACAGCATGGCAGCAATACATAAGGAATCCTGGAATCGAGACTGCGCCATGTTGTGGAGGTAAAAAGAAGGAGGCGTGAGTGAAGGAAGATGGAGAATCAAGTACTTGCTATAGTACACGCTTACTTGCAATCGATTCAGCTTCCTCAGCCTTAACAATATGGACACCACCTTGCAGCCCACTTTTGAAAGTTCCCAGCCCACGGCCACCAGCAAGGATTTGACTTTTAACAACTATCTGCAATGAGAACACCTCGAGTATGAAACTGAGACTAAAGTGCAATGCACAAACTATGAAATGCCTAATGTTACCTTAGATTACAAACAAGATACATGCTGCTTAGTTACGGAACTTTTTTTTCATAAGCATGCATACACCAAAAAGGTCAGAAATATTGCACATAGCATTTTGATAAAAAAAAAAACATGCATACACATCAGAAAGGTCAGAATTATTGCACATAGCATTGAGCAGAAGCAGTATGATAATGTTACATATGGCATGGAAGGTTGTGTCACAACTCCATTTGCATCTAAGATAAATGTGATTGTTTTATGCCAAACATAAATACTGTTTATACCCATCAACTATGAAAATTGTCTTGCAAAACCAATAGCCCCTTGACCACATAAAACCAAATTAATTCCAGCACCCGTAAAAGGAAAATTCAATCATAAATTGGTAACAATACAACCAAAACTCAGTATAAATTCGAAGTAAACTACATTCTTCTGTATCTACAATCACGACTGTCACACCCAAACCATGCACGACTGGCATTTTGGATCATGGGATGATAAGATGAACATAACGATCGATCGAATAACAAAAGATGAGGAAGCTGTGGCGTCATCACCTCTTTCTCGCTGGGGAATATGTTCTTCAAGGTGTCAGTGACCTCCTGTACGGACCCAGCCGCCGCGCCCCAGGGCACGTTGATCCCGTACTTCCCCATCAACTCCGCGCCCTGCAGACCCAACCAATCCACAAACCCTAATCCATCAGCCCCAGCCTCCAGAATATCACCAATAAATCCACACATGCGAGAAAATGGGAGGGCAAAGTGTCGGATCTGGAAGCGCTGGGCACCTGGTACTCGTGGATGTTGAGGCGGCGGAGCTGCTGGTGCTGCCATCTCCCGGCGACGGAGAGGGCGCGCGACGCAAGCTTGCCGAGCGATCCGCGAACCATGGCTGCGTCGACCTAGGCGGGGATGCTCCTCTGATCCGGAAACCCTACAAGCGTGGAAGACGCCTCTTTCGATTCTGTTTTTCCCCTTCCTTTTCACTTGATTTTCTCTCTCGTTTTCTTTCTTGCGGAAGGGACGAAGGGGGTGCGGAGGCGGGCCGGGCTGCGGACCGGGCTCGGTGTAGACTAGTGCGCGTGGAAGGGAGAATGGTTTTCACTGGCTGATATGTGGGTTCGGTCAACATGGGGTACATGTGTCAATGTCATTGGTTAAGAGAGGAAGGTGTAAAAAGCGAGAAGATCGTTCAGGATTATATGTTCTCGGGAAAAAAAAAAGGTTTTGTGTATTTGTTAGTCGCAAAAAAAGGGTGCATGTATATTTGTTGTCTTTTGTCCCCCTTCGTTCTACTTTTTTTTTAAAAAAATACTTCCTCCATCCAAAATTATAAGTCATTTGACTTTTTATCATAAATTTGACCGCTCGTTTTATTAAAAAAAATTATGCAAATATAGTTAAATTTAAGACATTTTTGAAGAGATTTGATTAATAAATCAAGCCACGATAAAAGAAATAGTATTTTGCGTAAATTTTTTAATAAGATGAGTGGTCAGATTTTATGTCTAAAAAGTCAAACGACTTATAATTTGGGATGGAGGAAGTATGTATATGGCATTAAGGCATGATACAACAGTGAATTCGTTTTCTTATAATCTAGAAAAGAAATAAACATTTGAATTAAGCATTATTCCATGATTTTTATTTTAAATCCAATTTTTAAGAGAAAATAGCCCTTTTCTCGTTCCCTCTCTATTGCACGGGTGGAAGAATAAAATAGTGAGACAATCATTCCCAAGATAAGGAGTGAGATAATATAAAAATAAACTAAACAACAATAGTGAGAAAATCATTCCCGATATAAGGAGCGAGATAATATAAAAAGAAACTATTGCATGCTCCCGTCAACTATATAATCAGCCTCGTGTCTTCGAGGATAAAGAAATCTTGAGTCATTGATATTGATAAGTGTAGGTATATTGTCCCCTCTTGTGTCTTCTCGAGGATAAAAAATCTTTGAGCCATAGATAAGTGTAGGTATTGTCCTTCAAATGTGTTCAGTCTTATGTCGTCTTATGTCTTTGAGGATAAAAATCTTGAGCCATAGATAAGTGTTGGTATTATCGGTGAAACACAATAGTGTCCAAAGCTATTTGTATAATCCAACTCTGCATAGGTGTAATATTTCTCTTACACTTTTGCCTAGCTAAACCTTAAGATACTATGTTTGGATCAATAAGGATCAAAGTTTTGCTAGGCGCTAGGCGAAATCTAGGCGACGACCCTTAGTCTAGGGACTAGTCGGGACTAGGCGAGCCTAGACGATGCTAGGCGTTTTGCTAGGCGATGGCTAATACATGTGTATATATATATATTTTGAGCAGAATACATGTAATATTTACTTAAAAGAAAAGAAAAAAAGAAGAGAAGTGGTCATGGAATGGGGAGAAAGAGAAAAAAGGCCCATTTAACGGCCCAACTCGCCCACCACGACCAACTCCTCTTATCCTACTCCTCTCTCTCCCTCTCCCTGCCCACCTTATCCTTTCATCCTCACACCCCGTCGCCACCCGCACACGCGCCAGCGCTCGCCGCCGCCTGCGCGCGCCCTCCGCTCCGCTGCCCGCGCAAGCCCGCGCGGGCGCCCGCCACCGCCCGCAGCTCCTCCTCCCCCACCAGCGACCTCCGCCAGGCGCTCCTCCACCCCCACTGGCGCCGCCGACGAGCCGCCGCCGCCTAGGGGTCGGCCTACCCCCATAGGCGAGGCGGACACCCTCCAACCAGCGATTCAGCGCGCCTAGGCGCGTCGTAATCGACGATTTTTAAAACAGTGATAAGGATTATAAGATAGCCTTTATCCTCCTAAATTTTTTAGGTGGTATTAAACCCTCCAACCATAACCACATATGCCTCTTGAGTCACATAAGCCAACTTTATAACTACTACAATCTACAGTTGATAGGAGGTTCAAGTCTTCAAACGGAAGTACTACGTATCCTAACCTAAGGTGCTCTGCTGGAAAATGATGAATAATTAACATTGAAACTACATGGATTGGATTCATTTTTATTTGGTTTGTTTGACTAATAATTATGCTTTCATTCTGTGAACAGTGTATGAGGGCGAATAAATGGATCTATACCTGTCCGAGGGTGAAACTCTATACCCACACTCGTCTACAACAAGTATAATAACATGTTGTAAGCAAGCTCAATGATGAGATGGAGGAAAGAAAAGAGAGGAGAGAGAGAGAGGAGAAATAAATTTAATACTAAAGAACTAACTACTATCCATGTGAAATGAGAGGTAGGTTGTAGGTCTTACAGCCAACAACTGACTCTATTATTAACCTTGCCCTTATAGACAAGTAGAACTAGGCAAATTCTCCGCGCATTGTTATAGAAATTACGAATTATTAGATTCTATGGTACGATGACGTGCTGAATAGGGTAGTCTTATTGATATAACATTACGATTGCATGTGCTAGCGGTAGTGCACTGTCTAGTTAGACAACTTATATTAAATTTTACATAGTGGATATGATATTAAATTATCTTATTAGATAGCTTATATATTGAGAGAATTAATTAGTAAAATTTTTCTATATAAAAGATATAGATTACCTGTCCTAGGCAGCATCGGTACCGATGCACTACGCCAGGTTCAACACGTGAAGTCGTAGACTCGTAGCCGTAGTCGTGGCCGATGATTGTAAGAATAATCTTAAGTTGATTTCAAACAATTAAATTTAAAACAAACTACGTATGATTTACCAATTTTAGAATTTTTTAATTGCATATTTTTTCTAAATTTTGATTTAGACACAATTGAAAAAATCGTGTGCATAACCTTTTTCTTCAAAATTCCATGATAAATCTGTTTTGGGTCTAAGCTCAATAAAGTCGCTTACTTCCTCCGTCTCATTAATAATCGCATATTTTAATTTTTACACTCCTGTTTGACTGTTCGTCTTATTAAAAAGTTTTAATAAATATTATTTACTTCATTATGACTTATTTTTTATCATTGTAGATACTTTTATAATAATTTATTTATTTTATTATTTATATAAATTTTTTAAATAAGACGAATAAAAAGTTAAAATAAGCGATTATTTATGAGACGGAGAGAGTATTGACTATCAGTTAATTGCCAATCAAACTTCTTTATAGCCTTTTTGATCCTTACTGGGCCCTGTATCACTCGAATGAACCCAACCCAACAACTGCCCAGACATAATGACGATTCTACCCTGACTCCTCGGCCACAAGCCCAACCACAAAACCACCCCCTCCACAGTTGCCGTACAGGTCCAATGGGCGATGGCAGATTTGTTATTTATAGGAAATCCAATGGGCGGAGATCACCCGACTGCGTATATATACGACCACCCGCTCCCCTCTCGCGGCCCCTGCACCCGCCGCGCCTCATTCATTTCTCCGCTCCCTTTCCCCAGCGGCCGCATCCGCCCTCTTGTCCATCTTGTTTGAATTGCGTGAGTGAAATTACGGAAATACCCCCTGCGCCGGCGGGACCCACGCCCCACGCCTTCCTTCCTCCCTTTCTCCGGCTCAACCGCTTCCTTTAATCTCTCCGGCCATTTTCGTGTCCCACCACCACCACCAGCAGTCGCCGTCGGGCGATTCCGTCTCTAGCTTGGCGAGCAGGCGCATCCGGGCCGTCGAGCTGTCGATCCACGCGGCAATGCAGGCGCCACGTGGCGGTGTTGGCTTCCTGGGGAAGCGCAAGGAGCGCGACTACTACTACCACCACCCGTACCCCTCGGTGTCGTCGCCGTCGGAGCAGGCGGTGCTGCTCCAGCGGCAACCGCCGCCGTTCGCTACTAGGCCCGACCCGCGCGGCGTCAAGCCGGACCGCCCGGCGGCGAGGTTTGGCACCAAGCCGCCGCCGCTCCCTCAGCCGGGGGGCCAGCAGGTCGGCGGCAACAAGCTGCTGGCCGGGTACCTGGCGCACGAGTTCCTGCGGTGCGGCACGCTCCTCGGCGAGCGGAGGATCGAGCCACCGCCCCGCCTCAAGGAGAAGGACCCCGTCCCCGCGACGGAGCCGAGCAGGCGCTACGCGGAGGTCTCACGGCTGCTTATGGCGGGCGGGGCCCGCGTCCCCGGCGTCGTCAACCCGTCGCAGCTCGGAAACTGGCTCCGGATCAAGGAGTGACCGGGCGGCCATGCCGCCGCTGGAGGTTGGGTGCGCTATGCCCGCATTGCCTACTGCTTCGCCTCGGCGGCGACCGACCACCGATCAGAGGAACCGTTGCTTTTGGATATAGCAGAGCAGGCGGGTTCGTCGTTTCTCTGTCTTTCATTTCCTTCAGAATTTTCGTGTGGTAATTAGTAGTAAATCAACTGCTCTTATCAGAAATTTAGTGTAGTTGTTGGATGGGAAACTGTAGGCACTCCTGCTGCTGCTGCTTTTGCTGCGTCGGTTCACATTTTCTCCCCGCTGAAATCCTCTGCATCGGCAAAACCAGTGATGCTGATGCATGGCGTGGATGAATCTACCGGCGTTGTAAATACATGATCAAATGCTTTCTTAGTACTAAATCCAAATGTCTGTTACTGTTACCAATAATATAAGTATTAAGTTTGCATCATCAATGCTTTCTGTGACTAAATCCAAATGCATGGTCCCGTATTCGGTGGAAAGGATGCCAGCAATTTACCGGATGGCCTCTGCCTCTTGCTTGCACACGTCTCTCATCTCGTTCGGTGTTTGCTCCTTGTTTCGTTGAGCAATAAATACGGTAGGTTTCTTTCCATCTTGAGTTCTTCCTTTTCTGCAGACGTTACTGTGTCTGTTTGGTTTTGGAAGGCGTTCGATCGATCCATCGTTCCATCCAAAAGTTCAGACAGTAGGTGGTTATCTCCAGCAGATACACGAAGTCCTCTGTCCCGTTTGGATCAACTAAACTTTTTTTGGTAAGCTGGAGGAAGCCGGCTGATAGTTTTGCATGACTTGGGTGCTTGAATAATTCAAAACAGGCTATAGGCTATAAGTTGAGTTATTTGTATCTGCTAGAGATGTTCTTAGTGGCTAGCCAATTCAAAGAGTCTAAGTATTTCATCTATTTCTAGTACCATTTCTGGTAGTCTAATCTTTAATGGTGGCTTTGGTCCCAAAAAATTAAACCTGTAGCAGTTGATGGTCCAGTCTTCTCTGTTCTCATTCTTGCTTTTCCACTGACGAAGATAGTCTGTGTTCTCGTTCTTAAGCTGCAAATAATTCAGTTCAATGGTCCGCTCTGCGCTTGGACAATGCCGCGGCAGCCACGGAGTTAAACTAATGCTAGTCAACCAAAGGAAACTTCCGTGTTTAATAATTTAAGAATACTGCATCATCATGTCTAGAAAGTGAATGCATGGTTTCAATTACCGGTTTATGTACGATTATTGAGCAAAAGCTGAGCGGTTCAGAACAGATGATGTCCTTTGAAGCTAGCTAGCATACCATCTCTTCTTTTACCAAAAGCTCTTCACCTTGGACGCAAGCAAAGCAATGCATCTACATCTCCTCGGCTTTTGGCCGGTATCATTGCCACCCTAGCGACTCAAAGTCTTCTTTTGCTGAGACGATTCGATCAACACCGTCCCGATCTTTTTTCCGTTTGCGTCGAGGCAGCTTACGCGGCATTACGGCAAGACCACCGGGCCGCACAGAGGAGGCCGAGACCCCGTTGCTTGCACAGGACGGTCTACGGAAGTGGTTGGCCATTTGCCGCTCGGCTCTTGTCCGACAGCGACGTTAGAGGCCGATAGAGCAGCAGGAGGACGACGCGTAGGCCTACGAGAAAGCAAGCGCAATTGAAGAACGGCATGGGTGGAGCAAGCCTAGGCGGTGCGAAATAACCATACCTGTTCTTTTCTGCTTTTTATACGAGTGGGACAATGACCTGTCCTACCAGCGCTCCAAGGGTGTTGCAACACGAGTAGTAGAAGACGTGCAGGTGCAACGGTGTTAAAAAAGTGTTAAGTCTACTTGAGAACCTCCAACTATCGTAAAAGTCTAGATTTCTATTTTAAACTTTAAAATCGGATAACATTGACCTCTAACTTTTGAAAAAGTTTATTTTTCAACCTTGGCAATTTTTTAGGCGGTGCATGGCACTGCTCTGCCACGTGTTAGCCTTTGATAGGCCGTGCATGACACTGCTCATGGTGCTGACGTCAACGGTAACATCAGCACTCCTTTGTAATTTGTGAAATTTATATTTTTTTTATTCGGAGCTCCAAATACAACAAATAATATATCAATTTTGATCATCTCAATGAAATCTTTGCAATGGTGTACTCTGTTTTGTTGTTTGAGATAGTTTTATTTCATAAAAAGAATATTTCTAAAAAACAAGTGAGAATAACAAAACTTGTGGAATAAGAATTTATTTAAACATTTCAATTTCATCCTAAACTTTTTGTACAGGTTGATATCATTATAAAACAGCTATAAATCAATTTTCATAATTTTTGGATATTTATTTTGGCCTACAAAAATCATAGAATTTGCATTTATTAATTAAAAGAGATAATTTTAAAATATGCAAAAAAAATTCATTTTCTAGGTTTCATAGTTTTTTAGGTAGAGTACATCATAAAGAGGCTACACAAAAAATTTCATGAATTTAGCATGCACCAATAATTAGTTATGAAATAAACAAATATTAGTACTATAAAAAAATATTAAAAGTTACTGTTCACACAACGAAACAGGATGTAAACCTGCCCAAATTGAAAAGTGAACTTTTTCAAAAGTTATAGGGCTAATGTTATTTGATTTTAAAGTTCAAAGTCAAGATCCAGACTTTTATGGTCCTAAAGTGGACTTAACATTTAAAAAAACTGTTGATGCACACGGACGCCTAACTTTTCTGCGTGGATAAATTCGTAGCCCTCGTCGAGTCGAGGAGACAAAAAATGTGCTCGGTATCAAATGGCCTGTGAAAGGGGCTCCGCGCACGGCTCCGCTAGAAACCCGTCGATTCGAGTCGTTGGCTGTCTGTTGGATTGGCGACGACGCAGTCATGTGTTACTCGCCTCCTGCCACCTGCGCTGATGGAAGAAGGGTGGTTCACATTTAAATACGGTTAGACTTGTCACGCAGCTAGCGTGGGCTAGCGGGGTCTATTCATCATTCTCTATTCGCGAAACAATTAATTCTGAATAACGGTACAAGAAATAGGACTACCGGTATCGATACCAGTCGTGATGGCCGGTCGAGTGGCTGACCCACACTATCGAATTTTGAGCAGCTGTCAGGTGGGTCTTACTAGTGCTAGTTTCGACTCTGCACACATCTCCGAAATATTTTATATTCTTTTATTTTTCGATGAAAAGCTTTGCCGGCTCTACATCTGTACAACACCTAGGACAGCGCTCGTACAAACACACGGTGAAGTATGGATAGTCATGGACGAAAGCAATATAAAGACACGGGACCCAGCATTTGTTTCGAGTAATGCTAACCACTTGCTGCAGTCTCAGTCAAGAAACACACGGGATCAAGCATTTGTCTCCCGGCCATGCTCAAGCTCCAAAGGGGCTGCCTCTTGGTTGTTATCGCCCTAATGCTAAGTGTGAGTGGGAAGAGCCACTATTTTCAGCTCCATCTCCCATACAACCTATGTGTGAGCATGTTTTCAGTAGTTTCACTTATGAAGTTATTTGTAAAAGACCTATTTTTTTACGTAAGACGTGAAAACGGATGGAGAAGCTATGTCACATAGGGTCTTAGATAAAAACACTGTATATACGAGAACCAAGAGATTATATTTGCAAAAAAGAAAGAGAGAGCGCCAAGAGACTGGAAGACATATAAAGGTAGACGATGGTGATAGAATACATGTGAATGGACAAAAAGGTATTTATTGAGAACATAGTTTATATTTATATATATATATATTGTCTGTATAAGTAGGCATAAAACTACCCGTGTTTTTAGCATTAGGAATATTTTTACCATTTTTCTTAGTTAATTAACACCTTAATTTAAAATACGGAGTACTGGTCATTTAAAAGTGCGCTTACTACAATTTGCTGTGGAAACGGTCAAGTGATTTCCTTGAAGAGCAACGACTTACGGCAGAAAATACGCAATTGAAAATACGGAGTATGTGAGTGAGCAGCAGGCAGGCGTGCCAACGTGTGGTGCACGCTGCGCAGAGTACAGCGGCATGGCGCATCGTCCAGCGAGCCTCGCGCAATGGGGTATCATACGCGTGGCCGCGTGAGACCTTTGCACAGCTGCGGCTGCAGCCGAACACTCCCGTTTTTGGGCGCCCGTGGCCGACGGCGGCTCGGCGCCTGCCACCATCAACCAAGACTTTCGTTTAGGAGTAGTGCGGATAGGGGATGACCTAAACGTGTAGTGATCGCTGTCTGCATGGCACTTATCGACTCACCAGCAGGTCACGTCGGGTCGCTATCGCTATACCCATCAGCAACACATCTTTACAGATGAGTCATCTCTTGTACGGTTGTACTGTACATCACTTGGCTAGGATAGGATAGTACTATAGCCACAAGCCCACGGCGACCCGATCGTCTGCTTCTCAGTGTGGTCAAGCAAAAAGGTTATTGCCAAGTTAACTTTAGATACTATTGTTGGGATTTAGCAAATGCACGAATCAGTTACTTTGCTGACAGAGCAACCTAATCGTGATGTTCTATTCTTTGGTGCGTGTCTTCCTCGTATCTTCGGTTAGGTGCTTGAGAATTTTTTAGGCAACTGAGGATGGTCATTGCTAGACAGCGACGAAAGGGAAGACGTGAAGTGGAAAGCAAGGAGGTGTTTCGTAGGAGAAGGGAGGTTCGTGGGTTGTGTAGCCAACAAAGCAACAAGGAATGGTCAGTGAAGGTGGATGTATTTTCTATCCCGTATGGATGATTAAGGATTTAAGGTCATGTTTGCTCCATTAGCTGCCAATAATGGTTATAATTAACTAAATACTTCTTCTGTTCTAAATTATATAAGTCGTTTTGTTTTTTTCTAAATAAATAGCAAAATAAATATATGAAACAAGCTAAAATGACTTATAAGTTGGAATAGAGGACGTAGATTATAACTAAAATTAGCTAGCTAACTACTTATTATTATTTTGGTCCAAAAGAAGTAAATATTAGTGATAAACTATTAGCTCTGTAGATCAAATAGGGGGTCAAGTCCTAGGTTTGGCGTGATGTGTCTACGAATAGCAAAAGGTCTATCATGGTTTTGTTAATATAATGTTGAGATATGTCATCCAGTGTCAGGTATGAATGTAAGTGTAGGGGTAAGTCGCAAAAAAAAAAGTGTAGGGGCACATTATCCATGTGTACATATGTGTATTCTTTTTTTAGGGTTTAAAAAGACAAAAAGAAAATCCCAAGTCTTGCAATATATTATATATGAGCAAAAGAGGCTTGGGCCACACATACTAGTAAACATGGAGTAGGAGATATAAGAGGTCTGAATTTAAAGTTTTGAAGAGAAAAAGAAAATGCTAGACCAAACGGTAATTGAGCAACGGTTTCGCAAAACAAAACAAAAACATAATTTTTTTGAGCAATAAAAAAATGGATAATTGAACAGCGGTCACGAAAAGGACCGAACTGGATCCGATCCATACAAACAGCTGCCCTCTCCACAAAGGCGGTGTGGGCTGGGCTGCTTCCGTCCCAAGTCAGCGAGTCGCCGAGTCCCCCGTCCCTCCCGACGCTTCCGGCTTTCCGTGCCCTTCTCCTCCTCTCGCAGCTCGCAAGCGCAACAGATTCCACCCGTTCCTTCGGGTGGCCAGGCGAATCGAGGAGGGAGGCAGGCAGGATGGCCTCCGACGGCCACCCACCGGAGCCGGGGAAGAAGGAGGAGGTCGCCACCACGGCCGCCGGGCATGGAGCCGACGATCTGGACGACCCGCAGTTCATGTGCTGCGTCTGTCTGTGAGTTTGTTGCCGATGCGGCGTCCCCTTTCCCCTCTCTGATTCCTCTCCTCTCGTTGGGTGTCTGTAGATCGTTTTTTGTGATTATGCGTGACGTCTTGATCCTACGGCAAATTGTTTGTGCTCGTAGATTGCCCTAAATTTCTTTGCCGGCGTTTGTTCCACAAAAATTATAGTAACACCTTAGGGGCAGATCACGCTAGGGTCAGAGTATGCTGCATTATTATTATGTTATAAATCATTTTGAGATTGACCGTGCCAGGGCCAGGGCACATTTACCTCCCCATATTCTAAGGTGCCAGCAAAATCTGTGGAATGACTGACTCATTTGCATGTGTTTAGATCTGTGCAAAACGAATATCCATGTATGCACCTTGTTCGACTCATGTATTGCAAAATTATGTACCTAGGAATATCGTTGACAGAACCTAGCTGCTCTAGTACGCCCTGGCACTTTGGTGGACGCTGGGACCTGAATTTGTAGCCAGCAGATCTGTGCCACAATTCACACTCTCCAGCACAGTTATGGTTCAGGTTGGGGCTTCACTGAAGTCTGGTGGGTCTAGAAGGAAGCCAGCGGTGGTAGGCTAGCCCGATTGTGGTAGAGGGTGGTGCGTGGAGTGCCGGAGTAGTAAGGTTGTGGGGGTGCTGCCAACTGTGGGGCGGAGGACCGGCAGCAGGCTGGGTTAGGGAAGGGTTATAGTTGGATCTGGCCACAGGAGACACCAGCAATGAGTAAGGAGGGGGTTGGAGCAATAACTTGCCTGAGGTCCTCACAGGCATTGCGGTGTTGTGGCCGGGAGGGAACAACCTATGCAGAAAATGTTGGGTGTGACTTGTGAGACAGTTTGCAAAACAGCTGAGGGAGTGGGCAAGTGGCAAACTGAATGCATAGGAACAACATGATTCAGTTAGCATGCTTGCAGAACTCCAATGTAACGAAAAAACAGCTGAGAACACTATTGATCAGAATATGGCAAAGCATTTTCAAAATGATGACTCGGCATGAATAGCAGGTGAAGCGATTCAGCAACCTCACTGAGTCCAGTGTCTTGTGGAAGAACATATTTTTTTTTCCTCAACTGATGACATCACAAATGGAACTAATCAAATAGGCCTATGCAAACTTAAATAGAATATCTGATTAGTGATTACTAAGCTTACTATGAGTTGAGTTTATGTGGCCTAGTGCCGGTTGGGCACCACAATGACGCTGGGCCGCACATTGCTGTGTTTGTATCCATAAACAACGTGGCAACACTTTATTTTGTGTATGCATAAAACACAATCTTGTACCCTTTTTTGTTTGTTTGGGATATTTGATTTGTATTCTGTGGGGCTATAATTCTGCTTCTGCACATATGTACCAATGATCTCATCTGTTTAACCAATCTGTTTTGCAGGGATCTTCTGTACAAACCAGTTGTTCTGTGTAAGAGTTTGTTTTTATAATGTTTACAGAAAACAGCTTGACTGTGCCATACTCTTCAAAACTCATTTATCATCTACTGGTGCAGCATGTGGTCATATGTCATGTTTCTGGTGTGTCCACAAAGCTATGCATATTTTCCTGGAATCCCATTGTGCTGTGTGTAGGCAGCCCTATATACACTTTCCGAGTATCTGTCAGCTCTTGCACCATTTGCTTCTAAAGCTTGAAACTACTGATTACAAAAGAAGGGAAAAAGAAGTGCTAGGTGAGTTTTCTACACCCTAAAACCAGTATGCAAGCATTGCATTTATTTGTTGATTGATAGGTCAAAACAAAGATAATTATGCTGGGCAGAAGCCTTGCAAGAGCAATATTAACCTTTTGCGTATATGGTGTCCATGTTGGCTTAGGTTTTCTCATTGCTTTACAGTAATAGGTTTGGAGTTTTCCTGCTTCACCCAGCACATCTTGCCTTTTTTACTAGTTACTCCCTTCTTGTCCCAAATTATAGATTGTTTTGGCCTTTTTAGATACATAATATATGATATGCGCCTAGATATACATTATGTATACACACTAAAAGCTACGCATCTAAAAAAAGACAGAATGACCTATAAGGCGGAATGGTTGGAGTAGTAATGTGCACACTTCCATTTTTAGGAATTAACTCTATGTTAACTTTCGGTTTACATTTCAGAGGAAGAGAAGCGCATAGAAACATACTCTCCTCAAATCATTGAGTTTTTAAACTCCAAGAATAATGGTAAGAATTTTGCCATGTAATTATGGTTGTAGTTATCTCCACTTCCATATTATCTCACAAATCGCAAATAATATATCCATTTCCATTACATGTCGTAAGTCTTAAATACAATGTACCCACTTTCTTTTTCATCTTTTTTGTAAAGTTGGAAGCGATGGGGAGAACAGAAATGAAGACAGTAAAGCTAGACCTCCACAAGAAGTTTCATTGAATGGCAGCACTTTGGATCATCATTCCAAGAAAATTAAGTTGGAGGATGTTTCATGCCCTCTCTGTGCGGAGATGCTGTATCAACCTGCTGTTCTTAATTGTGGTCATGGTAAATTCTAGTTTCAGAATAAAAACTGTTACTTAACTTCTTTTGGAGATATTAATTTAAGTTGGTTTTGTGATAGTGTATTGTGTGTCCTGTTTGTCTTCCTTGAATGAGGAAACACTGAAATGCCACGTTTGTGGAAGTGTTCACCCTGGAGATTTCCCTAATGTTTGCCTGGACCTTGATCATTTCCTGGAAGAATATTTTCCAGCAGAATATGAATCGAGAGGGCAGAAAGTTCAGTTTAAGAAGGATCAGCGCTATAGTGAAGCATCATCTTCAGGTAAGCTTTTGTTGCCAAGTTCTATTTCGCTTTGCGTATTATCTCCTAAGGGTAAGATCCCTTATTAAAAGGAAAAAAGGTAATCTTTGATGGGATACCTCCAGTAACAGTAACTTATATGTTGAGAATGAGGAATCGATACCATGCATGAGATTGAGTGATGCCTTGTATAAACTTGACTGGACAGTGTTGAAGATATGCCCTTGCTATGCAAGCCAATCTCGTGCTATTGGTTAGCCATATACATTTCAAATTAAGTTATTTGCCCTTGATTACCCATGCTAATGGATGTGACTGTAGTTTTCTTGCAATTTTCCCGTTTTACTTAAGATGGGCGCCAACAGCAGCGTGGACTTAGTAAAATAGTAGAGCTTGGGCAAATTTAACTATTTCCAGCGGGTGCAAAGGGCATAGCCTTGTTGACTGAATGGATACTTGGTGTTGCCTAATTGCTTGGCACGTTGATCATTCATCCCTTTTGTGTGAGTGTGTGTTTGCGTTTTTGTCTGTGTGTGTTTAGGAGTATTTGTTTCTTAGTTTGTGTGGGCTTATTTTGGCTGTGTGTATCGTGATGTGTTGAGGTGTTATCTTTGTTGTTTTGTGGTTTCTTTGTAACCCTTTTTTCCTCCTTATCAATATAAAAGACATGCATCTCTCCTGCATGTTTGAGAAAAAAAAAACTCTTAAGAGTCCTTACAATAACACTAAAATTCTATTGTGTGCTCTTCAAGGAACCCGGAAGCTGCTTGGGGTTGGCAGTGGTGAGTCCACTCCGGACCACCAACAACAGTCGTAATTGTCACAAGATGATAAGATTGTCCAAAAAGGCTTCACATAGTCAAATAAAGACAAAAATAAACTTCAGATTGTAGTTTGTATAGTAACACCGTGAATCTTGGAGAATCACTGAACAATATATGTGATTGTAGTTAATGGTGTAATTTCACTTAGTGCTCCAAAAATAGTTTATTGCTCAAGTTTTTGTTGGTTTCTAGCAATAGTGAGATAGAAATTGTATAGAATATCTTTGTTATGTTTTTGTGTCCTGTTTCTCTTTTATAAAATACACATCTCTAATGAATTACTGTTGACACCGTTTTTCGGCATGTGTCAGTGAGAATCGGAAACTGAGCTAGTCGGCAAGGGATTGGTTATTATTTTGTCTTCAGCATTGCTTCTGATGTTGCCGATGAGTGGTTGTCGATGAAGGGTGGATTGATCTGAGTCGTTGCCGTTAAGGCTGAAGAACTGTTACCGATGCGCTCGAGCCGATCCTCGAGTAAGACCCCTCGACACAACATGGAGAAAGAAATAGAGGAGGGGATCGCCTTGGCAAAAGATAATGGACGCGCTCGAGCTGACCCTCGAGATCGACACTTCGATACGCCGACCCCTCGAGGACGGAACTTCGCTTGAGCGAACGGGCCGGTCTCGAAGACGGAACTTTGCCCAGCGAATAAGCTAACCCTCGAGGATAGAACTTCGCTCGCACGAATAGGCAGCCCTCGAGCGCAATACACCCTCGGATACCTACTCTCCGTACGCTGCTGATGAAGCTCAAGAGCTGTTGCCGATAAGATAGGCCGGAGACTAGAAGATTGTTGCCGATGCCAGGGAGTATGCCGATGGGAAGATAACTTCATCATGACGGAAACAGACAGAGGATCGGCATCATGGGAGCTTATAATTTTCGTAGTGTAGTTTGAGTCCAGATCCTATACGAGTTTTATTTCTTTCCTTTAGAGATAAAGTTCGTATAAGGAATAAGTTTATTTTTCTATATTTAAACTTTTCGTATTCGGTTAGGATTCTTCGAATAGCAGAGTATAAATATGTGCCGAAGGGCATTGTAATGAGGATCCAAGCATCAATAAACAAATCTACTTTTTATCGCAATTTACTTCTACCAGCACTTTACTTTTTGACGACTTCGTCAAGTATTTTCTCTTTTTCAACGAGTTCTTTAGAGAATCGACGGGCTGTATCAACTCGATCTCCGGCGACCTCATGAGTTCCGTGTTCCCGAGCAATCCGAGCTTTAATGTCCGGGCGCAATTGGGTACAGATCTATCGACATCGGCAATGTCAGGTCCTTCAGGTCAACACAGCCAGGTTGCTGCTAATTGGTGGGGATATGGGATGCCTCCAGGACCATCTACCGCCAATTCTGGATTGCCTCAGGTGCATGATGTAGCAGGAAAGAGTCCTATGGTATCGGCTACTCTGGTCCGACCGATGACCCAGGTATCACATTATTCTAATACACCTCCTACTATACAGACATTGTCAATGAGATTCCACGCGCCTCCGCAGCAGACATCTTATGCGAATCCATTGGCAAGTTCCCCGCCAATGCAACAGAAGGTTTCTACTGCAGGACAACCCATAGTGCCGTTTGTATCTCAATCTGGGTTACCTGCAAATCAAGGCAATTATGCTGGTTATCATCCAATCATACAAGAGCATCAATTGTCAGCGAGCTATCAGCCATCGGCAAGTCAGGTGTCGATGAGTTATAATCACAATTGGTCAGGGCAAGCGCTAGCTCAGCAACATGCTATTTAGCCAAGCTACCAGGTGATGGGGACTCAGCAGTATTGTCCACAGGCAGCTTTCCAGGATCAAACATCGGTAAGACAGCCGATGAGCTTTGCTTCGCAGACTGGTGCTGTGAATATGCCAATTCCTCCAAACCGAGTACCACAAGGATACGCAGAAGCATATCAGCCAGCACCTCCAGCAGAGATTCAGCCAGTGCATCGGCAAGATCAAGATGCGTTTTGGACCGATAAGATTGCGGAAGTGATGAAAGAGCAATTTGAGATTCAGCCCAAGATTAATACTTACTCTTATCGGACTCCGTACCCTCCAGCATATGACTCAATTCCTTTTCCAAATCGGTACAAGGTACCAGATTTTACTAAGTTCTCTGGACAGGATGATACATCAACAATGGAGCATATCAATCGTTTTATCATCCAGTGCGGAGAAGCAGCTAACAGGGATGAATTTAGAGTTCGATTATTCTCATCTTCATTGTCTGGATCAGCATTCACATGGTTTATCTCATTGTTGCCGAATTCTATTCATACTTGGGCGGATTTGGAGAAACAGTTCCACAAGTACTTCTTTGCTGGTGTCCATGAGAAGAAGCTTACCGATTTAGTGAAATTGAGACAACGAAGTGACGAATCAGTGGAGAGCTTTGTGCAAAGGGTACGAGATATGAAAAACAGATGCTACAGGTTGGTGCTTGATGATCGCCAGTTGGCTGGTTTAGCTTTTCAGGGTCTGTTGCCGCACCTCAAAGACAAATACGATTCTCAGGAGTTTGAAAGTTTAAGCCATATTGTGCAGAGGATTTCTGACCAAGGTGCTCGAGCTCCAGAACCTAGAAAGACTTGGAGTAAAAAGGTGTCCTTTGTAGAAGAAGCAGAGGAATCAGACTCAGATGAAGAACCAACTATCGGCCTGGCTAAGTGGGTGAAAGGTAAGAAGCCAATATCTTGTCCTTTTGGTCAAAAGGAGCCAGAGAAGTTCACATTTGACATCACGAAGGCCGATAGAATATTTGATCTGCTGCTTCAAGAGGGCCAAATCAAGCTATCACCTAATCATGTGATCCCATCGTCAGAAGAGCTGAAGAAAATGAGGTACTGCAAATTTCATAATGCAACTTCGCACAGTACCAATGATTGTAAAGTATTCAGGCAGCAATTGCAATCGGCTATTGAGTCCGGGAGAATTAAGTTTGATAACTCTAAAGCTCAAAGGCCGATGAAGATTGATCAGCACCCTTTTTCAGCAAACATGATGTATGTCGTGAGGAAGACCAGAGTATTAACATCGGCAAATGCTAAGAGGAACGTATCGGTGAATCCCAGAAATCAAGTAACCACCAATGACTTAAGAGGAAAAAGAGCAGTTGAAAAAAGCAGCAGTTCCAGAAGACCTCCTAGACCTGCTCCCTATAGAGTTTCAGGTGACTGCTATCGGCAGGGACAGGAAGAATTGCGTCGGGAAGAATGGCGTCGGCATGAAGATCATTGGAGATGCCCTTTATTTATTGCTGGGAAGAAGGCATTAAATTGCCTACCGTTGATAGCTGCCTTGAGTGCAATGGTTACGATCGAACCGATCGGACAAAAAGAAGATCGTATTATGGTGATCGGAGATGGTGCGTCAATGAGCCGATCAGAGGAAGGGCATCAGTGCATGATCGGCTGGAGGGCAGAACCAGTGCACATGAAAGGTTGGGTAGGCATGACGACTGTTTTCCGATGGATCAGGAAGAACTCGAGGTAATGGCCAATGCAAGAGTTCCCGATGAAGCAATACTCTGCAGAGATCCCAACATAAACTGCCCAGATTTAAATACGAAACGTTATCAGCCTGTCTGGAAGATAGCTTCCTCAATGGTGCCTTGAAGGTCTGACAAAAACTCAGAAGAGGAAGATACAACGTGAGCGCAGAGAAGAAAACTCCCGTGGGGTGAAGTCTCAAGTGTGGCAACCAAAGCGCAAAGATGAAGGCCCATCGGCAGATATCAACATGGTTTTCATGTTGCCGATGGAATTCCTAGCACTTACCGATGATGAAGAGGAAGTTGTTCCTTCCGAACAAGTAGCTCAGTTGACCTTGGATCCAATGATGGCCGTTTTTGAGAAGCCTACCGAGAGACAGTATCTCAAAGCTTTATTTGTCAAAGGCAGAGTTGATGGGCAGCCAGTATCCAAGATACTCATAGATGGGGGAGCTGCAATTAATATCATGCCATATGTCATGTTTCGAAGGCTTGGGAAAGGAGATCAAGATCTGGCCAAAACTGATATGAAGCTTAAAGACTTTGAAGGTAATATATCACCAGTTAAGGGAGCGCTTTGCACTGAGTTAACCATCGACAGCAAAACATTGCCAACCACGTTCTTTGTCATTGGCGGTAAAGGTGCTTATAATCTGCTATTAGGAAGGGATTGGATTCATGCCAATTGCTGCGTTCCTTCTACAATGCACCAGTGCCTCGTACAATGGGTGGAAGATAAGATTGAAGTAGTCCCTGGTGATTCATCTTATATAATTGCATCGGCAGAGTCGGAAACTTACGAGCGGTCCAAGTGTATATCGGGAGAAGCATGGGATTCATAGTTTCTCAGGATTGCCGATTATGAGCTGCCACCGATCCAAGCAGTCGGCTCCGAAGATGAGTTATAATGGATAGGTTTGCCGATGATGGAAAATTAGGCCATGGAATTACATCGGCTGATGACTTAGTAGAAGTAGACATTGGTGATGGCGGTAGGCTGAGGCCAACTTTTGTTAGTGCTAGGTTAGATCTCCAGAGCAGAGAACAATTGATTGCTTTATTGAAAGAATATAAGGATTGTTTTGCTTGGAATTACACAGAGATGCCTGGGTTAGATCGATCAATTGTTGAACATCAGCTACCTATCAAACAAGGATTTCGGTCACATCAGCAGCCAGCACGCCGATGCAATCCTAAAGTGCTGCATGATATTAAGGCCGAAATAACAAGGTTGATTGAAGCAAAGTTCATCCGACAATGCCGATATGCTGAATGGATTTCTAATGTGGTTCCTGTCTACAAGAAGAATGGGAAACTTCGTGTCTGTATTGATTTCAGGAATCTTAACAAAGCTACACCGATGGATGGCTACCCAATGCCCGTTGCCGATTTATTAATTAATGCTGCTGCTGGACATCGGATTATTAGCTTCATGGATGGGAACGCCGGATATAATCAGATCTTTATGGCCAAAGAAGATATCTCCAAGACTGCCTTCAGATGTCCAGGTCATGTGGGGTTATTTGAATGGATAGTCATGACTTTTGGTTTGAAGAATGCCGGTGCTACTTATCAGAGAGCTATGAATTACATTTTTCATGAGTACATCGGCACATTGGTTGAAATTTATATAGATGATGTGGTGGTTAAGTCTGAAGACTTCGAAAATCATCTGGTTGACTTGCAGAAGATATTGGAGTGCATAAGGAAACATGGGTTGAAAATGAATCCCAACAAGTGTGCATTTGGTGTATCGGCAAGACAATTCTTAGGCTTCATGGTGCATCAGAGGGGTATTGAAATTAGCAGGAAGTCCATTGATGCCATCAATAAAGTGATTGCTCCTACCGATAAGACCGAACTACACTTTCTGATCGGCAAGATTAATTTTATTTGAAGATTCATATCTAATTTATCAGGAAGAATCAAAGCTTTCAGTCCATTGTTGAAACTGAAGGCCGATCAGGAATTCGTGTGGGGAGAAGAACAACAGTTGGCTTTAGAAGAAATTAAGAAGTATTTGGTGAATCCTCCGATGCTAGTTCCACCTCAACACGGAGAACCCTTCAGGTTGTATCTGTCGGGTGATGATGAAGTCATTGGGTCAGCTCTAATCCAAGAGTTTGAAAGGAAAGAACGTATAATCTATTACCTGAGCAGAAGGTTGGTAGATGCTGAGACCAGATATTCGGCCATTGAAAAGTTATGCTTATGCTTATATTTCTCCTGTGTTAAATTAAGACATTATCTGTTAACGGTCGAATGCACTGTTATATGCAAAGACGACGTGGTCAAATATATGCTGTCAATGCCAATTCTAAGTGGAGGAATCGGCGAGTGGATTCTAGCATTATCGGAATTTGATCTGCGATTCGAATTGGCTAAAGCAGTCAAAGGGCAAGTGATGGCCGATTTTATTACTCAGCATTGCGGCATGGTAAATTTCTTAGAGATTGCTCCATGGACACTTTTCTTTGATGGTTCTACATGTGGAAAAGGAGCAGGCATTGGCATTGTATTGATATCACCTCAAGGGAAGAAATACGAATTCTTATTGCCGATTGCTACCACATCGACAAACAATCAGGCTGAATATCAGGCTGTGTTGAAAGGATTGGAGTTACTCAGGGAAGTCCGTGCCGATGCTGTTGAAATATTTGGTGATTCAATGCTAGTTATTAATCAATTAGCTGGGACATATGAATGTCGAAGTGAAGTTTTAATCTCGTATTATGAAAGATGTCGACGGTTATTGATGGAGTTTAAGGACTTCCGCCTTGAACATATCTCCAGATTGCATAATGAAGAGTCTAATCGGCTAGCACAACATGCTTCGGGGTACCAGTCGGTCCAGGAAGTGCTGACATCAGCGACTGACGCCGATGATTGGAGGAAGGAGATTGCCGATTACTTGAAGGATCCATCTAAGAAGGTCGAAAGGCATATAAGGTTTCAGGCTATTAAGTACGTGCTCCTAGATAATGAGTTATATTATCGAACAATGGATGGAGTTTTGCTCAAGTGTCTTGGTGAAGAAGAATCAAAGAGTTTAATGGACGAAATTCATGAAGGAGTATGCGGGGCACATCAGTCGGCTTTCAAGATGAAGTGGATGATCAGGCGAAACGGATTTTACTGGCCAACAATACTCGAAGATTGTTTCAAGTATTTTAAAGGGTGTCGAGTGTCAGAAGTTCGACAACGTCCAAAGGGCACCCGCGTCGGCAATGAATCTCATAATTAAGCCGTGGCCGTTTCGAGGATGGGCTATTGATATCATCGGTCAAGTTTATCCACCATCAAGCAAAGGGTATAAATTCATCCTCGTTGCCACCGATTAGTTTATAAAATGGGTTGAGGCAGTTCCTTTGAAAAATATGACATCGGCCAACATGATTGATTTTGTGAAGGAGCATATTGTGTATCGGTTCGGTATTCCTCAGACCATTACGACCGATCAAGGAACCATGTTCACTTCAGGAGAGTTTGATGGATTGGAATTAAGGTTTTAAACTCTTCTCCTTATTATGCTCAAGCTAATGGTCAGGCCGAAGCATCTAATAAAGGGATTATTAAACTCATTAAGCGCAAGATTAAGAAAAATCCCAGGAGGTGGCACACGGTTTTGAACGAGGCCTTATGGTCGTATCGAATGGCCTGTCATGGTGCTACTAAGGTGTTGCCTTATCAGTTGGTATATGGACATGACGCGGTTTTGCCTTGGGAAATAAAGACCGGTTCGAGGCGGATATTTCATCAAGATCAACTGTCGGCCGATGACTACAATACACTCATGAAAGATGAGTTGGAAGATTTGGCGGGTCATCGGCTAAAGGCTTTACTCAGCATTGAAGAGAATAAGAAAAGAGTTGCTAGGTGGTATGACAAGAAGGTAAAGGTGAAGG
Source organism: Bothriochloa decipiens (assembly GCA_023333625.1). Lineage (NCBI taxonomy): Eukaryota > Viridiplantae > Streptophyta > Magnoliopsida > Poales > Poaceae > Bothriochloa > Bothriochloa decipiens. The sequence continues at coordinate 42,598,910 of CM041635.1, read as the reverse complement.
AATTTGTTAATGGCGATCTAGTCTGGAAACTGATTTTACCGATTGGGACTAAGAGCACAAAGTTCGGCAAGTGGTCTCCTACTTGGGAAGGTCCTTATCGAGTAAATCGGTCCGTTCCTGGTAATGCTTATATCCTAGAAACTCTTGAAGGAGAAATATTTTCAAGAGCGTTGAACGGTAAATATCTGAAGAAATATTATCCCAGTATTTGGATGGATGCGTGAAGAAACAGATATAATACTTGTTCAATAAAAACGTATCGACGCTACATTAATATGAAGTTTTACAAGTTGCCGATGCACTACTTTGCCGATGGAAAAGAAGTTTACAAGTTCAGCAGTGAGTGAATAGCCGATATCGCACGCAGGCGAATCTGGTTGGCTTCCTCTATTGTCCTTACATCTTCATCGGCATTGCCTTCTACTGGCTTGATTCTCTTCTTAAGAGCCAGTGTCTTGAGGGCTTGGTTGTCCCTTTCCTGCTGAAGAATCTTGATAGCGTCAGGCATTTGGGCTTTCTCTTGAGTGGCTGTATCCAGGGCTTCTTAAACCTTTTTCAGCTCCGCTAATAAAGCTTCTCTTTTTACCGATAGTTGGGAAATCTTCTCTTCCAGCTCTATACGGGAGGCTTCTAGTTTGCCGATGTCTTTGTGTTTCTCATCGGCAGATTGTTTATGCTTCATCATCTCCTCCTGGAGTCGTGCCTGGGTAGCTCTGTCGGCAATGCGTTGAGCAGCTTTCTGATACTGAAGTTGCCGACTCTCTAGGTGTGCGGCTTGAAAGAGTGTCTCTTCAACATCGGCAGGGATCTGGCCTCGGATTGCCTTGAAAGTTGCCCTAGTGGAGTCAGAGTCCTGGATTAGCTGAGATGTTTCCTGTTGCAGCAGGGATAACAATGTCTCCAGCGTAGACTTGATTTCGGATGATAAGGCTTCGAAGGCTGGAGCAGAGCTTTCTTCGTTCTCTTCATCGTCAGGAATATCTCCAATAATTGAGAAAGAAAATAGGCTATCGGGGGAATCTTGCTCCTGGAAGGGAAAAGTTGTTAGCTAAAGGATATAAGTGTCGAAAATTGACTAAGGGAGTTAACTTACTTGTTTTAAGGCAATTTCTCGTCTTTGGCTAGAAGAAGCAACCTGAGGTATGATTGCCGATGGCGTTTCCTGCGTTGGTACCTCGGTTGGTTGCTGCTGCAACGCCAGTGCCGATGAAGATTCTTGTACAGATACAACTGCCGATTGGAGAACAGTTGCCGATGGGGAAGTCTGTGCAGGAACATCGGGCAATGTCTGGCAGGGCGAGGATGCCGATGATGCAACTGGAGCTAGTGTGAGCCTCGCCCGCTTTGATTGAGATTCTTCATCCGATAAAACCTTGCGCTTGTGCTGAGAAACGTCAGCGCCGGATGGCTGGGGGGCATCGGCAATGGGTGGATGAGATGTCTGCGCATTTGGAAGAAGTTGCCGATTTGGGCTTTACTTGCCTCTGCCCCTGGAAGTACTGCTAACGCTTCTCCAAAATTGAGGGGGGGGGGGGGCGTGTTGCCGATTCATCTTCCCCAAGTTGGTAATCTTTAGGGAGATCTCGAGGGAACTGCTGGGCGAATAAATCAAAGTAAAGGTACTTGTGCATATGTGCATTCAGCCACATGTTGATGAACCACCAGGGACCTCCCAGATTACCGATGGGCTCGTCTTGTAACAGCCTTTGTGAAACTTGGTGGAGGAGATGATAGACTGAACCGAGAAGGTATCGGCCAAGAGGAAGTTTGACGCCATTAGCTAACATCTCTGCTGCAGATAGATGCATATTGGTTGGTCCGACTGTTCTGCCGCAGAAGATGAACTTTTCTAGCCACATATTCAGGAAGGCTGAATGCTCCCTCTGACTGACCGATCCGGATTTCTGATATTCTTTAATGTACCCGGTCCAGCCACCGATGTTTCGGGTGGTCAGTCGATATTCAGGCTTTCTCTGGAACAGAGTGTTCTCATCGGCAGTTGATATGTCCAGTCCAGTGAGCATGAACACATCGGCAAGAGTGGGAGAAACTGGTCCGTGTTTGAATATGAAGGCGTTCATGGTGTCAGACCAGAAGTAAGAGGCAGCGATTAACATTGACTCATTCCTCTCCATATTGGCAATGGACAGTCTGATGCATTGATCTAATCTGCGTTCTTCCCAATAGACCTCCATCGGCCTGGCAACCCTCAAGTACCAGTCTTTCCATCCTTTGGTGATCTTTGGCCAGGATCGGAAAGTTTTAAGTTGAAATTTTGAGCTCTGAAGGGGATGCGGTTGGTTTCTGCGTTGATGATATCGGTCGGATCTGGATTCCCCATTGGGCCTAGGCAAATTATTTGGTCTCGGTGCGTGGGGATGATGAGCTTATTGCGAAATTCCTAGATTAAATTTCAAGGAGGAAGATAAAGAGGAGTCCTGGGCCATGCGGAAAAGGAGAGAAGAAGTATCAAAAGATGAATGAAGAAGAAAATCAACCTTGGGGACGTCGAAGTTGACAGCCATGGCCGCGGATGAAGCCGAGAAGAGCGAGGAATGCTAATGGAGATTGAAGACTGCCGCTGAGAATGTCACCAGTCGAGTTCGCCGGAAGACTGCTGGCTGATGTCGCCGCCGGAGAGAGAAAATGCTAGGGTTGAATCGAGAGTGAAGGATGGGCCGCGGCGGAGGAAGTGTTTTATGGGCCCATTGATACATGGTTTTTACTGCGGCGCGCAACGTTCGAGGGGGCGTTCAGGCGGCTCGGCGGTGGGTAATCATGACTTAGAGGAAATTTCGGTGCATAAGGTATTTTATACTCCGAAATTGGGGGGCATGTGTTGACACCGTTTTTCGGCATGTGTCAGTGAGAATCGAAAACTGAGCTAATCGGCAAGGGATTGGTTATTATTTTGTCTTCAGCATTGCTTCTGATGTTGCCGATGAGTGGTTGTCGATGAAGGGTGGATTGATCTGAGTCATTGCCGTTAAGGCTGAAGAACTGTTACCGATGCGCTCGAGCCGACCCTCGAGTGAGACCCCTCGACACAACATGGAGAAAGAAATAGAGGAGGGGATCGCCTTGGCAAAAGATAATGGACGCGCTCGAGCTGACCCTCGAGATCGACACTTCGATACGCCGATCCCTCGAGGACGGAACTTCGCTTGAGTGAACGGGCCGGTCTCGAAGACGGAACTTTGCCCAGCGAATAAGCTAACCCTCGAGGACGGAACTTCGCTCGCACGAATAGGCAGCCCTCGAGCGCAATACACCCTCGGACCTACTCCCCGTACGCTGCCGATGAAGCTGAAGAGCTGTTGCCGATAAGATAGGCCGGAGACTAGAAGATTGTTGCCGATGTCAGGGAGTATGCCGATGGGAAGATAACTTCATCATGACGGAAACAGACAGAGGATCGGCATCATGGGAGCTTATAATTTTCGTAGTGTAGTTTGAGTCCAGATCCTATACGAGTTTTATTTCTTTCCTTTAGAGATAAAGTTCGTATAAGGAATAAGTTTATTTTTCTATATTTAAACTTTTCGTATTCGGTTAGGATTCTTCGAATAGCAGAGTATAAATATATGCCGAAGGGCATTGTAATGAGGATCCAAGCATCAATAAACAAATCTACTTTTTATCGCAATTTACTTCTACCAGCACTTTACTTTTCGACGACTTCGTCAAGTATTTTCTCTTTTTCAACGAGTTCTTTAGAGAATCGACGGGCTGCATCAACTCGATCTCCGGCGACCTCGCGAGTTCCGTGTTCCCGAGAAATCCGAGCTTTGACGTCCGGGCGCATCGCTGTCGTCTCGTTCGGTTTTTGTTCAAGTTATCATCCTTGTCGATTAACAGGTCAAATCGACTGGCACGCTTCGGATATCGAATTTGGGTATTAGCCCGGTGTGTTTGCAGATAGAACTTTGCATCAACAATTACTTACTAACTGTAATACTGTTTTAGTCATTAGACCTTTCGAAATTTGGAGACAAGTACTTAGCATATCAGATCGGATGATATTAGTTTGTGGATCAAGAGGGATGTAATGTTATTACTAATTTGCTATGGTATATATTGGTTGAAGTATTCTAATATTTAACATTGTATACAATACATTGTAGTAGAAATAGTAATTTACAAGTTACTAGTTATTTACGGGCCACAGCCGCAGTTGAAGCTGGGCAGTTGCAGGTTCCACCACCACAGGAGGATGCCAAACCACCTGTTTTGATTAGTACTGCTGTAGTCATTATCTAGGATAATCTCCTTTACAGGATTGGGTTTTTGAATCATTTTTAAATTTTTAAATAGTTTAGATATATACGCGTACAAGGTTAGCTGTTCAACTTTTCTTTTCCCGTCTTGGTGTATATATGTTTGTGGTTCATCTCATCACTGCAATTTGAGATCTTATAACCTAAGGCATGGAGCACATATTAACACCACCGCGGGTAGCTAACTCATTTTTTGTGCTGCTTAGGTACTTCAGGCAGAAAAGGAAGCACTAGGGCACTGCATGATGAGGACCTGTCTAATATTCACATTGGAGTAGGATGCGACTCATGTGGGGTATGTACAAATTGTAAATCTGTTTTGAGCTTACCAATACTCGTGAAACATACAAAAAGAAAAAAAATTACTGTTAGAATAGAATAGAATGGTTTCTTTGACTTTCAACAATTGTTCACCTTGAATTGGTCTATAGAAATACAGTTTCATCTTTCTTTTTCTGTATGCGTATATCATTCATACTAGCTGTATTGATGTTACTCACCAATTAGAAGACCTTGAGTACATCATTTACTTCTGTGGAAAGGGTTGATTCAAATCCTCCAGTTCTTTGAGACCAACATGCATCATTCAACAGTAACATGCTGATTGTCTATACCAACATGTAGTCTACTGTAATCCTTTAATTTTAGTACCTAACTCATAAATGCTACAGCTATTTATCCGAGTAGCTTCAAAATGCTTGTTGTTTTACTGCAGAGGCCACTAGTCTTTGTTCTTGCTTTTTTAGAAGTTCATCAATTATTCCTTTAACTGGATGCAAAAGACAACTGAATTTAATTCCTTAGGCTTCTTAGAGGACCCAAATTGTGAAATGTTAAGTTTTTGCTAATTGTCTTCTAGCTTGTACCTTTTCCTTTGGCAGAATACAGTTTTTAGCTTTTACTGGCGGTAACTTGTTCTGGTGATGAACCTTATTGTCCTCTAATTCTTACAATAACCTTAATACCAAATCAGACATGGACAACAATGATGAAACATTTTCACATCGTGTATCAAAATATTTTCAGTTTGTTAAGATGAAACTGGTAAACACCATGCAGGTATATCCGATACGTGGTAAGCGATACAAATGCCAGGACTGCACTGAGTTAATTGGCTTTGACCTCTGCGAAGCCTGCTACAACTCCAGTTCAAAGCTCCCAGGACGCTTTAATCAGAGGCACACCCCTGATCACAGAATGGAAGTTGACAATTCATCACTCTTGCAATTGCAAAGGATACTGAGACACCATGGCATACCTGAGCAAGTCCCTGAGGGCCTGATGATGGAAGAAGGGTTGGTTGCTCCTGGTGCATTGGTGCAGATACTCATTGATAATCAAGGAATGGAGGAGGGCAATGATGATGGCCCAGGAGAGGCGGTCATTGAAGAACCAGCTGGTGCTCCTGGCGCGATGTTGCATATAGTCATCCATGATCAAGAAATGGAGGGCAACGAGGAGGATCAGGCACCCTAGATGCAAATTGCACAGCTGCAGCGCAGCCTTTGTTTTATGTTTGCTGGGGCAGGCTACACATAAGTGATGTGAAATGGAAGGATTGCACAAGCTTAGGTATGGCTGGCTGGATCGGCCTTGTTCATATTCCTGGTTCTCTAGTTACTGCCATCTAGTGGCCACATGATTTTATTTTTCCTGCTTCTGTAAATCTGTGCAGTTGTTTGTTTCAAAGGATAATGCAATAATGATATGCAGAGCTGTATTGGTAAATCTGAACTAGTTTTTGGGGGATAAACTGCGTGAACGAACGAAAATGAACTGCCAACTTGTCCCGGCGGTAGCGCCTTCGAACTGTAACATCTTTCTACATCGTGTGCCTTGGATTCTGGTTCAGCAGCGTATGGGTCTGGCCGGTGAAGGCCTGCATCTCGTTTGGGCTGGGAGCACACAAGCACCAGCAATAAAAGGACGTGCTACCAGCATTGATGATGACAGACGCTTTAGCAGCAACATGTCAGACAGACGCTTTAGCAGCAACATGTCAGAGACAGAGAGAGATACTCTATGGACTTTTTTTTCTTCTTAAACTTCAAGAAAAAAATGGAGTTACGGGGTCTTTGGAAGTGGCATATATAGTCAAACTTTTTTTTATAAATAATAATGTTAGCAGCATTTATGTCTACAAATAAATTTATTATTAAAATAGATTCAAAATTCTATCCATCGATATTAATTAGTATCTACTATAAATATTAATATTTTTTATATATATTTAGTTAAAATTGATTATATCTAATTTCTCGATAAGCGAGAACGATAGTTAATAATAGACGGAGGCAATATGTCTTTCCGCCATCTGAGTACAAAATTTGTACTGATGGATCTAATGTCCGAGAAGTGCATCTGGAACCGATAAAAACACGACTCATATATCCATATCTCTATCCATATCTCTATATCCTATCTGCTCTATCTTCAAAGTCAGAAGCAAACATATACTCCTACGTCCTAAATTATAAGTCATCCTAAAAATCATGGAAGTCAAAGTATCCTAAATTTAATTAAATTTATATAATAAGATAATAATATTTATGATGCCAGCTAAGTTCTATTAAATTTTTTATTAATTATATTTTAATAGTATATCTATTTGATGTCATAAATTTTTATATTTTTTCTATAATTTTAGTAAATATTTTGACTCTTCAAAATTTTTAGAATAACCTATAATTTAGAATGGATGGAGCACTTGTGAACACAGAGCTTCTTTCCTCATTTGGATACAACACCATCCGTTGATCCTTTTTACCACACAAGCAGGTATCAAGGGGCCTAGTTGCAAAAAAAAGGTAAGGGGCACCAAGTTTCAGTTATGGAGCGAGTGTTCACAATTCGAGTGTTTTTTTATTTTTTTAACAAGATTTTTTTTTATTATTTGAGATGACAAACTCACAATTCGTTGGTTCTACTCCATCCGATGCAGACAGGGTAGGCCCTTCGTCAGGACCGGAACGAGCCGTACCCTTTTTTCTGGACCGGAGCCTGCCGGCCTGCCCTGAGCCCATGTGTACGAGTTTCCCAGGTCCAAGCGAAACTCGGCCTGAGCCCCCACAACCCGTGGGCCCCACCCCCCACAATCCCCGAATTTTTTTATTTTTAATATTTTTAAATTTTTTTTAAATTTTAATTTTTTTGTTTCGAAATATGACAGAACTAGTCGTCCACAGTTAAAAAACGCCTACTGTGTGGGCGTTATATGTGACGTGGCACAGGGCCGGCCACCGTCGGTGCCGGTTTTTGCGGGCGGCCGCCTGTAGCCCAAAAAACGCCCACTACGTGGGCGTTTTTTGGTGGCGAGAGGCCGCCTGCAAAAGTGCGCGCTGTTTTGCGAATGGACCTAGGAGCAGCCAAAAAACGCCCACTGTGTGGACGTTTTTTACGCGTCAGGGGGCCGCCCGCAAAACAGCCGCACCGTGCATTGATGCAGCCCACCGCAAAATGCGCTAAAACCAACAAAAAAGGACGACAGTGGGACTTGAACCTGCACCATCTCATCACCAGCCCCGCTGCGCTAACCAATAGAGATGTGTAACTTTCTTATAAAGAATGGAGCAGTTGTACTATTTAATAGGTGTAAAGAATGGGCAGTCCCGTCCAGAAGACAGTATCGTGCAGCCTCGCCTGTTTTGCAGGCGGCCCCCTGGCGCGCAAAAAACGCCCACACAGTGGGCGTTTTTTGGCTGCTCTGAGGCCCGCCCACAAAACAACGCGCACTTTTGCAGACGGCCCCTCGCCACCAAAAAACGCCCACACAGTGGGCGTTTTTTGGGCTACAGGCGGCCGCCCGCAAAAGCCGGCACCGGCGGCGGCCGGCCCTGTGCCACGTCACATATAACACCCACACAGTGGGCGTTTTTTAACCGTGGACGACTAGTTCTGTCATATTTCGAAACAAAAAAAATTAAAATTGTAAAAAAATTTTTAAAAAAATTAAAAATACAAAAAGCTCCACAATCCCCACAACCCCCACGACCCGCGTCATCCTTGACGGGATAAAATGGCGTTCCCCTCTCCCGGCTCCCTCCACTTTTCCCAACCCAACCGCACCCCAACACGGAGCCGAAGGAAACACACACGCTCTTGACGCCGCCGATGGCGGGCTCCGGCTCCGGCTCCGGCGAGCGAACCCTGCTGCACTCTTTGGATTATCCCTGCACGACGCGCCTCCGTCTCCGCCGCGTCCTCGCCTACCACCGGCGGTACAGCTTCGACGAGATCTACGACGCGTAAGCGCCCTTGGTTCTCCTTGATTTTGCCCACCCATCGGGTGCGGGTTCATGTGATCGACTAATTCTGCAGGGCGAAAAAGAGGATGCGTGTGGTCTTCGATGTGAGAGATCTGATGAAGCATGTCAGGGCGGGCCAATGGACGGCGGCCTCGTACTACCTCCTCGGCTTCGTTCACTCCCAGCAGAGGAGCTACGACTGCGACTTCCTCCTGGTGTTCCTCCAGGACCTCATGCACCTCAACGACTTCGCCGAGGGCGACGAACTCGTCACACGCTCTCTCTCTGACTGGTTCCTGAGCATCTACCAGAAACCTGTGCTGGATAAGTACCCCTGCTTCTCCGCTCTTGTCGCAGATGTCCTCTTCCTGCGCTCAGATCACGCCAGGTCTTTCTTAATCTCCCTCTCATCTCTCATCTCTATCTGATGTCCGATCGGCACGCTTACTCGCCGGGGGTTACTCCTGCTGCAGGGCATTCCTGAAATGGCAACTAGTCAGAAACAAGGCGGCAGAGATGGTCCAAGAGATGGCCTACAAGGTGCCCGAGCTTAAGGACAGGCTGCATTTCCCCCGTGGCCGGAACAACCTGTGCCAAGTCGTTTCCATTGGTTCCAGGTATGGGTGCAAGTAGCTTCTTCCATACCAATGGCGATTGCAGTTTCCAGTACTAACTGTCGGCTTGCTGCTAGCTTTCATGGAAGGCGTCCGGTGAAGAACTTAGGCAGGAAACAATCGATCGATCTTGCCAGGTCCTATGTTCAGCTCAAGAAGAGGTAAAACATGCATATGGAATGAAATTCTCTCCCTGTTTATGCTGCTTTTTTTTTGGAACTCAACAGTTCACAAACCTCCATGACCTTAGATATTGATAGCTAGAACTTCCATTTACTTGTTGAGACTACAATAAAGATGTTAATTCTTCTATATATCTGGGCAGGCTACCTTCAACAAGTCAGGGGGAAAGTCATGGTTTCTCAGGTATGGTACTGTTACTAGATATCTCTAGATTGTATCTCTTTTCTGGCATCGTATAAAGATGATCCAAGATTTGTATGACAGTGCTATTGGACATCTCATGTTTTAAAAATATCTCGTGAACTTGGTAGGGACAATATGCTTACCTCTTGATTCGTATTATTGCCGTTGGGCTTATTACTCATTGAGATTTCTGAATAGATGGATCCGCAAGGTTACGAGGGGAGCCGCTGATTGCACTACTTGGTATGTACTGCTAGTTTTCCCTCTGTATCAGCTCTTAATCTGTTTGTTTTCATGTTTACATGTCGACGGTCATGTGTGAAACAGAGTATGTTTGTCTGTTTCTGGATTTAAGTGAGATATGTTCTTTCTAGCTTAGTTTGTTGCTTGTTTCCTTTGCATCTGTGCACTTTGCTCTGCTGATCAATGTTATGCTTTGGTTGTGTTGCTTCACAAAAAAAATTGCTTTGGTTGCGTTGAAAAATGAAAACTGTGAATGTTATGTTTCGTTTGGATCTTACATGTAAACTAGTGGAACAAGGACATCCCTGGTTCTGTTATTAGGTCCCATTTGCTTTGCAAAACACCTTCTGCATCTGTTGACTGGAACGCTCTCTATGATGTTCAGAGAAAGCTTTGCAAGCCGGTAGGCGTTCGGTGCTCCAGCAAGGCCACAGCCCCGAATATCCATCTAAAGAAGGTAATATTGTATTTGCCCTGTTCAGAGCAAGCTGCAGTTCAGAATTCCTGATACTGTTGCTTCTCCGCAGGTTTTCCAATCCTAAGAAGCCACGTATATCGATCTGATTGTTTTTTCCTACAAGGTAACATGCCTTGTCTGTTTTCTATAATTCCAATTAAGCTGCACTTTCTAACTGCCTTTTCTTTCTTCCTTGCAGATACTTCACGGAGTTCTACTGTCATGGCCCATGCAACTAACTCATCAGGTAAGTTGATTTAACAGTTTACATTGATTTAACATGGTGGCAATACCGCAATACACCATCTACATTTAAGTCTGTGAAAATTGTGGGAAGCTAATGCAAATGTCCCTGTCATGCCCTTTTAAGAGTATGTTATTTTCTGCAGCCATGAAGCACACATGCTTTCAGGGGCCTCACCGTGACACTGTTTGTCCAGTAAATGATTCAAAGAAGCCACGAACAACTGGAAATTTTGGCAAAGTAAGTCCTTTTATGTTGTGTGTTCAATTAGTTTTCCACGCGGCAAATCTGTACAGTACTACAAGGATTTATTTTACGTGTGTTCTATGTTATATTCTATGCACAATTGGCCAAAGAAAACCCTATAAAAATGTTTTTTTAATGCATTTTGCCTTCAGTTGTATTGGCTGTATTTTTAACAATTTCAGAACCTCTTTCTAAAATCTAAATGCTTCCTCAGATCAGGGCTTGTTTATAATTTATTATTACTTTGGACATACATATTATTTTTAGACAGTAGTTTTATGCCTTTGCTTGGAATGTTGAGCTTTTTCCTTGCCATAAAATCTGGATTAATGGGCAGTCTGCCATGATAGGCTAGGATGTGGCATATACGTCAATAAATGCAGCATCACATCTAATGCTATTTTTGTTTACTTATGATCCATATGATATATATCGAATCAATAACATTGACAGTAGAATAACGTTTTACTTAAAAACAACTTTTCGAATGCATAAATTTGTGTTGATGAAATCTAAATGCCAAATTACTATATTTATGTATTCTTAGGATCTGTTCTCAAGCTTTAAGGCACATCATTTGCCATTCCCAAATCAAGGAACTGCATAAATCTGGTGGAAGCTCCAGATTTCCTTGCAAAGGTTTAGTTTCTTCTAATACATCCCTCCTCCCCTCCTTTGAAATGACTTTTCAAAGCATTAGTAATGCTATTTGATATTAATGGATCTCGTCAAGTTTGCTACTAACACTTTAATAATTGCCCTATTTGATGACCCTGATATATGCGTTGTTGTCTGGCATTATGAAGAGGTTTAGCCTTTGAATACTATTCAATTTAATTTTCCTGACTTAGATAATTCACATGATTTAAGTTCTGGATCAGTTTGGCCAACTGAAAGCACAATAGATAAGGGAACTTATTCTCGGTTTCTTACAGCTGAATTAAGGCCAGCAGGATGTATAAACTGAAGCTTTCTCTGCGGTTTATGCACTTTCGATTTTGTACATATCGTCCTAAGGCTCTCATGCGCTTTTATTATCAGGCTGCTACTACGTATTTTCAAACCATTGTCAGCTCATTATGTTTCCACATGTTTCTGGTGCAGCTCTGAAGGCACATGAAAGGCTACATACGGTGGACCGACCTGTTGGCGCTGATTGATGGCTTTGGCGTTGCTCTGGGAGTCTGGGCACTCCTCATCTCATGAGACCTCTTAGGTTGTCCTGCATTATGGAACTCATTATTGTAATGTCATGGATATGTCGGTATAATCTAGCACTAGTATGCTGATACTTGCTTTGCAAGTAGTACTATCTGGGGCTTCTGAAGTCGTTATCGTATTATTGTTCTGCTCCAAACAATGCACTTAAGTATGTTCTTTTGTCTGGTGTTGTCCCTGTCTGGCGATATCGGTTTCTTTTATTTATTTCATTTTAATGGCATGAAGATTCGGAGACGGAGGCAACCAGTTCTTGGCTAGCGATGCCTCGCTCGCTCCTCCGGTCCGGTGCAGTGCATGCAAGCCATTCAGGATCCATGCGTGGCTGTACAATGGCAATTGGCATGTCGCCTTGCGGAAGAATGCCCAGAAAGAAAAAGATGCCCCTGTGTGTTCTCCTGTCCCCTCTCTCAAGATCGCGGCCGGCCGGTCGACGACAGCTTTTGAAGACAACCTCGCCCCTGACTGCACCTGTTGCCTCTTTATCTTGCATGAAACGGCCCCGTACGATCTCACCAGTGGAGCGTCGCGCTGTGTGCGCGTTTGTTACTGGTCCACGTGAACGACTCCAGCTTCTGCTGATCGAGAACATTCTAGACTTCAAGTACTACTCTCTCCCTAGGCCGAGTTTCATAAACATTTCTGTCAATCGTTATGGCCTCGGTTTTGAACTGTGCTAAACGTTTTGCCTTGGCTATAATTCAAGTTTGCAGTCTATAAATTCCTTTCTGGATGCCAAGCGCCACAGCTTGTTTGGGGTTTGAAAACTGGATTTCAGGCATACTGTAGATTTCTATCTGTATACTTTTTCATTGCTTCTACCAACATTTAATTCACCATTTATCTCCGTTCGTTCTCGTGCAAATCCCACTTCCATCGAACTAGTACATGTCTTACCTACTTATGTGTTTAGATGCCAATTAGGAAGACTACATATGGATTAATTCATTACACAGACATAGATAGATAATGGCTATTTGTTGGTGCGTACAATCTACCAACCCTAATTTTTCATGATTAGCCCATTAAATATCTTCAGCTAATTTTAGTCGCCGATCATCATGCCTCAGCTGCAACTGGGCGTAGCAAAACCAAAACTGCAGCTCCGTTGAGCTTTTCATGGAGGCCAATACATTTCTGAAGAAGGTCAGGCTGCATGGTCCCTTCTTTTTTGTGGGAAAAGGGCTGCAGGTTAGTTTCTTCACAGAAAAAACTGTGGCAATCCTCCTCCACAGAAATTTCGTACGTACAAGTCACGACAAAATCAAACAACTAACAAAAAAAAAGTCGAGCGAGAGAGAGACTACATTCCATATACAAACTAACGATCCAAACTGTATGGCTGAAGCCTAAAGCAAGGGAAGATGAAGTTAAAATCAAGGTCATTCACGCGCGTGTTGCACACAACCTTTAATAAACGTATACATAATTTATGAATCAACAAAAAGCACCAGTAGTTCTCCAAAAAAAAATTGGGGCAAGACGACGGAATGAAGACGATATACATGCATGGGGAGGCAATCAACTATAATCAAGCACGGACATTAGATCAGAAACCACGCGACTGTTGGAAAGAATGCTAGCTTATTAGCAACTAAAAATCATATCAAATGGTACTACAGGATCTTTTTGGAGAGGCATCGAAACCGGGTGGACCCCACCCTCATGCACGTAGAGAAAAAAGCCCAGGCCCTCGTCACAGCCTCACACAGATCACGCCGCACTCGTAGGCCCATCAGCAAGAGAGAGAATGTAGGCGACGAGCTAATTAGCTAAACCGTGCGTGGCCTTTTCCTTTATTTTTTTTTGTGAATTTGTGAAGTCTTTTTTTTTTTCCCCTTTCCGGTTGATCGAAAGGATCCGTCTGATCCGTTTCTTTTTGTTCCTCTCCATCTGACTAGGCGGACCAGTTTTGAGCGTTCAAAATTGTACTGCGTGCAAACCATGCATTGCATTGTTCTGCAGCAACCGCGGTCTGAACTTTTGAAAGGCTGCAGGCTGCAGCGCAACTGCACTAACGCACCCTCCCTTTTGATATATGCTAGCAGCTAGCCGGGTCCAATTCACTGGGGATTAGATCCAAAAAGTACTGTTGTTGTGTGTATATTCCGCCGGGTTCAGCCATCAAATCGGTCCTTGCATATGTAAATCACATACGCCGGGCTAAAATCAGGTTTCTCGGCATCTCGATTACACCGAACTTAGCAACATGATGCGATGATGGTTTTACGTGCAATTTTATGAAAATCATGTAATAAAGAAATAGCACGTATGTGATCATGAAAGTTAAATGTTGGCTATACAAATTTGCAGTTTGAATAACTAATTAACTACGACAAGTGTCCTTGTATTAAATCCTCCCCCTTTTCCCGGCTGGTCTGCTTGTGATCTTATTACCACACACTCTCTACCATTCAACCTCGCGTAATATTGTCTGGTAAACCAAAGTCACAAGTGTGTCCCTAATAAAACAAAAAAGTTTACAAGAGGTACATACGTAATACTACATACAAGAAGGCACCCCCGGCCCTTTTCTCCCCGTCTCCTTTTTCTTCCCAGAACCAAAGAAGGAGCCCCCTCTTCTTCTCCTTCATCCCCTCCACGGCCCCCTTCTCCTTCCCAGAAGCGAACAAGGAGGTGGAGGACCGATGGAGGATGACCGCGGCAAGAATCCGGCCGCTGGAGGTGGCCAAGGAGACGGAGGTGGCGGAAACATGTAAGCCTCCAATAACGTACTCGGTCCTCCTCTCGACGCTTGCTCGCTGCTTCTAATTCGTTCTTGATCTCCTCATCTCCCGGTGCTTTGCTCGCTTGCAACTCGTTCTTGGGAGCCACACCTTGAGTTCTCGTTCTTCTTTGTTGGTTCCTGCATGCCTTGTTGGGTTTGGTGGAGGAAAAATCAGAGGGAGACCTACCTCTTCCCTCGTTTCTCAGTTGGGGTTCTATTGGTGTAGGTCGACCGGACTCCCCTCTATTGCGATCGGTCTGTGTCTCGCTTCGTGTTGTTCTTCTACTGCATTTCTTGGCTGCTTTTCCCTCGTCTCTTTGTTGAGCGAGAGGGTCTCTTCTCGTCGTGTTGGTCGAACTCGATTTCTGTTCTCCTCGGCCGTTCTTAGCAACTTTCCACGGTTTCATAGTTGGGCGCTCTCTCGAGAGTCGAGTAATCGAATACGGATTTGTTTCTTTTCCTAGAGAATATTTGTATTATAATATAGTTCACATCAGAAAAAAGGCCAGCTAGGGCTTTAGGCAAGGGCCGCCATTTTTTCGGTCGTTTCTTCCCACTAGTACTCCCAAAGGTTACTATTACTGCTACTACTATTCATTCATGGTTCAAAGGGCGCACGGGCGATTTAGGAATTTTTTTATTAATAAATTTATTTTTAAAAAAATTACAAAATTAGTCTCCGTTTTTAAAAAATTACAGGGATAGGCCACCAGTCGCCCGTTGGAAGGGCGAAGATGGGCCTTGTCGCCCGACTGGCGGGCTACCTGGGCCATGTCGCCCGACCAGTGGGCGACTTGGCTGGCATGGCGGGTCCCACGTCGCCCGACCGATGGGCGACGTGGCCCATGTCGCCCGACCAATGGGCGACTTGACCATGGACGTGGCATGGCGGGCCCCACGTCGCCCGGCCGATGGGCGACGTGGCCCATGTCGCCCGGCCAGTGGTCGACTTGGCCCATGTCGCCCGGCCAGTGGGCGACTTGGCCCATGTCGCCCGGCCAGTGGGCGACTTGGCCCATGTCGCCCGAACACGGGGCGACGTGGCGCTGCTATATATAACGCGGCCGGCCGCGGCCGGCCGCTGCCGGCTGGGAGAAGAGAACAGAAGGAGAGGAGAGGAGAGGAGAGGAGAGGAGAGGAGAAGAGAAGAGAAGAAGAGAAGAAGAAGAAGAAGAAGAAGAAGAAAAAGAGGAGGAGGAAGAAGGAGAAGAGAGGAAGAGGAAAATTTTCGGTAAGTAAAAAAATAATTTTATATATAATTATTTAATATGTGTTATATTAATTGTTAGATAATGTAATGAGCAGTTAAGCGATTAATATTATATTTTGGTAGTATTACTTATATTCTTATTTTATATATATTGTTAAATTAAATAGTTATAGTTGAAATAATATTAGTAATATATTAGTAAAAAGCTATTTTAGCTAAAATTTTTAGATTACACAGATGTCGGAGAAGTTAGGATTTCAAATTTATTATGGAGAAGGAGAAATTATTCAAGGTGTACACGGGGTTGATCTGTCAGGATTTGCCTCAGTAACTAGATGGGTGTCTAGGGCAAATGAGAGAACAATTAGTGGTGTGTAGAATTGGTTGATGCGAATATTTTGGCTTGACAGCAACCAACATGACGTTAAGGTCATGGGTATGGTTAGTCGTGCTCGGGAGGGCACGTTTTGGGAGTTAGTACCGCTTAATGCAACATCAACATGGAGAAAATACGTCAACAAAGCTGTAGAACGTGGGTGGCCTCTAGTCCTTCTTGCTCAGGCATATACGAAGGAGGTTCATGAGGTACACATTGTAGAAGAAGGAGGTCCGAGCCATGACAATCACAATGATAATGAGGAAGATAATGAAGAGAGTGATCATCACCTGTCATCTATGGTACCGACGGGTGAAGCGGACGAAGGAGAGCGCATAGAGCATATAGTTGAAGAGATGGCGATGGAAGATATGGAGAATGAGAATATATCTGAAACTGAGTCATCTGAAGATGAGAATGAAATTCCTGTCCCACTGGAGTGGAAGAGTAACAGTTCGAAGAATTTGATGATCAACGAAGGAAATTCTGTGCCGTGGGAATATCATGAGAATGAACTAGTAGAGGGAGGTATGTACAAAGGCAAAGATGAAGTGATGAGTGCCGTGAAGTACTGGTCTCTGTCAATGAAGCGGTCTTTTGTAGTTGTTAAGTCTAACAAGAAAGTATATGATGTTAAATGTATGTTTTCGGACTGTCCATTTAGGGTACATGCTTATGAGAAAAAATGGAGTACAGTTTGGAAGTGCTCTATAGTAACAGAACATACATGTGAGTTACAAGAATTAGAGAAGTCCAATACTGCTCTTACATCGAGCTTCATTGCAGAGTACATGTATAATCGAATTGTTGATAATTTAAGGTATGAGCCGAAATCTATAGTGACTACTATAGAGGAAGATTTTAAATACACCATCAGCTATTCGAAGGCGTGGCGAGCGAAACAGAAGGTCATTGAGAAGAGATTCGGTTCGTACGAAGCATCTTATGAGAACCTACCAAGATTGTTAGAAACCATCAGACAAAAAAATATTGATACATATTATGATATCATGGATGTGTCTGATCCAAAAGAGGCCGGAAAGTTAATACTTCGTCGAGCCTTTTTTGCACTAGGTCAATGTATAATGGCATTTCGTCATTGCAGACCTGTTTTATGCATGGATGGTACATTTCTAACAGGAAAGTATAAAGGTCAGATTCTAACTGCTATTGGTGTTGATGGGAATAATCAAGTACTACCAGTTGCTTTTGCTTTTGTGGAAAGTGAGAACACAGATAGTTGGTATTGGTTTCTAGAGCGTGTGAAGTTAGCAGTGGTGCAAGGGCGACCTAATGTTTGCGTCATACATGACCGACATGCCGGTTTGTTGAAGGCGATAACGGATATGCAATATGGTTCAGTGGAGCGTGATCTTCCTCCTCGATGGTCGGACATACAATCAAGATGGTGCATGAGGCACTTGGGTGCAAATTTTTTCAGCCATTTCAAAAATAAACACCTTATGAATATGTTTAAGAGGTTGTGCAATCAGAACCAACAAAGAAAATTCAATGCAATGTGGACACGTCTTGATGAATTAACAACAAAGCAAACAGAAGAGTTAGCGACTCGTACGAATCAAGACCCGAATGATATGTCTGTTCCTCTTTCAGGCCTTCCAACGGATGCCTTGAGGAACGTGGTTCGGAGGTCGGGGTCATCAATCAGGTGCTTCTCAGATTGGATTGAGTACGAGCCAAAGGAGAAGTGGTCATTATTATATGACACAGATGGGGCGAGGTTTGGAATAATGACAATAAATTTGGCGGAGGTGTACAATTGGGTCATTCGAGGCATGAGAGGATTACCTCTTGTAGCAATCGTAGAGGGTATTTTGCATGGAACATGCAAGTACTTCCGTGAAAGATATATGGTTGCTTTTAATGTGATGTCAGATAATACATTGATTTTTTCAACATTCATGACAAATTACATGAAAAAAAGGTGGAGAAGGCAAGCTTGCATCGTGCACGTCCTATGGGCACAGCAAAGAATCGCTTTGAAGTTCTGTGTAGGGATCGGGGCCATCGTGGTGGCAATCGAGAGAGAATTGCACAAGAGTGTGTTATTCGTTATAACTCATGCAGCTGTTCGTGCATGAAACCAAAACTTCTACACAGGTCATGCTCACATGTTATAGCAGCTTGTTCACTTACTAATTTGTCCCCGAAGCCATATGTCTCACATTATTTTACGAAGGAGGTAGTCATGACAACCTGAAATGCAGAGATTTATGGTTTCGCAATATTTGGTAGTTTTACAAACAATCCTGAAAGTAACTACCTGCGGGGGCCCGATAAGGACAAATTAAGACAGAAGCCTGGTCGTCGTAAGACACGGCGCATTAGAAATGATATGGATGACTCAGAAGTGGGAAGACTGGAGCATCGGTGCACCAAGTGCAATGGCACAGGACATACTTATAAAAAGTGCACGCATGCAACCACCACAAAGGAAGCTGCAGAAGCAGGACCTTCAGGGAATCCGCAAGATGGCCGGCGCCCTCGTGCACGTCGTGGATTCCGGAATCAAGGGGAAAATGCTCTTTAAAAATAATAGTATGTCTGCTTTTTTCGATTTAGTGTTTCATAGTATTAATTGTATTTGTGCATTATTTTTTTACATTATTAAGATATTTTAGGTATGGCGATGGATGAGGGACACTTGGAGTTGTTGGACGTACAGTTGGACCAGCACCACCGGTCCTACTTGAGTGCTATGACAGCTGCTGAGCTACCTGTTCTACGGCCTAGGCTACCTCAGGAGTTGTGGCGGCTGAACGAGCGATGGATACCGAGGTATGCATAATAACACGTTCACTTATTTATTTTTCTCATACAGACGATTTGGTAATATATATTTATATATAAATGTTGTATTTGCTACAGGCTACGAGCAGCTGGTCTACTGCCTCTGTGTAGGCTTGTGCAGGCTAGTGCTGTTGAGGCCCCCGGCCGATGCCGTGACACGGTTTAACTTTGACCGTTCCTTACTTGCGGCATTGGTGGACCGCTGGAGACCTGAGACGCACACGTTTCACTTTGCTTACGGGGAGATGACTCCCACACTCGAGGACGTCTCCTACTTACTTGGTGTCACCACTGCTGGGCAGGCCGTCAGCCGTCCAGACGTGGAGGCCACTTGGCGTGAGGACCTTCTAGTCCATTTCAAGGGTGTTGTGCATCGACCAGACGCTCCAGAGTATCAAACTCTTGCTGAAAATCAGCATCACGGGCCTACGAAGACCTGGCTCTTGCAGTTTCAGGTAAATAGATAACATTGTGATATAGTTCATGAACATCAAATATTCATGTGTATGTTAAATGAAATTTGAACTTCTGTTTTCTAATTCAGGCCGAGTATATCCACCCTGCGGCGGATGAGGCCACTGTGTCGAGGCACTTGGAGGCCTATCTGTTGTGGTTGTTTGGTTGGATAATGTTCACATCGTCGCATGGGAACTCTGTCGTGAAGCACTTGATTCACTTCGCGCACGAGATAGCGGACGCACCGCTCGACGCCGTGCCACAGTACAGTTGGGCATCCGCTATCTTGGCAGCCACGTACCGAGGTCTTTGTGATGCGTGCACAAAGACCGACCCGTCAGCTATCCTCTCTGGTTGTCCACTATTACTTCAACTCTGGTCGTACGAGCGGTTTAGTATTGGACGACCAGTCATGGATTTCTCGACTTACGGAGCAGGTTTGTACGGGGAGACGGAGGAGGACGGCCCTACGATGGGTTCGTTGTGGGTCCGGCGGCGGGTAAGTCTTCTATATCGCAGTTGAACCTGTTTCTATTTATTTTCGAATAAATTGCACCTTACTATTATTTTCTATACAGCCTACTTGGGCAAACATTTAGGTTCACAGAGCCTATCCTGAGTACATGGCGGCGTTCGACCGGATTAGGACAGACGACGTCCGCTGGACACCTTACAGCATGGAGGAGATTGTCGTACGAGCACCTAATGGGTTGTCGTCGTTCTGCACGAGGGATCAGGAGTACTGGATGACACGTAAGGCTGTCGTTTTTGACATCTTTGTCGAGGACTACGCTTCTCACAGAGTGATGCGGCAGTTTGGTCGTGACCAGACGTTCCCACTCCCGGTTGCCCATATTGTTCCTCTTTCCGTGCACGGGTAAGTATAAGACAATTAATTCGTTCTGATTGAGTATTTAATATATATAGAAAGATAATTAATACATTTTAAAATCCATAGTTACGTGCGGAGGGGTCTACCGGCAGGCGTTACTTGGTCCTCCCGTATACAGCCGTGGGTCGACGAGTGGGCCAACGCACTACATGATGTGACCTACGAGCCCAGACCGTTTTCCTTGCAGGTTTACGGGGACTACTTACGTTGGTATATTCTCGCACACGGATCAGAGTCACGTATACACCAGCGGAGCCACGGACCCACGTCCCCAGGTTGACGGACACGTACCCTGTGCACAGAGATCAGGCGATGTCGTTGGCGGTACGATCTTTATGAACTTCAACCCACTTCGTTTAATATTTTTCTTATCGTAATTACTTCAATGTTCTCGTTTTGTTAATAGACCGACATGGCTCACCGTATCACTGTGGATGGTGGATCGCTCTTGCACCGATTGAGGGAGGGCATTCAGATGACCAGCCACGAGCTTACCGCTGCGGTCCAGAGGATGTACGACTCTGCTGCAAATATTGTCAAGTTGACGTCGTGCCGGCCCTGCCGGCGACAGCCGGATGTCGTCCCTCGACCTTCACACGTGACACACAGGCCTGACGGACCGACGGCGCCACTACCTCCGCGGCCTACGTACCAAACAGGTGAGTAACTTATATTTTCTTCGTATGTAGTAATGCTAACTTGTTCGTTACTTATAAGTTTCATTATTCAGGTCCACCTACGTACTCTGCCGGTTGGCGTCCGGAGTTCGATATCATTGGATCATCTTCGCAGCCTGCTCACATGCCTACAGGTACGATATAGTGGTGAAATTTAATTATATTATCTAATACTGCTTTATTCGTAACATTACATTCACTCTGCATGGTCAGGTATGCACTTTGACGGTTCGCGGCATCAGTTCGATTTCGGAGGTTCCTCTTCACACGCTGTACCCATGGTTCCAGGTATGACCTACTTTTAAGAGTTCAACACGTTATATATTAGTTTTACCATCAGCGTTATCATAACGTTGGTCTTATATGTTTAGGGACAACCCGTTACGACTACGAGGGATCGGACATCTCTGAGCACGCTGACACTCTTCGTCAGCGATCCCCGTCACCCTTCGACCTTGAGAGTTACCTGCAGCAGGAGCCGGCGGACGTACTTGCGTCATCGCAGCTACGTGAAACACCACCACAGACACAGCCCTCACAGGACGAGTACGCGACACCACCTGCTGCTGGAGGCCGTCCTGCACGTGTTACAATTCCTCCTTTGCCGCTTACTTACTCAGCCGGCCATGTGCGAGCGGGCCGCAGAGCACCAAAGCCTGGCACGATTAGGGGTGTTGCACCTAAGCGTGGACGATATTAGTTTTGTATGATTTGCCGCCGATGTTGTTTTCTATGATATTGTACTGATACTATTTTAGTTTTTAGAACTTAATTAATGTTTCACTGTTGTATTTTTTCATCTATTAAGTTTGGGCGAGCACACGACAACGGCGTTTTCGCACGCCCATTGCATGACTGCGTATTATTTTTGCTATTTCTTCGACTTCGATATTTTTTCGAAAATTTCCGAATAAATAAATATTATTTAAAAAAACCAAAATTTTTCCTGAAATTTCCAAATAAATAAATATTATTTTAAAAAAACCCAAAAACCAGGTCGCCCTTTGAACGGGCGAAGTGGGCCTCATCGCCCTTTGGCCGGGCGACCTGGGCCTGGTCGCCATTTGGCCGGGCGACCTGGCCTGGTCGCCCTTAGGCCGGGCGACCTGGCCTGGTCGCCCTTAGGCCGGGCGACCTGGGCCTGGTCGCCCTTTGGCCGGGCGACCTGGGCCTGGTCGCCCTTTGGCCGGGCGACGTGAGACTGGTCGCCCTTTCAACGGGCGATTCTCTCGCGTCGCCCTTCCAACGAGCGACTGCTGGCCCATACCTGCAATTTTTTGAAAACGGAGACTAATTTTGTAATTTTTTAAAAAAATAAATTTATTAATAAAAAAAATTCGGCGATTTAGTCCGTGCATGCTTTTATTTTTTATTTTTTTGGGCAACATGCACGCCTAGATCGGCTCAGGAGGCCCAAGGTTCCAGCGCACAACCATATTGGGCCTCTAGTAAGTTTTTTCTTTTTTGTCGTTTGGGCCTAGTGAGTACTGTTTTCTTTCTGTTCGTAGGGTTTCCATTATCGGATCTAGTAGTGGGAGCCCATTCAGGGTTCTATTTGTTCTTTTTTTTTTTGGTTCTGAGGGGAGGGAGGGTTCTTCTTGGTTGGGTTGGATTCCCTAAAAAAAATTGGTTGGGTCGGAGGAAATACTGGGAGTCAAGCCACCTCGGCCTGCAGGAAGGCAGCGTGGCGGGCTAAGAATCAGGGCGAAGATGGCGGCGGCGATAGTGGCGGCGGCGGTGGCAATGCCGGCGTTGGTGTTGGAGCCGCCGGTGGAGGGATTGGGGTGCGCCGGAGGAACCGCCGCCAGGAAGAACACGGACAATGCGGAGGACGTCGTGCGTGATGGTGTTGTAGATCCAATTGACCAATCACTGGTCAATGCAGCGGCGATGTGGGAGTGGAGGCCGAATTTGAGTTCGGGTTGACGATGTCGAGCACCGCTGGGACGTGGAACTTGACTGTTTGGACTTGGAGCGAGGACCGCCATGGGCGGGGACTGCTCGCCCATTATGACATCAATTTTATCTATATTTCATCTTCTATAAGTGGACTCCCTATTCATTTTCTAACATTTATTCTGGATGCTGATTACTGTAGGGAACATCGCCGTTTCAATTATGATCTCTGCCAGGGGCTTGTGAATGCTAGAGCCTGGGTACAGCTGAATAATTATCTTGTTGAGTTTCTTAATGGCCATGGGTCACCTACTCCACAACAGGCTCTGTCCATCACGATGGAACATCCTGTACTTTTTCTCATCCTGCTAAGAGAGCACGTTATTGATCTTGTAAGAGTCCCTCCAGTAGAAGAGGCAATGTTATTCTTCAATTCTTGTGTGTACCCTCTTCACCAGAGCAATAGTGACTTCACCCCACAAGAGTTTGTGGTGCAAGAGGTGACAAAGATCAAAACTGTAATTGAGGCAAGTTAATTTTTTGAAATTCTCGTTTCCTATATATTGAATAAAAAATTTTGTAACTCGCGGTTGTCCAGTAATAGTTTGTGCCTCTGCTTTGGTAGATTTGGATGCCACTTTCTGCTAGTTTATCTCTCGCTGCTGCTTGGCTATTTGTTCCGTGCGGAATCTCGAAATCTGTATGCTCTGTTCTGTTTAGTATTGTTCGTCTCTGATGATTAGTTCATAAGGGGTGCCCTTATGTGCTTGGCTGCGTGTGTGCTGCAGCGAGCCTTTAGTATTGTTCTTCTCTGATGATGTGGTTCATCTTTCTTTGTTTCATTTCACTTGCCATGTGCTTTTATCTGCGGCAGTGTGGCATCTCTGCTTTTGTGTTTCATGTGGTTTGTGTTATGACATTTCTTGTTGGATTAGGGTCTATAATATCATGTTGCTGGTTTGTCTTAAGATGTTTAACTAGGAAGTGTGACCTTGAAGAGCTCTGTTTTGAGGTGCCTTTTATGGAGCTACTGTACTGTTAGAAATACTAGGTGCCTCTGCTGTCTGAGTTCCTTAATTTTTCTCAGTAATAGTTGGCGATATTTTCTTTTGCAGATATGGGCACCCATCTAATGCCAATGACACTCTGGAAGAAATACTTGATTATCTCAGACTCTATTTTCCAGAATGTGTTGGGTAAGACTGTTTTTTTAGTCAGTTTTGACTTCATGATTTGTTCTACTTAGGAGCCATTTGGATCTTTTCAATTGCTGAAATCTACAAAATAAATTAGGCTATTTGGTTTGTAATTTGAAATTTCACTACTTTCCAAAGTCCATTTATTAGCCTTTGTTGCTCTCATTCTGCCTATCCTGTCATTATTTGTAACAGTATTCCCATTGTATGCAGAAAACCATTCCAGAAACATGGTTTACTCTAACTGATAGAGATATTAAATATTATCTGGTTTAATAAAGTTAGATCAATTTATTTAGGTAATCTGATTTAGGTAATCTAAAATATCAGATAGAGTAAAAGTGTAAAAGTTTGAAAACTACACGAAAAAAGAACATTGTTCTAACTCTAATATAGGGTAATGGGAACTAACTCACTGCTATGTTATGGTAGCAAACTTACCTGTATTTTATTTTGTACTTCATTCCTGCATGAATTCAATCATGATGATAAAAAATTTAAAAGTACAACCTCTTATTTTTCTCAGTATGAGCAGAACTGTAGGACATGTTGTAGTAATTAAGCTTATAAGCATATAATTATTTTAAGTCCAAATTAGTCTCAAAAGCATTTTTCCAAAGACACATATTGATGGATTAGTTTGATTCTTGTACTTAACTAGTGCATGTTTGCATGATGGCAAAGATGCTGAATAGGATCAATGTGCAGCAAACGGGGGTTTAACTTATTTACTACCGCTCTTTTTTTACCAGGCATGATAATGGATTGAAGAATAAGAGTTGGGATTTTGTTCGGATTCTCAGAGACCAAGATGGCAATACTATCAATACTGATAAAGGAAAGATAACATATAAATGCTTGGCTTGCCAGTGGGATGATGGATCATCAACTGGCATAGCAGCAATGTTGCGCCACTTTTCAGGAGCTCAACGTACTCGTAGATGCCGGAAGGTTACCTGAAACATCTGTGGTCGTCTAGGGATCTCCCTACCTACTGGTAGACCCTTTTTTATTATATGTTTGCTTGTAGTTTAACTTTTGTGACTTGAGGTCTCATGCAGTCATTGTTCTATATTTTTGCAGTGAGTTCACAGCAGTATGATATCACACCATTTGCGCCCTCAACCGCTGTGGTAGCTCCAACTCTAACCTCTGGGCCAGCCCCAATGCCATCCACTGTGCCTACACCACCACCAGCAGTTGGATTTAATGCTATGACAACACAACACTGGGTAAGGCTCTCCAAACTTAAATAACTCTCTTCTTCTATTTGTACAATTTCTACCATTAACAAAATAGATGACTCTAATTTTTTATTTCAGCATGATACACTAGTTCAAGACTTGAACAGTGTTCTTGGTACTGTGCAGTTCAGTGTCTTGCCAATAACCACACACCTTGAAGAAATCAAAAACTTAAGTGACAACGCCATGACCTTCCCTAATAATGGCATGGTTTCAGCACATAACATTCGAAACATGGTTAGTGAATCTATTTAGTGATGACTAAAATTTTAGTTCGCTTCTCTTTAGCTGTGATTACAATTTTCATTTCACTAACACCGTGATTAACAGTTGTTGGGGATAAGGAATGAAGTAAACATCATCCAAGGACAAGTGAATGGAGCTATATGCTTAGGAAATATCCAGCCTGATGTTCTTATCCCTTTAAAGAACATGACCGATCATATCACGGAGATGCTAGATGGGTGCGTGGAATGTATCATAACACAGGCTGCTAATACCCAGCATAATCAGTTTGCGGGTCCATCTACAAGCTTGCCAGGGACCCAATTTCCCCCAAATTTTCCCGCTCATGACCTCAGGTCAAACCTTCCCCAGCAAGATGTTAATCTTTCCGTTCAAGGCCCTTCCTCTGGTATTGCCCTTTGCGATCCTACATTTTGCTCTGGTACATGTCGTTGACTGATTGGGGATGTGCATTTAACTCCAATGCTCCAGTTAACTTTCAGCCCATCTCCAATATAACAGGTAACACTCAAGGATTCATTGGACGTGCTCAGGATCCCAGTACGAGTGCCCATGCCAGAGCCCCCGAAGATGATGCTGATCTTGAATATCTTCTTTTTTTTTTTTTGATCAACCTAGTGGCAGCCAAGGACGTAATCCGCCAGAATACGGTCCTTCTCAAGATTGGTGTGTATTGGTTTTTTTCTTTTGCAGCGCTCCTACCCTAGATGTCTGCTTTATGTGAGATGCATGCACATTTAAGTTTATTTAGCTGTTATTAAATATTGCATAAAGCCATGCAAAGGGTGCAATCCATTGATGGGGAGATAGGTACTTCATCTGCTAATCCTGATCTGGTTCTAAATAATCTTGATAATGAACATATCCAGAGTGTGGCTGCCGATTTAGATTTGGTTATAGAGAATATTGATAATCAGATAGACATCTTTAAAGCTGAAGAGAAAGTTAGGGCTGCTTTAGCTGAGGCGAATTATAACGAATACTTCTAGAAGATCAATAAGAACACTGCTCCTCAGGGGGAGGGGGATAAGATACAATGAAAATCAAGACCTCCCTAGCCAGGATGGCAAAGAGGGTAAGGTTATGAAACCGGGAAAAGATAATGTTCCTCCTCCTAAAAGAGGGAGACCCAAGAAAAAATAGGAATAATGAGGTCCCTATTCTGGAATGCAGGGGGGATTGGGAAAGGGAGTAGGAAAAAACCCTCATTGAAGAACATAATCTTCAGATGATTGGTCTCTAGGAGACCATGAAAGATACCTTTTCTGATAGGGAGCTCTGTGAGATTGCTGGGACAATTTTACTTGGCAATGGGTACCTTCTATGGGAAGATCTGTTGGGTATTTTGATGGGGGTTTGCTTGGAAAATCTAGAACTAGAAGATTTTAGTATTCATGATTTTTGCATAATGATGTCTGTCAGAGATAGAAGATCTAATTTTAGATGGAGATTTATAGCTGTCTATGGACCTGCTAATCATGATCTTTCTGCATCTTTTTTTTTTTGATGAATTAGGGGCTGTTTGTAATAATTCCCTTTTGCCAGTCGTTACTTATGTGTGTGTGTGTGTTTGGGGGGGGGGGGGGGCAATTAATCTGATTAGGGAGGTTGCTGATAAGAGCTCTAATCTTATCAATGTTAGCTTGCTGGACATGTTCAATGGGTTTGTTGGTGACCAACAGTTAAGGGGACTGAAAAGATCCTGCCAAAAATATACATGGACTAACAAACAAAATAATCCTGTTATGGTCAACTTAGATAGAGTCTTGTTTTCTGTTAGTTGGGAGGATCATTTCCACCTTTCTTTATCCTGTGGTTTAACAAGAGTGGGCTCTCATCATGTGCCTATTCTGGTTGATAATGGTGAGAGCCTACCTTTTAGGCCTAGATATACTTCTTTTAAGAGCAACAGTGGTTTTAGGTGCCTACCGTTGCAAAGTTGGTAGTGGAAAAGCTACAGGAGGCAGAATCTAGATGCCCAGATCTTGTTATTCTCTTGATAAATGGCATGGTAGCCTAGCCTTGTTAAGGTCTTTTCTTAAATGTTGGAATATTCAAATATTGGGTGATCAGAAAAGGGCAAAAGCAGATTTGAGAAATGAAATAAAAATGATAGATGATCAGGCTGAAATTAGAGATCTCTTGCCTCAAGAATGGGAACACAGATATGGTTTGGAAAAAGATCTAGAGAAAATGTATCAATTGGAGGAATGTTACTGGAAATGACTTTTTCTGTTCAACAAATAAGAGATCTTCACAATTCTGGAAAGGACTCCACAAAGTGAAACACCTTTTCACATGGGGGCAGAAAGTCTCTTGAGGGGATAGGATAAGATTTTGGCACGACTCTTGGCTAGGAGGCATTGCTTTGAAGAAATAGTTTCACTCTCTTTATGTTATAAGTGAAAACCAATTTGACTTGATTTCTGATGTTTGGGATGGGGAAAATTGGGATCTGACCTTTAGAAGAATTCTTTCTGGCTCTTGGTTAGATGAATGCTTAGCTTTATTACAAATGTTAGAAGGGGTGCAGTTAGATCAAATGGGTGCTAGAGAAAACATGTTTGTATACTACAAGATCTCTCTACCAGCTCCTTACTCATGGAGGGATTAGAGATAGGGTAGGGGATCAATCTGGAAAAGCAAAATCCCTTTGAAAGTTAAGAGTCTTTCTTTGCCAAATGTTACATGACAAATTGCAGGTGGCTAAAAAGCTGAAAAAGAGAGTGTGGCAAGGGAGCCCCCTATGCTGTAAAGCATATCTTTTTTGAATGTGTCTTTGCTCATTATTTGTTGTGTTGTGTCAGGGATGCATTTGGGCTTCAAAATTTTCCTACATCTTCTGACTTTTTATATGATCGGCTGTCTTGCTGGTTGGGGGTGCCCATGAGACTAGTTCTTTTCCTTTTTGCTTGTTTTGCCTGGGTGATATGGAAGAATAGAAATAAGATGGCGATAGAAAGAACTTTCCCATTGAATCCTGATTTAGTCATTTATGAAACTATTAATATGTTACAGATGTGGGGGGTCTTCTTAAAGATGCAGACAGGGTTCGGATTCTCGAGATGGCGGCAAAAGGACCGAAGCCTGGAACAGAAACTGAGCGCGAAGTCAAGTTTCTTCTTCGGATATTTGTTTTCTTTGAACTTTGTAGCTCGTTGTTGAAAACTTTCTTGGCAGCCCGTTGCCATTTATTGCTATTATCTCAAACTGGTATCACCAGTGTGTAAGAACTGCATTGCTCTTGCAGATAATGCTGCCATGATCTAACCAGACCCACTGCCAAGGAGTATGCTGACCTTTGTCTGGCTAATCCAGCAAGTGCCTTCCCTTTTTATATGTTCATGAGAAGTCCTTTGTGTCTCGCGTGGAAGTTTTTCTGGCCCTGTTTCAGATCTTGTTACCTCTGTGCTACTGTACTTTGAGCATCCTTCGAAACGTGTGATAATGAAACTGGAATTTTTAGGAATATTTGTTTAACATTGAATCTCATTCGGACTCGTGAATCTTGTACTGCCATTCTATTGTTTGTCAACCAATTTTGATTTACCAACCTCTTATGCAAATGGCAACATATTGGGTTGTTCATGGTTCTTCGCTCACCCTGCCAAAGACAAATCGGCTGTGGCAGTTTGTACCGGGGGGCTTTCTGTTTGAGTCTAAATTAGTGAACCATTCTCTAGCATCGTGTGAAAACTGAAAATCCCATAAACATTGGGAATGTGCCGAGAAAGGTCCGATTCATGCGGGGTGGTCTGCTTTGAGTATAAATTAGTGGAACTTTTCTCCAACGTCATGCGAAAATTGAAAATCTGTCAATATACTAGAAACCGCTGCCGCGCGCCTCCCTATGTCGTGCTATTCGTGAGTATGTTGAGACTGCGAGGAACCCATGCTCCTTCGGTACTTCCATTAGATAGAAAAGAATTGCATACATTTTAATATTTATACTTAGTGATGCAAGGTATCGTTAACTTTTTTAAAACACATCTCTGTTTTTTTTGTAAGCGTGAAGTTGGAGAAATAATTTAGGGGTGTTTTGGATTGCCCTGCTCCTATTTTTTTTGGCTCCTTCGTGAAGTTTATGAAGCAGGTAGTATCATTTGGCACACACTCGAGCTCTAGTTCTAGGAATGAGTTGTTTACATGCAATGATTCATTTTGCCCTTGATTGAAATTGCACTTGATATTTTCCATAAAAATAGGAAACAAATGATAGAATATTAAACAAAGGCCATAATTCTCTAAAAATTCAGTGGAATATTCTGCATCAAAAACTCACCCTTATAATGACAAAGATAGCTAGGACAACGAAGATATCCCGCATCAACAACATAATATAAAAAAAAATAATATTTTCTTATATAATTTTTTGGGAAAAACTAAAGGGGTCTACACCCTACAGCATAATATTTAGAAAAGTAAGTTCAAGTTTACAAGTTAACAAAAGAATAAAAGCTGAGGGGAAAAACGAATCTATCTAGGAAATAAAAAAGGTGAAGAAAACGAGAACGCACAGGATTGCCAAAAATCTAGCAAAGAAAGATTTGCAGTCCATGGATTAAAACTAGTCAGATGCTTCTTTTCAACCATATTGTCAACAACTGCAGCTCTTCTCGCTTCGGCCAAGTGGGAGCTAGTAGTTATGTGAGTTATAGTTGTTCAGTTGTTATATCAAAATTGTGTATGGTGAATGGCTTTTGGGCCAGTTATGTGAGTTATAGTTGTTCAGTTGTTATACCAAAATCGTAGCAAAGCTTTTGCCATCCTCTCTAAAAAACGAAGGAGGTGAAGAGGTATACATGATACACAATTAGAATCACATGAAAATCATGATATCATCAAACCTTAAAAATTGTATGAAGAAAAAAAATCAGTAGGATCTACATATAAGGCGTGTACTTCAATATATATCATCCTTTCTGAACTCTATATTTGAGTTTATGGTTCTCCTCAGATATTGGCATGGATTGGACACAAATTCGCTTTTGGCAAGAGATCACCACTCGATGCTTGTTAGAATCGGTATGGCTCTATTGACCAGTCTTTTTATTGAACTCTTTGCCATAGGTTGGACAATTGACCAAGGTTCAACATGAGCTATTACCAGTCTTCAACATTTTGTCATGGGTAGGGCACTTGACCAAGCTTAAGCAACACTGAAGGTGAGATGCATCTTGGCATGGAGCACAAAACCGGCAAACAAACAAATCATCACCAGTTGCCTGCTAGGAGGAATTAGGCCATGGAAACTTCATCAAACAGAAGAAATATACAGTGCTGAAATAAGGATATGGGGATGAAATCCATGTGGTAGAAGCAGCAAATGAAATTCATGGAACATTATCCCTGCGGCCGTGGACTATGGACTGAGCAGTCACACTTTGAAATTTAACTTGCTATCTAAGTCTCTAATTTTTTTATGCTTCTGTAGCTCAGGAAGATGTGGTTGAAATATAAAAAAGATTATATGATTCCTTAGTAGGAATTAACATAATCTGAATTGGACAATGGGGACTACCAGATGTCTTCAATTGCAAGGAAAAAGGGTGAGATCCTGCTATTCTTTGTGCATTTATAGCTATCAGAGTTCAAAGATAAGGTTAAACACTACTCCAGCCGATCATATCATTGCCGGTGCTTAACTATAAACTTGAGCAACGGGCTAGGCCGGCCCGATGAGGCACGGGCCCATATGGCCCGCGTGCCGCCGGGCCAAGCCTCCACAGGACACCGTGCCTGACTGACGACCCAGGCATGGTCCGTGGGCCAAATTACGGGCCGTGCCAGCCCGAGGAGCACGAGGCCCAGTAGACCTTCATGCCAGCCCGCAACCCACACTTGTAAAAACCACAGATTCAATTCCATTTTCCAAATCACATTCAACATTTAACATATCACATATCAAACCACAAATCACATTTCACAAGACACAAGTAATATGATAAATTTAAGTTGTTGTGCAATGCTGCCTTATTAAAAACCTTTCTAGGTAAAACTCACACCTCGTGAGATAAAACCCTAGAAAGGAAAAGAGTACGGCGTCACAGCTCATTATTGAATTAAAAGGTTCAAGTGTCAAAGTTATTACAAGCCAAGTAACTCAAATATTTCAAGTCTAGACTCTCACTCATTGCCTCACTGCCCTCACAGCTCACACTCACACTCAGATTCATCACAAATCGAGCATTAGGAGCAGGAGTAGAACCACCACCTCCAGGCTCTTCATCAACATACTAGTTCTTGAAGTAGTCTTCAAGCTCCTTGTCCACCACAGTATGCTCTCCATGCTCTTCGCCAAGCTCCCAGTCCTTGGTGTAGACCAACATCTCCACAGTGTCAGCGCCCAATCACCGTCGCCGCTCCTCAATGATCCTGCCACTAAGACTAAAAGTAGAATCCGAAGAAGTAGTAGACACAGGAACAGTTATAATATCTTTAACCAAGATAGAGAGAACTGGATAGGTTAGTTTATGCTCATGCCACTAATTGATGACATCAAACTCATCATCATATGCCACAACATTGTCACTGTCTAGGTAAA
The DNA here is from genome assembly GCA_023333625.1 of Bothriochloa decipiens. NCBI lineage: Eukaryota > Viridiplantae > Streptophyta > Magnoliopsida > Poales > Poaceae > Bothriochloa > Bothriochloa decipiens. The sequence goes on along the minus strand of CM041635.1, from coordinate 42,566,725 downwards.
CAGTGAGCTCAGAGAGACCATTAGACACAACAGATGATCCAGAACTTGAAGGACCAGAAGAAGATGATCCTCCAAAAATCATGCCCCATGCCTGCTTCCTCTTACCTGTTAGACCAGATGGATGGCCGGTCGTAATTGGCCTAGCTGCACCAAACTTTGATTCATACTTGTCATACAGTTTATGCAACTCAGATTTTATCTCAGCAAGATAAGCAATGTAACTGATATTGTTACACTGAGCAAGCAAGTCAAGCACATTATGCAAACCTCTCATCTTTGCCCTTGGGTCAAGAACAAATGCAAAAGAATATAACAATGGTATTTTCTTCCAGTACTTAAGAAACTTAGCCTTCATTGGCACAACAACATTTTCAAGAGCACTATCATGTTCGTACTCATGCAGGTGGCTAGCAATATGAAGTATGTGATGCAGTACCAAAGGACTAGTGGGGTAATAAACACCAGAAAGTGCAACAGTTGAATCATAGAACAATTCAAGAAATTCCAACGCCTTTTTAGCCATGTACCAATGCTCTTCATTCAAAAGTGCATAACCAGATTGAGAATTAATGAACACACCAAAAGCAGATCTATTTGGTAGAAGATGTTTAAGCATAAGATAGGTGGAGTTCCATCTAACATCCATACCCAAACAGAATTTACGAGGCCTGATATCCTTAGCAAGACAGTAATTCTTAAAACTAGCAATGCGCTGATTAGATTAATTGCAGTTCTAAAAACCTCTATGCAAGGTTGAAGCCTTTTTCAAACCAGATTTGACAATCAAATTAATTATATGGCAAGCACAGCACTGATGCACAACATGATAAAGATTTTTAGTATGATCTGAAGGATCAACATCATAGCCCAAGTAACCATCAAGCATAGGAATCAAAGCAAGCATAATAGTTGTATTAGATAATGTCAGCAATGTTCATACCATTATGGCTCACTTCAATCAGTTTAAAAGCAATGACAAATTTTTTAAGTTCATAATCAGCATTAATATAGTGAGCCACAATAGTTATATAATCTTCCTTAGCATTACCAGACCAGATATCAGATGTCAAGCAAACAGAAGACACAATAGGAAAAACCTCATTTTTAAGGTGATGCAGTTTTTCATTGTAAACCTTAGCCAGGTCTCTAGCTGTAGTGAATCTAGAGAATCTCTTATACTGTGGACAGAAAGAACAATAAACGTACTCATCCCAAGCATCATTATCAGCAACAGAAAGAGCAAGATCTAATCTAGCAATCAAACAACAAAGTTCATGCCTAGCAACAGTAGGTTTATATTCCCAATTCCTATATGATCCATAGGGTTTAAGGCAAGCCTAGTTTGAATCATATTAGCATGATCAACCTTCTTCTGGCATGATAACTGATGACTTCTCAGATGTCCAGTACCATTAGCTGAAGTACCAGACAGACAAGACCTACAAGTCTTGCAAACTGCAATAACACGATCTTCACCATCAACAGTCTCAGTTACCTCATCAAAGTATTCCCAGACAGGAGATCGACGCTTACTGTTGCTAGACGACGCCAGAGAAGCTGCGCCGCTTGGGGCAGGGTGTAACACCTTTGGTGTTATATTAACTAAAACCTACCATGTCATCATATGCATTGCAAAACATTCATGATTAGTTCACCTTTGATGTGCATCAACTAAAACAAGTTTATATTTCATAGGTTGTTTGTGTTTCTGGAATGTTTTATCACATGAAATCATAAAACCCTACTTTCGAATGTAATATAAAATACTTAGTTTATATTCTATGTACTTGAGATGTAAACCGTGTTTACACTAGTGTCAAGCATAGTGTATAAGTCAAAGTCCAACCTTAAAAGTGATTTTCATATTTAAAGTTGAATTTGATTTCAAAGCTTATTCACAAGTCTTGCGGTTCAAATTTAAATTCAAATTAGAAAGCTATAAAAATATTTTTCAAAAGTCAACTTGGTCAACCAAGGGTACTATTGGGTCATTAACCTAAAAATGTCCTTGGATGAGGTTTGTGATCACTAATGACCAACCAATTAATTTAAAAACCAAATCGAGTTTGAATTCGGTTTCAAAAACCCTTTATTTCGAAACCTAGTTTTATCCCCTTTTATATAATTCAAAATCTATAAACAAGAGCTACAAAGTTGGTATTCAAAGTTTTTCAAGTTTCCAAAAAAAATTTTAAATTAATTTGAAAATACAGTTTTCTAGCATTTGTCCCCCTTTGATTTTAAAACCATAATTCAAAAATTATACATAATTTGGGAAAACTTTATATATGAAAAATGTTTGGTTTGAAAATTTAAACATTTCATAGTTTTGAAGAATTTTAAGTTTTATTGAAAAATCAAAAGTAATTTCAAAATATCCTTTTCTAGGGTTCTATTCCCCTTTTGAATTTGAATTCATATTTCAAAAATTAAGAAGAATTTCAAAATATTTGTTAAATGAAAGATGTAGCTCTTGAAAATTTATGTAAATTCTATTTTTGGAGATTTTCAAGTTCTCATATAAATTTTAGAGTAATTTGTTATTTTTGATGAATGGAATTTCTGTAATTATCAAGAATAGTATTGAAACCTATGAACTGCCACCATGGCCGGCTTCTCAAGCCGCGCCGCCGTCCACCGTTGCCATGCCACGGTCGCTAGCTCGCCCCAGGACGCTCAAAACTTCATCGTCGACATGTCGCCCGTCCATACCTCGTCTTTGGCCTATACATGCAAGTCGGCTATCGCCGTTTCTCTTCTTCTCCTTCCTTGGTCACCGCCGACGACCTCGCTCCACCGCCCAAATTCGCCACCGTCACTCCATCTCTGTCTACTTGTTCTTTCCAGAAGCTCCACCTTGATCTTGCGCTTCTTCTGAGCCAGATAGTGCCCGCCCTCATCGCCCGTAGCGCCCGCACGCCGTCGTCTTCCTCGCGGCCGGTCGCCGAGCCGCCGCGAGCTTTCTCGTCGTCCACCGCCGCCAAGGTTGAAAACATATTTCCTTTAACCCTCTCATCATGTTATCCATCTTCTCCTACCCCTTATGCGTAGCTTGGTCGGCTTAATGGTGCACAGGAACCGCAGGAACGCCATCTGTGCCGCCGGAGCACCGCCGTCGCCATCACCGCCGCCGTCCGTAGCTCGACTCAGCCACTCCGAGCCTTCATCAACGTGCGCACCATGCCCGCGATGAGCTCCTACACCTGTCCATGCTCTCAATTTCACCTCTATCGTGCCGTAGCGTCCGGCAGCCGTGGCTCGCCACCGGCATGTTCATGCCGCTCCGCCGTGCGCGTAGCCGTTGCGGCTGGGGGTCAAATTGGGTCTCATTTTGTTGATGATTGTGTTCGCAAGAGTGTGTAGCCCATGTCCGTGCACTCATCGTCGCCAAAAATCACTCCGGTGAGCTTTGCCGTCGCGCCCGAACTCCGCCGTGCCGCCATGGCCACCGGTGAGCCTGTTGTCCCTGCTCCACCGCTTCATTAGCTAGATAATCATGTTCGCCGTGTCGAGCTGAGCACGTAGGACCAAGTCTCATGGCCGGAGACCTCGCCGCCGGTCAAGCGTCGTCGCCGTCGGGTCAACGCGGGGAGAGAAAAAGGATTTTCTTTTTCTTTTTCTAGAAAATAATTTAAAGGTTATTTTCTTTGAAAAAATTATAGTAATTCATGTATAGCTCTAAAAATTCTAAAAATTTATATGTAAGCTCTTTATGATGTTCTCTATTTAGGAAAAATATGAAATTCTAAAATTGAATACTTTTTGCATAAGTTAAAATTAGCTCTTTTAATTGAAAAATACATCTTCTATGATTTTTAATAAATAAAATAATTGGCTTTTATTTCTAAAAATTGTTTTGCCATCTAATTAGACCAAGAGCTTTTCAAAATAAAATTTTGAGCTCAATTAGACAACTTTAATTTTTATGCCTTTATTTAAATGTTTTTAAATAATTAATTAATCCTTTTAATTAAGTTTAATCATTATAGGCTTGTTTGACTTTGGGATTGCTTGATGACCTTGGGTCATTAACCCTAATGGCCTTTGGCACCTTAATTAATTATTTGTGTTTACCTGGATCATGTCATTAGGGCTTAATCAATGTTATTTTATGTGTTTAATAACCTTCTTAAATGACGTAGTTAACCCTAATGAACTTAGAGAGTAAGTTTTGGTTGGCTTGAAACTTTATCGTGAAGGAAAGTTGTACTCAAGCCTTTAATCTGGTCATGCATCCATCGAGCATCATGTTTACTATTCCATCATGTTGAAGCATATCATTTTATCGTATAGTTTCCGTTAACAGAGAGTTTAACATTGTCGCACCAGATCCCAAGGAAGAGCAGATTCAGGAATCGGGAGTTGATCCAGAGCTCGAGACCGTCTACCTCGAATACCAAGGCAAGCCCCGGATGCATTCAAACCCTATTCTATTTTATAAAAGTTTTATCGCTTCAGTTATGAGATGTTGCATTAAGTAATAGGAGTTGAGTGAAAACCTACCAATTTCATTACCTGTCTTACTTCCATATTCCTTGGTACCTGTTATCTGGAAGATGCGTAGTAATGCTTAGCCATGCTTAATAAGTAGGTTTTCAAAAAGTAAAAGAATGAAAAAGAGGAGGATGTCTTTATCTGTTGGAATCATGATGATAGTTAATAAATCGAGTCCGGACGGCTAACTTGCATTGGAAAAGGAGTCCCTCTGTAGTGTTTCCGTCTGTTGATGCCCTAGGTCCCGTGTCGATGGTGAATCGGTGATATCAAGAACTAGAAATCCACATGCATGAAGTGACATACTAAGGGTAGAAGCCCAGGTATATCATGGAGTGATATATAGTGGGCCAGAGTCCCCACAAATATCACAGTGTGGTATACCGTGGGCTTAAGTTCCCACGTATATCGGTACATTGGGTCTAAGTACTCATGTGTATCATGTGGTGATATATGGCTACGACTGTTATCCCAGTATATCTGTGATCTGCTATGCATCGGAGTTAAAGTCTCCGGTATATCAGTGATCTAGGTCCCAACTGGGTATGAAAATGGATTCGAATCTCCGTTGCTTCTCGAAGAAAAAGACTCAATCGGTGTTCATCATCGTAGTAACAATTTGAATGATGAAAAGGTATCAAAATGAAGTTGGTTGGTAATTTTAAGCTAGATCAAGACAGTTTTACTTTCTTTCAAGCTTTTCTGCAAAAATTTCTTATCTTTCGCAAGCCTTACCTTGTCCCTCTAGCCTGCATTTCCTGAGTCTTCACCCCTCTTTTTCGTCGGGTCAGTCTTGTTGAGTACTTTTGTACTCAGGGTTTGTTAAACCCTTGTTGCAGGTGAGAACCATGCGCAGGATTGCTTTGCACCCTGTTGCATGACAGTTGTCGAGGAGAGTGATGATGAATAGGTTGTTTCGCTCTTGGGCAGAGCATGTCTTCAAGGTTTCGTAATAATTTATATTGCTACTCCACTGCTCCTATGGTTGTACTAATTAAAAACATATGATTTGTAAGTTTAAACTCAATGATTTGTAAAATTATATTATTGTAATCCTTTCCGCTATTTTACTCTGATGTATATTATTTATATAAAACTGTTGTAATACTGCAATATCTCTTTGTAATGATTGATCCTGCTCGGAGAATCATGGATTATTCGGGATTTACCCGATAGACCTTTTAAGTCTTATGGAACACATTTATGGTTATTAGGAGTCTGTTAGACAATAATTATGCGTGTGGGCCATATAGTTTAGAAGGTTTTGCCACACAGGGACCGCAGCAACAGGAGCACCATGCGCTGCAACTGCCGGAGCAGCAGGCGCAGCGACACCATGGCCTCGGCCAGCACTAGCAGCACCACGACCTCGGCTAAGACTAGGGGCAGCAGCAACATGGCCTCGGCCAGCACCAGGCGCAGTAGCACCACGGCTAGTCGCAGCCACTGAGGTTGACCCCATCCCAAACAAGAGAGCAGCAACATCTCCCATATCATCTTCATCATTAGGGATGATTCCGTACTCCCTGAGCTCGTCGTTGATGGTTGGACCATCGTCACCATCACCATCAAGGCCAGCCATGACCACCTTCTCTTCTTCACCTCTCGGCACCGTTCCTCAACGGCTCCTGCGGCACTCGCTAAACGCCGACGACCTGCAACAAGAAAACAATAAGAAGAGTTAGGGACCTAGGGTAAGGGTGGAGTAGATCTAGGGTAAGGGCTACGACGCTAGTGCGCTACGGTGTACTTGCCTGCACAGAGACGGAGCCCAGCACCGGAGAAATAGAGAAGACGAGCGACGACAACAGCACCTCCCCAAGACGAGAAACGAAGAAGAAGAGAGTAAAAATGAGCATGCAGCCCGCGGTCAGGGAGGAAGAAGAGAGTACAAGAGGGGGCGACAAGAGTAGATCTCAAGATACGGAGGTGGAAACCTCGCCGGAGTGCATGGCGACGGCAAAGGCAGGTCGGGCGACGGAGGGGATTAGGGTTTGGGGGCTGGGACCTGCGAGGGGCGAGGAGAGGAGAGGATGAATGGCTGCACGAAGGCTGATGAAGGGGGAAATTATTTAGGGTTTGGGGGGCGCGACGCGGGGGTATTTGTAGCCCCCCTCTCCACCGGGCCGCACCGTGCCTCCCGTTATTTGCGGGCCGGGCCATGCCGCCCGGCGTGCCGAGGCCTCGGCCCAAGCACGGCCTGCTACATGCCTCGGGCCGACCCGGGCATGGTAGTAGACCGGGCCGGGCCGTGCTCGGGCTAGGCCAAATTCCCATGCCTCGGGCCGCTGGCATGCGGGCTGCATGCTCATTTTTGCTTAACTCCTATCAGTACCAGAATTTGAACCGGCAGTGACATACTGACAGTGATGTGGGCCGGGGCTCACATCACAATCGATTCTTATGCACCAGCAGTGATGGACAGTAAACACTTTTGGCTCGTAGAACAAGCCGACAGTATTCTGTGCCATCAACACTGCCGGCTCGTGGCTCGAGCCAATAGTGTTGCTTGAGACAACACTGCCGGTCTATGGCTCAAGCCAACAATGTTTCTTGAGACTACATAGTCGGCTTGTAGCTCGAGACAACAGTGTTGCTTGAGACAACACTATGGGCTTGTGGCTCGAGCCGACAATGTTGCTTGAGACAACAGTGCCGGCTCGTTGTAGCTGACACTGATCTGAATTTGTCAATTTTTTTATTTTATAATATTTTTTAATTTATTATTATTATTATTCTACTAAATATAATTATAATTTTCTAATAGCAATATAAACACAATATAAATGTCTGATATGGTTACATTCAAATGTTTTGCACAAGATCTTGAGACAATAAAATAAGAAAAGAAATAAAAAAATTCTGATGATGTCAGCTGGTGTACACTGGTCCTTGTACTTCTTTGCTCGTGCAATGGAAAATATTCCATCTTTTGAAAGAACTTCGGCCAAGATGAAGGCTGCAAGCTCACTTTGAAGTTCGATGATCTTCATTTCTAGAAGCCTTTGGTGCTTAAATTCCTTGTGTTGTCATTCCAGAAAGATGGAGACAAAAGATGAAATCAGCATACCATATTTTTTATTTATTAAAAGACGGCTTATACTCACATGGTCATCTGGCTCTTTCGTAGTGTAGCTGATGTAGCGAAACATTGCCCACATAACATAGAACCTGCACTCATTGTTGATCACTGATTGTTTTAGGTACTTGATGCCCTGCATTACTCGAAATGTTTTTGCATCCCACCTCTATATTTTTTTCCGAACACTATGCAACATTATAATAAAAAGTTAAAGGGAAAACATTAGAAAGGAATATATGTGGTCAGAGAAATATGGTGTTATTAGCATCGCTTATGAATTCAGCAAGTCCACCAGTGGCTGCAGATCCTAAAGTGTTTTTTCTTGGAGTCCCACACCTCCATATGATTTTAGAAAAATTGACACAAACGAGGGCATAATTAACGAATAATCTTGACAAAAAAAGAAGCATAAAAACAAAGGTCAAGAATACGTACTTGAAGTTGTAGGGTAGAAGTAGGTGTGTTTTCTTTTGTTTCATGAACTCTTCAAAAATACCGTCAATCTAATCTATCACGTAATCCACACCTCCTACAAGGCCTCTGCAGGTTTTGTGATTGAGTCGGACTGGGTCTAAGAAGCCTATGTGATTGAACGTGTGCTTTATGAAGCAATATTTTGTAATTAACCTACATAAAAAATCATAGAAAGTGCACAAAAGTTGACTTCTTGTGTCTCGAAAGAGCATTACGTAGGATTTCATGTGTGTAGAGTACTTATATAGTCCACAAACACAGTAGTTGTACATCGAGGTTGTGTTTCTGGTAAAGTTGGAACATGCACTCCACTCAATATCCATCTTCTCTTCTTCTGGATAATTATAAACAACGATGGATGGATAATAACACCAAAGCAATATGATCGACCTCGAATACTTGGGCCATAATATTCATGCAAGTGAAACAGCTGTGTGGGCAAATTTTTTTACTCATCCTCTGAAACCAATTTTTTTTTTTCAAAGCTCATTGCCAATGGTGCTGTCCCGAATGATTCCCAGTAGATATCCTCTACATCCTCTCTGCTCATATGGGTTCTTTTCGAGCAACTTGTTTATATCCACTTGATGGTGTGTTTTGTCGACCCTTTCATTATTGTACTGGTTCGTCTGTTTATATCTTTCATATTTGTTCCTCTTCATGGCCTTAGGAATTGAGGCAATTAGATTAAAGAATGAAACATATTATTCCCTAGGTATACAATGACTGACCTTTTTGTTCATCAAGCTTGTAATGCTTCCATTGAATGGCCTTTTGTTTTCCTCTTGCTCCACTTGGGGAGCATTAGCAATAGACTTCGAGGTCACTTCTGGTATGTCTTTTCTGCCAGCTTACTTTGGGCTGGGAGCATTTTTGATATTTTAGCTAACAAATCATTGAAGCCTTTATCATTCAATTCGTTTCTAGATTTGAACTCTAAAAGCATGATGCCAGGCTACATCGAAAAGCCAACCCAAAACAACAAAAAAAAATTCGACCGACGTCGAAACACAAAATCTGATGCACCATCATACAACAACATCTGATGCGCATCCCTCAAACGGCATCCAGACCAACACGTCCTTTTTATTGTGGCAGTGGCTGGTGACCTCAAAAGCACCCACGTGAGTATAAGCGACCGTAGATGTTTATGATATTCACATTTAGAAGTTTTAAATTTTTTTTAAAACTTTAGACATCAATAGTACCAAATTAGATGGGCATTGTCCCAAAGTTTGAGATTTAAATAAATTTTATAAAAAATCATATGAAAAAACAAATTTTACCCATCCTGAATTTTGTCCTCTAGTGACTGAAAATTATTTTTTTATATGAATTTTTATAAAAATCGTTTAAATCTAAAATTTTAGAACAATGTACATCTGGTTTGGTACTATTGATGTGTAAAATTTTAAAATTTTTAAAAATATCTAAGTGTGAATTAGATACTTTTAAAATAGACACCTACTAGACACCTGCGGTCATTTATACTGATAGTATTTTGGCTATGGGGTGGGCTGGTGACACATCTTTTCCGAGCGAGCTCTTTCCCGGCGACAAATCCTTCCCCTGGCAAGGGCCATCCCCTATGACACAGCTTTTCCATAGGCTCAGTTATTTCATTTACCTATGTGGCATACACATTTCATGAATTTTATAGTATGGTAGGATTCGTTGATCCACTAGTTTTGGTAGGAGTGGTGGTATGCTCACCCATGAGGTGGGGATTCAGGTTCTAAGTATAGGTTTTCATGGACGAGCGTGGAGACCCCGCCCGAACCGAATAGGTCTCGTTGCCATTTTAATCATGTTTGAGACGCGGTAAAAACCGAACGGCCAAGAGGTAAATGAGTTGGACTCTAAAATTTAAAGTAACAACCTTTATGCATTCTGAACAAAAACTATTGATTACTAAAAGTGCTTGAATATCTTATATTTAATGACGGAGAAAGCATGGATCAATGGTTTCTTAAAAAATGATGATCTGAACAGGTGCAATATTCCTTCTAGCACGGGTGGATGCACAGGTGCTCTCAACCCGTGATCTTTGGGCGAACCGCTTCACCACAGGTGGATCACGTGACTAAGAATCTCTTGCTTACAAGAAAAAAAAAATAGAAACCATGCCGCTTCCAATCCAAAAAGAAGAAGAAGAATCATGCAGCTACTCGTGCTTGTGAATCCTAAACAAGGACGCGCGAGCGCGACGGCCTAAAGCACCGGGCGATGCGAATGTGAGGCAGGCGAAAATGGTGGTGGTGGTGGCGGTGCTCGTGCCTGTTGCCCGCCGGCGCCGAGGCCTCCTCCACTGCCCGCATGAACCGCTCGACAGCGCACGGCACGACGACGGCGCCCTGGTGCGCGAAGCCGTACTCGTCCCTGGCTTCCCCGAGCAGCTCCAGCATCCGCGGGTGGCCCAGGCGCGCCACTGGCACCGCCACCCGCCGCGGGGCCTCCCCTTGCTCCCCGACCCAGAACGTCGCGCACCCCTTGGTGACCGTCGTCCGCGCCGCGTCGCCGTCGCCGTCGTGCCGCGACGGGGTCCCCGCGAGGAGGCGGCCGCGGGAGCCTTCTTGCACCTGCTGCTGCGGTGGCTTCATCGGTCGGGTCCTCCTCGCCGTGTGCCGCGCGGCCGGGCTCCTCCTCGTCGTGCGTCTCGTCTGGATCAGCTCGCGCGACGCGATCGCGATCCCTGTCGTACGTACACGTACGTCTCCGTGTCGGTGTGAGATTGGTTAGATGACGTGTGAATGATGGAGGGGACCCGCCGGATTTATGCGTGGAGGACAAGGAGTTTGAAGGCGGTGGTGTGGTGTCGTACGTGCGCGCGTCTCCGCTCGCGTCGCGTTCGCTGGTGTTCGGTGCCGACTCCTCGCGGGTTCTCGGAGACGGTGGTGTGGAGTGGCCGATCCGTCGGACTCGGATTCCGTCTCACAGTCCGACACGTTTCGTGTTCTAAAACAGACCTGGATTGTTGGTGAAGCGAAGGCCCCGTTGCCGTCGCGGCGTTGCCTACCCGGCGCGCGCCAAGACGTGTACGTGTCAGTTACAATTGGGCCTTATCCGGCTGTCACGTACAGTATAATACACTACTGCGTTCGGGTACCGGTTACAAGTGTTTGACGTGCTTGTGCGTGTGTTGTCCGTTGAGAAAAGCAGCAACTGAAAAGAGTATAGCACTGTACGTTCAGGTACCAGTAGGTACGTCTCTTTATTTATTTGGGCCGTGTAAGCCAGAAGAAGACATCTTTCGCGAAAAGAGTAGCCTGCAAAAAACGAGTCGATCTCAACTAGTTAGTTAATTAGTAGGTTATAAATGGTGTAATTGGAGGAAACTCGTCCCCCGCGTCGCCCACCACGCGGGCGGCTCGGGTGGAACCCTAGCCGCCGGCGCCCGGCCTCCTCTCCCCTACCTCTCTCGTTGCGCCGCCGCTGGAGCAGGCCGCCGGCAAGGCCGCGCGGTCGGCCGGGATGGCGGCAGCGCGGCTCCGTTCTTCCCTCGTGGCAGTGTTGTGGCGGCGATGGCAGTCGCGGAACGACGGGCGTCGCCCTGCTCAAGCCGCGTGGTGGCTCGGCGGGGCCGTCTTCCTGGGATCGCGGCAGCGCCGGCCAGGGCCCTGGCTGGAGCAGGGAGGCGACGGTGGCGAGCTTCTACGGCGCGGTGAGCTTCTCCTCCGTCCCCTCCTTCACCTCCTCCTCTCATGGCGCCTTGGCTGCCGGCCTCTCCTCGGCCCAGGCGGGCGGATCCGGTGCCTAGGCAGCCGGATCCGGTGGCCCAGGCCTAGGGTGGCGCTGGTGGCCTCGGCCATGGTGGGGGCGGCTGCGCTGGCCTAGGGTTTCGGGTTCCCCGTCCTCGCGGAAGATCTGGGCCTCTCTGGGTCGGGGGTGGCGCCTAGCACTGGGATCCTTCGTCTTCTTGCCGGCAGTAGCGGTGGCTGGTGGTGTTCGGCGGCGGATGCCGCGGTGGCCGGCGGCTCGTGCGTGGCTGGGGCCTGTGCAGGCGCTGGGGGGCGGTTTTCCTCTTCTGCCGCCCCTCCCCGGTTGGCCTCAGCAGTGCGTGGTGCTGGCCATGGCCACGGTCAAGACGAAGGAGTCGATGCCGGCGTGCGGAAGATGGACATGCGTACGGCGGAGCGAAGGCTGGTTTTCCGGCACGACGTCTTGCCGGTGGGGGTGACCGATGCAGCTTTGCGGCTGCAGCGTAGCTGGCGCGTCACTGCCCCTCTGGCAAGGATTCTACAAGACGACTGGCAAAGACAACAGTGGCGACTTGCTGGGACCTGGATTCTGGGCCGAGGTGCGATGTTGGGGCTTCCCCTATTGAGGGCGTCGTCCCCTAATTTTTTCACGGGTGAAAACCCGGTCCGTCTTGGACGAGCGACGGCGGTGCTTTGAACGCTGTAACCTTCCTGAAGGCGTCACTGTGGATTTCTTTTCGGCTCGGATGTGTTCGAAAGGCCATGGTCGGAAGTCGGAGCTGCGCTTGCGTTTTGCTCGTGCTGGGCAACGATGACCTTCTTGGCTTTTCGACAAGTCCGGTCTTGTATCTCTCCGGGTTGTCGTTTCTCTCGGTTGTGTAGCATGGGATGTATGGTTTTCGGGCCCGGTTTTCCTTATAAACTGGGTCAATCTTCTTCTTATTAATATATGCCGGAATAGTCTGTTCCTAGATCTTTCAAAAAAATATAAATGGTGTAATCATACATCTGATTATCTAGAAGTGAATCATCTTTTGTAAGGGTTTTGTCACCTTAATCCCCACTTGGCTCATTTAGGAACCTATTGGAAGAACCTAGCTATGAGCAACTTTGCTAACGTCGTACTTGGATCAGGTGAAGCTTTCCAAGAAAGAATCGTTCGCTAGTGCCATCACGTTCTTCTTAACCGTTTGGTTGATTTCTGTTTTAACTTTCTCAGAGCCGGTAACTCGATTGTATCCTCATTGACACTGGCAAGTACACTCTGCGCGTGCCTTTTCTTATGGCTTGGCTTAACTCTAGTGGTGTCACTACCTAATCATCAAGCGAAATGTCTTCCTCAGAGACGTCTCCTGCCTAATCCTACACCTACATACTTTAGGGACGATCGAGATATCTCCTAGCCTAATAAGTATGGAAACCAGCCAGACATGAGAACTAAATGACCACAATAAGTTGCTAACTATTTTTCTTGCTTAGCAACCCCTTCACTCATTATCATGGTAGTGGTCTAGTGAGAACCAAGGCCTCTTGTTGCCCTAAACTCCAACCCACTGAGAGCCCAACCTTACCAGGATGCCCTCACTATCTACTTCTAGTTGTCCTCTCAATAATGTCAAGTGTCACAAAAAGGACCTCGAACGTGTTCTCATGATATTTTGGAGCTCTAAAAACTATATATACCTTACGTTTGTGTACGATGTTGCATATCACATCCTCATTAACTATGATCCACTACATCGACAAGCTCGTTATGTCGACTGGTGTGAACAGCGTCGCCCCGTGTGCCCTTCAACACTAGTCTCGCCACTATAAATACCACTGTAGTTTATTTACAATACCACTTCGCCATTTGTTATTAAACAAAACCACACATTTATATTTCTCTTACTTTTATATTTGTTAACTTCTATATTATAATATAATGAATATGCCTAAAATTCTAACAAAGTTAGTGTGGAAATAGTGTGATCTCAAGACTTGTTGATGGAGTCATGTATATACACGACAAT